>OZ010787.1:344300376-344900376 GCA_963932465.1 Maratus speciosus
TGAAATTCGATCTGTTTTTTCTGTGTGGAGTTAAATTTTGAACAATTTTTGCAAGTACCTTATGAGTATACCTTCTTAGGTGATTCCTTTGGTAAACTCTTATTTGCTTTGGAAAGTGCTTTTCCTAAAGCTGGAGAATTCTAATAACCTGGGGATGGATTTTCTGGAGTAATATTGTTACTTTTTTTTTTTTGTCCTCCAGTTTGCTTTTCTATTTTTTTTCTTGCTTTCTCTTTCCTTTTATTTTTCTTCTGCTGGTGTCTTTACTGCTTTTTACATTTTAGCAGCCCTTACTTTCCATCTGTTTCTTTCTTCTGTGTTTCATGCAAAGCTGAATTAACTTATCCTCTCTCTTGTATTCTCTTGATCTTTGTATGGCTGTTTTTGCCATATGTTTTAGAAACTTTGCTAAAATGAAATATATTTTTTAAATTTTCCTACCAATTAAGAAAGATATTTTAGAATCACATTCAATTATGCACTAGACTGAGAATGACAACAAAATGAGAAGCACATGGTCAAAATACTGTGTTGTACAACCTAGTATACAGGAGTTCACAAATGTAAAGAAAAGGAAATCATACACTTCAGTAGTGCCATTTGGTAGTAACATTATCAAATAGAAACTGTAGGAGAATTTTGTTGATGTTTCAGTGTAAACAATGAATACAAATGGATTAAAAATAAAAAAAAAAACTGTCCCCTCCATCACAAAAGTGTCCCCTCCAAAACATTTTTCTTTTGCTTTATATATATGTTTAAATTATTGAATTTGATACAAATTTAGAATTTATTTATTGCATTCTGCTAATACTTGATAAGTTTAAAGTTGAATGTTTTTAAAAATGTACTGACACTGAAAAATACAAAAAATAATATTTAAAAATGTTTTGGAGGGGACAACCAAAATTTTCTATTTGTCTAAATTTATTAATTTTATATTTTTTAATCAATTAAAGCCTTAAAATGTTTCAATATGACACAAAAATGTTGGTTTAAAGCATTATTTAAAAAAAGAAATGCATTAAAAATACTTATCCTTTAAATAGCATTTTTTAGTTTGTCCCCTCCACAACACATTTTTCTTCTAAATCCAATTTTAACTATAAATTACTTTTATTGAAAAATGTTATAAGTACATTTGTTTACTTTTTCAAAAACTTCAATATCTGCAGATTTTAAAAATATTAAGTTTTATCAGTTTCAAAATATAAAAATTTAAGATGGCGTGGGACCAAATACTGTGGTTTGACCCTAATATGTTCTGTATATTTTCTCTTTGGATGAAGCGGGCGGAAAACTTGTAGCGCCATATTTGGCGATTTAACTTACTTTTTGCGTGAAATAAACAATTAAATATGTAATAATAAAAAATTAAAAGTATAAAAAAGTATATAAAATTTTATTTTAACAGAGAAATTTTTTCGGTTCTCTAACTTTTATGTATAGGGCTACAAAACGCACCATGTCTCGATGCTAGGTGCGAGCAACACCAAAAGTGGTTCCCTTGTTAGATTTACAACTTGTCTTATTAAGTATCTGAATTATGATACTCATAATGTTTAATATATACACATATGTAAAGTAAAACCTCCATAACGGACACTCCTGAATAGCAGAGATCTCAATTTAGAGAACACTTTTTCAACATCCTAATAAAAATATGCTATAGTATTCGTATGTTTTTACCTCTGAATTGCAGATGAACAGACTTAGATAAAATGTAAAACTGTCTGCAAACTCAAATAATTTCTTAAAAATTTTCTGCAGAAAAACACCACGCTCCTCCTGAGTCCTATATCACCGCTAACAGCAAAAATGAAAAAGTCTTTTTTCCAATCCTTCGCATTACGTTACATGCACTCAATCTTTCCCCCCCCCCCTCCAGTTTTCTGAGTTAGACTTTATTGAAAAGAGGATAATATTTACTAAGATATTAAAACTGAATTCCCCTTTCAAATGTAAAAAAATCACCGCAAATCACAGAGAAATGTTAAACAAGCGGATAAACATTCGCTAAAATTTCCAACCAAATAAACTTTATTTAAAAGAGATCAATATTTAACATTTACTTTTTAACAGAAAATTTATTTTTAATTTGTTAAATTAATCTGCAAAGCCTAAAATAGTCTGCACCACCTGCTACCGGCCCTAGCAGGAGAGAAAAAAAATAAAAGCATTGTACCTGCCGTTCCGGCATAAGTGCCGCACTTACAATAGTTTTAAGTTTTAAAAATATATATGCTGCTGTGCTTCTTTCAAAATATACTGTATTATGGTACATGGCAAATAATTTCTAGATAACTTTTTTTTCCTCGAGTTGAAAAATAGTCTGCAGACCTTCTCACAAGTCTGCGACAGGCTTCGCACCGATTTTCTGCCTGGGGTCTTAATAATTTTTTTTTATGAAGAAATTTGTAAAAAAGAAACATCAGAACTGTCTGCAAACTTTGAAAATTTTCTGCGAATGGCGTTCGCGTGTTCGTCTATATTATCTGACTCTGCAGATGAATTCCACATATCTGCTATTCGGAGGTTTTACTGTAACTGCTTAAAATAGATAGAAGATAGAAATTTAAATGCACTTGTCTCTATTAAATCTGGTTCATGGGGAGAGATTCACACAGTTATCGAGAAACGGTCATACAAGGTTTATTTTTACCTTTTGAACATTCTTATTTTCCATAAGTCATTCACTCTTAAATAGAAAGAGTTAACTCTTGAAAAAGACTTTAAAAAATAATTTTGCTTTTAAAAATATAAAAAAAAAATAGCCCTCTATAATACTTTTGGCTTTAGCAGATATAACTAAAGTCTAAATTAATTTTAAGTTGCTATAAAATTTATACGAATTAATTTATTTAGGCACTTTAAAGACATTTACATATTTTTATATCGTATATATGGGGCATTCTCACGATCTTTTTGAAGGCGTGAGTAGACGAGACCCTGAGTTTTTATTTATATGATAACAGTTTAAAAGAATAAATGCAGGTAAGAAAACTTGTTAGCTCACCTTTTACAGAATCAGCTTATAATCCATTGGTTTCAGCTAATATCCAGAGATGCACTTTTTCTTGGACACTAAAAACAAACTTTATTTTATTTTGAAGTATTGTAAGTTGAGTGTTTTGATATCCAATGCACACTTGAAACTTCTACTTGTTTAATAATGAAAAGAAAAATAAGAAATTACATATTATTAATTCAATTATTTTAACAGTTTAAATTGTTTTTAAAAATATAGTTAAGTTTTTCTGTCTTTCAGTTTAAAGTTATGCATTTTACTGGAGCTTCAGCAGCTTCTGTTTTAATAGTTTCATATTTCACAAACGATCTGAAGCGATGACACATCTATGTAGAGCAGGAACGCAGAGAAAAAAGATGATGCAATTAATGATGAAAATCAAATCAGTTCTTGCATCAGATCAGAGTTATTTCAAAAAACATTTTCTGTGAAGAAATTTTTGGTGGAGACATCTATTCTAGTAAATTATTTAAAAACAACGTTTAAACACACAATAAAATAAGTTAATTTGAACAGACGTATACATTTCGTGAGTTCCAGGACTCACATCTTCAGTGTTTAAAAACTATAAAAACAATATCCTCCCAACTACATGTACGGTGAACAGAAGTCAATAATAATGCTATTGTAAACTTTTCAACTTCATTGTACTTACTATCTATTCTAGTCTTTAAAATCAAATGTTCTGCACCGAGTTCACTAACACCCCTGCTTTTGATTTCAAAGCTGTAATCTCAGTTGCAATTTTGATCTTAATGATTCAAATTGTGGCTTTGCAAGGGGCTTAGTGAGAATGTCTGCAATCATTTGTTTTGTAGAACAATAATGTAGCACAATAGTTCCGCATTCCACTAGATGTTTAATGTTATTAAACTTAACATCGATGTGTTTGCTGTGTGACAACTTTTTCTCATTCTTAGATAGTTTTATACAGGACATGTTGTCCTCCTACATAACAATAGGTATAGTGTTTGTGATAAGTCAAGATGTTTGAGTAGCATGAGTAACCACTGAATTTCTTGACCTGAACTTGACACAGAGATATACTCTGCTTCCGTTGACGATAGTGCAACACATGTCTGCTTTGAAAACCAAGAAATCAGGGTATCACCTAATTTAAACAGATTTCCCGTGGTGGATTTTCTATATAGTTTATCGCTGCTCCAATCGGCGTCACGGTAAGCTGTTAATATTGGTGGTTTAGATTTATCTATCACAAACTTTAAATATTTAGTGGTTTTCAAATATCTTATTAGCTTTTCAATTGCTAACCAGTCCACTTCTAGGTTTTTCATTTCTTCTTCCTAGAATATTTACACTAAGTAGCGATATCAGGTTGGGTGATAGTGGCTATATACAGTAATGCCCCCACTGCTCGCCTGTATTGGGTATTATTGCTCATGAATTTGCTGTTGGGGTCTAAATTAAAATAATCTGTAGTCATGGGAGTATAGGTTGGTTTTGAATTAATTAAATTAAATTTTCTTACAATTTCATCAATTTTATTCTCTTGATAATTTTATTCTATTTATATCAGACTTCCGTCATCCAAATGTTTGATATTTGGGTTATTCTCTGCAGTAGTGCAAAAAGTGCTTCCCTGTCATATAAATGCTCTTAATTTCATTACATTTTTATTTATTTTTAATTTTATTAGAAGATCTAAACATAGTTTATTAGGGACAGAAAGTAAAATTTAAAAATAAATAAATTTAGTATTTAAAAATGTAATATATATCATGCAAACATCATTCCCTCACCTTTCCCCCACCTGTACTACCATACTTTATTGCCTATTTCCTTCCATCCAGAAATAAAAATAATTAAAAATACCCTAAGCAAAATAAAGTTCTTATTTGGTATATTACAAAAAATAATAAAAATATTTTATTTTACAGTTATTATATAGTCTACTCAATCAATTATATGTTTCCCCATGTTAGACCATCATTCCCTCACACATTGCTATTATCTCAAATATCTACCACTAAAGAGCAGTAGCAGTCTAGCATCCTTCACAGAGAAGAAGCCATTTTGAGCACTTATCAGTCCAGCAACATAAATTGATGGTGTAAAATTTTGTTAATTTTTCAGAATTTTTTTTCAGTTGGTATATCTGGAAGCGTTTTTATTAGCAGTCATTCCCTCACACAGAATACTAATTTTTTTGTAAATATCAAAAATTTTAATTTTATCATACATTATATATTAAGTGTTGCTATTCAAGGAAACAGTTTGGATTTCTTCATAATTTTGCATTTTTTCCTACAATTAGTAAAAATGTCTTATTTCATCATTCCCTCACTTGTCATTCCCTCACATTTACCATTATGAGGGAATGACAAGATGAGTGAGGGAATGATGTGCTTTCTGTTTAAATGATGGATTTAGTTTTCCTGCTTAAAATTTATACTAATAGCATGTTGTTTTTTAAATTTATGTGGCTCAAACTAACCAAAACATTTTATTTAAACTGTTCTTGGAGAAATTTATAAATACGCCAGAGTAGCTTAGTGGAAAATTATGCATATACGTAGAATAGTGTTGATTATCATTTTACATTTTTTATGCGATTAAAATACATTGAGTTTAAAAAAATCTTAAGAGAGAAAATGAAAAATAATCCTTTGAAGCTTGAAGAACTGAAATATTTAAAAGAGAAAGGCCAAGTTAAAAGTGTAAAGGAGATGAGTTCTAGACAACAATGTTAAAAAAAGGAAACAGTGGAAGAAAAATTAAAAAAATTATAGAGAAAATATTAAGAAAAATAAGAAGATTGAGCAATTTCTTTCTCCCCAGACTCCATCAAATAGTGGTAACACAGATTCTGGAAGTTTTACTGGTTCTGAGGCTGAACGTCCTCTTTCAAGGCAGAGTGCTTGGAGAAAAGAATTAGACATGACAGATCAAAACTGTTTCGAGAAAATCAGTCATTAAAAGTTCAACTGTAAAGCTGCAAAAGGAGATAATCAAAATGCAAAAAGTATTACCAAGCCTTACTTAAAATTTTTTTTTAAACATCTAAAAGTTAACTCCTAAAAGAATAAATAACTGGAAATAAAGACGTATCATCCAAAATTAGAAAAAGCTTTTATTTGGAGACTTTCTTTACACAGCATTGGCATCAACTTTTAGCAATACGGGAAAGAGTCAAAAAGGTAGACAAATGTACTACAGAATTTTAAGGGAAGTATTTTGAAAAAATACAGATTGCTACATATGACAAAAAATATATATATTCTTAGATATCGAAGCTTGAAGAATATTGCTAGCAACGAAACTTATCTCTTTACTTATCGTAAGAGAGGCAATTACCTATTTAATAAAGTTAAACAGGATATATCAAGTTTTTGCTAAAAACTTTGTCCAGGAAAAAAAGATTATACCTCAAAAAGCAAAATAAAGAAACAAAAGAAGGCTTTTATGAGAGACACATAAATATTTATACAAGAAGTTTCTCAAAGAAGTTAATTATGTTTTGAGTTATTCATCATTCTGTCGCCCGAAACCACTTTAGGTGAAAAAAACCTAATGTTGAAGAAAGAGATACAGCTGCTTGTGAAGCTCATTCCAACATAAAAATAATTGTATTAAAACTTAATGAAACAGGAATAATAAATTTTAAAACACCTGATGTATTACTAGAATTATGTTGTGAGAAAAACAATGTAACCTGCCTTCAAAGGAAGTGGTGAGAATTGTAAAAGCAACTTAATTTTATAAACTACTGAGAATGAAACCAGTTTATTAAAGCTGAAGAAATGGATCTGGGAAACACAGACTATAATTAACCAAACCAAAACTAGTCAGATGTGGCAATCCCAAAACTCATACATGTTAATACTTCCTGAAAAATGCAGCTTAGCAGCACCATCGGTTAGGTGATTTACATTAAAATCTAATCAGCAACAACTTATGTCAAGTCTATCTTAATCTGAAGTTTGATGAAAATCTGTACATTAGTTTTTGAGATAGAGCTAATCCAGAAATCATAAAAAATTATGCGTATCAGCGCCACCTGTTGGGAGATTTAGGCCAAAAACTAATCAGGACCAATTTATATCAGAGACTAACTGAATCTTAAGTTTGATAAAAATGCGAGCATTAGTTCTTGTGATATAGTTATTGCAATAATCATGAATAATGTTAGCATATAAGCGCCATCTGTTGGGTGATTTATCCCAAAAAGTAATAAGCACCAAATTATATCAAGTGCTAACTGAATCTGAAGTTTTATGAAAATCCAAGCATTAGTTCTAGAGATATAGCTATTGTGGAAATCACGAAAAATGTATGATAGCAGCGCCACCTGTTGGGCAATTTACACCAAAAAGTAATCAGCATCAATTTATATTGGGAACTAACTGAATCTAAAGTCTTATTCAATTCCGTCCATTAGTCCTTGAGATAGAGTGCCCACAAAATTTCTGTCACATACAGACAGACAGAGACTTTGTAAAATAATTTTTTTTTTTTTTCGTGATATCTGACCTCTAAAACATGTAAATCCGTCGAAAACCGGAATTCGAAAATTTTCACGAATCCAATAATTTCTTCTTGTAAAGATAGAAGAAAGTAAAAAGATGAACATAATTACCACACATCTTATGGGGAAAGAAAGACTGAGCCCCCTCAGCCATGTGATAATAGATCATCAGTTTTCATGTTTTCATCTATTTAATTTTATTTTATACTATTATAATACTATTTTATTGTATCAATTCATATTAAAAATAATGTGTTAATTAACTTGTTTTGTAAACAATCATTCCCTCATATCTGTTTCATCATTCCCTCACCATCATTCCCTCACTTTTAAAATTTTTATTTTATTTTTTTGTTAAGTCAAATTTTTAAAACGATTTCTGCTGCTATTAAAATCTTCAATAATTGGCTAATTGCTTACCATTTATCTACTTTTTATGAAAATTTACGTATGTATCATTCAAGCCAAACTGCTTGGCCAAATTTGCAAGTATTGTAGAGAACAACCCATTTATCCCTAGGTATAGTGAGACTTTACCTAAGGTTTTTATTTCAAATTCCCATGACAGTTCATTATATATTTTGACCGTATCTTTTTCCTTTCCCGTAACTGAAATATCGTCTACGTAAACTACAATATACGACATATTACCATTTTTATTTTGTTTGAATAAACATAAATCTGATTCGCATTGATTAAATCTCATTTCTCTTAGAGTTTTACTTATTTTTAGGTGCCAGGCTCTAGCAGCCTGTTTGAGCCCATATATTGCTGCTGTCTTTAATTTGCATACTTTGTCCTCTTCACCATCTATGACATGTCCTCCGGGTTGTGGTGGTTTTCTTCAAACCTTGGTTCTCCAAGCGTTAATACGGGTTAGGTTCCCTTAGAAAGACCTCCACGGAAGGCACTCCCCCCTAGGGCCTATATCCCACGTGCAGATAATTGGCCGACATAAATACAACCAACCAACCAACCTCTGGGTTGTGTCATTAAAACTTCCTCATCTAAGTTCCCATATAAAAATTCTGTTTTCACGTCAAGGTGGGTTATATCTAAATTTTTGTATAGAGCGGCATTTAAGAAACTTTTATTCATGGTGTGTGCTACAACTGTCGTGACCATTTCGTCGTAGTCGCTCCCAAATTTCTGCGAATATCATTTTGCGACGAGCCTTGCCTTATATTGCTCCACCTCTCCTCGGGCATTAAATTTTGCCTTAAAAGACCGCCTACATCCGATAATATGTTTCCCCGGAGGTGGTTTTACTAAATCCCATGTATTGTTTTCTTTTAGTTATTTAATTTCGTTGTCTGTTGCCGCTAACCAATTATTTTTAATTTTTGGATCTTTGATATTTTGCATATCTTCCCACGATTTTGGATCCTCTACCTTACATATACAGGGTGATTCATAATGAATGGGCCAAAAAGAATAGCGCAGTGTGACTGCCGTTATGTATTTATTCAGCCGAAACAAATTTATTCTGCAACTACAATTATACAAGTTTTATTTGGCAACAGGGAAAAATCATCGAATGACGAACTCACCACTAGAGGCGCTGTTAAACAAAATGTCATCCATGCAGGAGGAAGCATACTGCATTTTCGAATATGCCAAAACCTCCTCGGTAACTGTTATGCAAAGACATTTTTGCTCGAAATTTCATAAACAACCACCGCATCGGCATAACATAAGCAGGTGGGTGAAGCAGTTCCAGGATACCGGCTGCTTATGCAAGAACAAAAGCCCAGGATGAAAAGAAACAAAACCCCGAAGTGGTTGAAAGAATTCGTGAACGCCCTGTGATTTTTTTCTCTGGGGTTTCGTTAAAGACAAGGTGTTTGTGCCTCCACTTCCTCAGGACTTAGAGGAACTGAAGCAGCGAATAACTGCAGTGTTGAACTCCTTCAGAGGGGATATGCTATCACGAGTGTGGCAGGAGCTTGATTACCGTGTAGACATTTGTCTTGTCACCGGAGGGGCACATATTGAACACCTCTAGAAACTTGAATAAATGTAGTTTTGAGGTAAATTTGAATTTTCTAAATATATTAATTACAACGTTCACAATCATGTTTTCTTTTTGTCCCATTCATTATGAATCACCCTATATTTTTGTACTAATTCGAATATATTGGGAGGTACTCTCCTGTTTTGTCGTAAAGATCTCCTAGGCTCTACTGGAGTTTGGTGTGGAATTGCGTCCACGTTACGTTCATTACCGCCTAATTCAACTCTAATATTTTCTGTAGGGGTTGGAATGTTGTTTGCGTCTTCTTTAGTATCGTTAAACCAATGTTCTAAAAATTTTACAGTTCTAGATATCATTACTCTATTATCACCAACCCATATCCTATGCACTTTGCTCCTATTATATCCAGGGTTGCAAAAAAGCCGGCTAAAATTAAAAAAAGCCAGGCCGGTGGCTTTTATTGGTTTTAACCGGCTTTTTTTGGCCATAATTGGCCTTTATACAATAAAGCATTGTAATTATAAACTACACATTTTAAAGTGTTTTTAATTAGTTTTAATGACATTTAATTGATTTACAGTTTAACAAGTAACCCAATTTCTCAATAATGAGGACATTAATACTGGAATAAAACTTTTGCCAGTGATTTGTATTCAGAATTGCAAATATGTCAGCTAAATTTTAAAAGGGCCATACCAACTGCCAATTTTTTCATTTTTACTGCTTTATAAAATTAAAGAGGACAATGGTTATTTAGTTACATGTTTTATTACTTAATTTTAAGAGCTATTAATACAAGTCTTATTTTATTTCTAGCAAACATTTAAAATTATGCATAGTCATATTAATAAAAACACCACCATTTCTCACTATTAAAAACATTATGAATAGCATATGCATGAATATGCATAGCAACAAGCTTTTCAAAATTTTATTTTGAGAATTTTTTTTTTCCTTGTTTAAATGCTCTATTTTTTATACACTTATGTACCACTCTCCTCAAATAAAATATCTTTTCTAATTCCTCGTTTCCATTTTGATGTGTTATATTTTGTCATTAAGGCTGTTAAATCCAAAAGGGCAACTTTCTGACATAAGTTTTAATTTATTTTTGTCCAGAAATGCATGAAACTAGCAGATGTTGTTGTTCAGAAACTATGTAATTGCACTGTTTTTTCTGGGTTATTTTGCAAACGCTATAGATTTTTCAGAAAATACTGTCAAAGGGAGTGTTTTGAACTGAATTTCTGCACAAAAGAAGAAACCACTCAGAAAAGGGTGAAAAAACATGTTTGTTACGTAATCAAAATCTCTTTATAACTCAATAGGTAATTGATGGATCAAAAAATGGAAAACACAGGTTCGATTCCAAATCGCTTCCATGGTCAGGCTTTCGAATTTTACATCTTTCCATTAAAAAATGAATTTGTAAATGTGTCAAAACATTTTGCGCTTGTTGAGCAGAGCAGTTAAAAACAGTTTTAATTAAATATAATCTTTAAAATGTGTAGTATATGTGGAGCTATATAATATAGAATTTCAAAACACCAGATCGGAGCCTAACTTATATCCTTTTCAATGTTTTTATATATTTTTTTTTCAGACATAATGCGTTCAGTTGTCTTCTAGAAGTTACAAAGACTTATTTATTTGATAAAGTTTAATAGAAATCTATTATTTTTTTTAGTAGAAAATATTTATAAGTGTATTAAAAATTAATTGATCCAAATTTAAAATAAATTTACTGTAAACCAACTTTAAAAAATAAAAACTGGCTTTTTTTAATAAAAGCCGGCCGGCTTTTTTTGGCCTGGCTAAAAGCCAGCAACCCTGATTATATCCCAAGAAGATGCCTTCAATGGCCTTCTCATCGAATTTTCCCCTTTTAGATTTTTCTACATAAGCGTAAGCCTTGCATCCGAATGTCTTTATATGTGACATATTCGGTTTACAGTTATTCCAGAGTTGAAATGGTGTTATATTGTTGTTTGCTTTAGTTGGTACTTGGTAGCTGGTTTGTTAAGTACGTTGCAGTAAGAATTGCTTCATCCCAAAATTGTCTTGGCAAGTTTGCGTCCGAGAGCATGGTGTGTGCCATTTCTACAAGTGTGCATTGCATTTTTTTTTCTCTCTGACACCATTCTGGGGTAAGCAAAATAGTACACTTAATTGACGTTCAGTATTGTTAAGGGTTAAATGATTTTCAAAGTTGTCCCCAAGGTATTCTCCTGCATTATCTGATCTAAAGGCTTTTATTTGTTTGCCAAATTTATTTTTCACTAGGGCAACAAAATCCTTCAATTTTTCTAAAGCTTCTGATCCGTGTGAAAGTAAATAAACCATTGTGAACCGGCTATAGTCATCAATGAATGTAATAAAGTATCTTTTACCTGTGAATGTTTCTGTCTGCATAGGCCGCAAATATCGCTATGAATTAGCGAAATACATTCCTTTGACATATTTGATGCTACCTTAGGGTAGGGGGATTGTGACAGTTTTCCCTCAATGCATTTAGTGCATGTAGTTTCATGTTTGCAGTTGCTTAAACTTAAACCTTCTGCTAACTTATGATTCACAAGATATTTAAGATTCAAAATTCTTGTGTCCCAAACGCTTGTGCCAGATTGTAATAGTACAATTTGGATTTTCACAAATTGTTTGGGTTTTAACAATATACCCATACTCATCTCTAGGACAAATTTTGTATAAATTATTGTTTAATTCTGCGATTAATACTATATTGTTATCTTTAACAAAGTTACAAGTTTCCTTTTCAAAAATGACTTTGAAATTGTTTTCCATAGCCTTCTTTGCGGATAAGTTGCTCCGTAATTCAGTAAAGAACTTCCTTAAGTGTAACCTCATGCGATGAATTGGTATGTAATTTAATGTCTCCCATACCACACGAATAAGCTTATTACCGTTGGCTATCATTATACTACCGAAATTTCCAGTTTTAAAGTTTATGAAATTTTCTCTTGCGAATGTGATGTATCTAGTACATATGGAATCAATAACAAACTTATTTACATTAATTGCTTGCGTTTCATTAGCAAGAATTAAATCACGCTCATGATAACTTTGATCGGCGAATTCGTAAACGTTTTCTTCAGAGTTTGATAGGGGGTAAAAATCATTTGGACCTACTCCCATGTCTGTATTACCGTTAAAACAAAAATTGTTTCTGAAAGAATTCGGATTATTATGAAACTTATTCGCATCATTTCTCCGAAAATTATTTTTCGTTTTATTTCTCAAATGATAACATTGTTCTTTCACATTGTTCGACTTCTTGCAATACGTACAGAATTTTCTATTTCTAGCATTTTTATTTTCTGCCTTGTAGGCCAAGTCGTGAGAGCTTGAAACGGATTCCCGATTCTCTGATCTATTTGTTGCTTTATATGCGGAATTATGCAAGTTTGAATTCATTTCCCTATTTTCACATCTGTGTTTATACTCATCAATTAATTTATCTTTGACAAATTGTAACGTAAGGTCATCTTGGGGGTACGGGCTTCAAGTGCAGTAATTAAAGGGTAAAAAGATCTAGGTACAGAGCAGAGCAGCAAGTTGCATGTATGTGAATCAGGGATGTCTTCCCCAATAGCCAGCAATTTGACTTTTATTGACAAAATATTATTTATATGTGCGACCATATCCCCTTCTTCGCTCAATTTCTGCAAATATAATTTTCGTAACAAAAATAATTTGGATGATAAATTTGACCTTTGATGGTCCGCCTTTAAAGCATCCCAAATCTCCTTAGCATTTTCTAAATGTTTGACATGGATGATTTGTGCATCTTCGATGCATAGAGTAATTAGTGATTTGGCCTTAATATTTTGTTTTGTCCAGTCAGCTGTTGGCTATCCCGGGGGAGCATTTAGCACTACGCTAAAATGATCATCCCTCAATAAAAGGTTCTCCGTTTTTAAACACCAGTTGCTATAATTTAGATCATTCAGTTTTTCTATTAATGCAATATTTTTGGTAGCCATTTTCCAGCTTTATTTGAGATACAATAAGAAATTTATTTAATGTTCATTAGTTTGTAAATATTGACTGAAGACAGTCTAATTGATTCTGTATTATATTTGGTAGTCAGTGATCACATATCATTAATATAACTCATAGGGGCCCGCCTTCATGAGACGAATCAGTCTAGTTTCATATTTCACAAATGATCTGATGAGATGACATATCTATGTAGAGCAGGAATGCAGAGAGAAAAGATGATGCAATTAATGATGAAAATCAAATCAGTTCTTGCATCAGATCAGAGTTATTTCAAAAAACTTTTTCTGCAGAGAAACTTTTGGTGGTGACATCTGTTACCAGTCTTTAAAATCAAATGTTCTGCACTGAGTTTCACTAACACTTTTGACTTTCGGGAATAAAAATCTGGTGAAATTAAACTTGCTAAAATAACATTTTAATCTGATAGACGAATGCCTCAATGATTCAAAATAAAGAAAAAATGGTCAGCAGCGAAATTTTTTTAAACTGAGGTTTAAGTTAAACTTGCGAGTTTAATTTTCCGTACCATTTTACCACTATAACTTTCTATTTTCTTCTAAATTTTTACTTATAATGAATTTGCATAGTACCCACAGGACATTCAAATAAGAAATAATAACAATGTAGTATTTTTAGTTCAAAATTTTGGTTTAACATTGTGTTAAAGAAGGGGTGGAAAAAAAGGGGGAATGGTATAGGAAAAAAGGGACGGCAATGGAAAAAAAGGATGGTAAGGATGGGGCGGTAAGGAAAATTACCACTATTTTTAGGCAAATCATGTTAAGACTAAGTGATAGCAACAATGTTCATTGATTTTTTGAAACAGTTATTGACATTGGATTAAATTTAAAAAAAAATTATTTACCTCGAAAAGTGCAGGAATAAACCTTGCAGACGGTAAGACTACCAATAAAGCCACAATGCTTGAAATTGGTATTTAAATGCTGATTTAAATTCTGCAGTAAATTTCCTGTCAAAGAATTTTAGCCATTCTTTCTCTAGCATACTTCTGCATGTGACAAAACTTGAAAGAAATTCTGTGGCTGCATCTGAAGTGATTTTCTGTATAAGTTTAGCAAGAGGGATGGTAAGGAATCTAAGACCCAGCAACAGAGTTCAAAAAATAATATGAACTATAAAAATGTGTTAAGGTTAATTTTATGCTACATATTTATATAAAACAATTGTCCCAGTTTTGGAAAAAAATTACATCAAATTACTTTTATTGAAACAATTTTATACAGACAGCTCCAAACTTAAATATCAGCACAGGAACATGGGGCGGTATAGGAATTTTCCTGGTATTTGGACCCTCAACATTATCCAAAACTTATTTATCTCATTAATATTGTTATGCAATCATGCAATAGGATGTTCTCCAGTATATGGGAAAAAAAAAAAAAAAAAAAACAAGAATATGTACTAAAATAAAAATTATTATTCAGGGACTTAAAAGTCAAAAGATTGTGAGAATGCCCCATAGACACTTGTGCGGTGAAAGGTGGGATTTCAGGTTTTCACCCCCCCCCCTTCCTCCCACATATACCAACAGCATTTAAAAGCTGAGAAGGTGCATAAAAAATGTTAAGATATCATGTAAAATATTAAGATATGTAGAAAGCAAAGTAACAACGTAAAATGTTTCCCATTCTATTCCAGGAGCCTCTATTTGAACACAAAATTAATGAAATAAAAATTAACCCTCCATAATTCTTTTGCTTTTAGTAGATATAACTAAAACGTAAATTAATTTTAAGTTGCTATAAAATTTATACGAATTAATTTATTTATGCACTTAGATGCCAAAGGGTCTAGCCGGATAAGCATAGCGAAATGGCTCCTATGGCCTATGTTTGAAATACCACGTGTGATAATAAGGCTAATCGTGATAATACAATATAAAGTGTTTTTAGCCCTGAACCTTGAACTGTCCTTGAGATAATTGGGGGAAGTATGCACTGGTGCTACTATTTTTCAAATACATTTTTCTCAAAAACTACAAAAGTTAAAAAAATGAAACCAATACCAATTATTGAAGAATATATTAGTTCACATTATATATTTTTTTTCACGTTTTTACACAAATTTTAACGTAGAAAAATAAACAAATATATTTATAAAAAAATTATTAATGTAGTAATTTTATATTTACACCAACCAAAAAATTATAGAATAATGCTCTAAGTATGTACTTTTAAGAAGACAAAAATCGTTAAAATCGAAGATGCACTTTTTAAGTTGCAACAAAAATAATGCTAGCAACTTGCTAAAATATTCGTAACATTCCCTGTTTGCATTTGCAGAAATACGCTGCTATCAATGCATTGGTCGATGCATGACATTTCCCCTCGGGCAGGATGCGCATTGCGCCAAAATAAGAGAATGTTTCCATATATGTACCACATCCCTATAGGTTTGTTTCGTGTTTGTAAATATTCTGTTATTGTGGTGTACTGCACATCTTCCTCACGTAATAATATCAAGAACTTACAAACAAAAGGGTAACATTTGCCTACCATGATTTTCACATAGAAAAAGGCTATGGGGTTGAAAAGTGTACAGTCAACAACTTGTTTTAGGTGGGAGTGTGTGTGGAGGAGGATCTGTCAATTGACATCAGAAGGTAACTGTAGGGGGGGGGGGGGTTGTCATTTTATATCATTATCATTTTTGATTAAACGAAAATATACTTTTTTGGTGTCTTTTTCTTTACATCTTTTATCTTAAATTTTTTAAGTCTGTTTTCTTCTTTTTATGAAAATTCAAAATTAATATTAAAACCATTGAATGATTATAAAACATTTCATTCCAAAATATGGAATAACCCAACATTCATCATTACTAATATTCTCCTGCCATATGCGTATATATAATTCTTTGTTAGAGAAACCAGATTGGAAATGATAGGTACTTGCAGGGCTCCCAAATGGTCTCCATTTTCCCCCCAAAGTCCCCTTTTTGGAAAATGGTCCCCTTTAGTCCCCTTTTATGCATTTGGGGTCCCCTTAGTCCCCTTTCTGTGGCTGGAAAAAATTTACTAACGTGGAAAAATCGCTGCAAGACTCAAAAAACTCTAAAAATCACAAAAGTTCAAATATTGCATTTTACTAAAACAAGCTAAGACATTGTAACTGGAATTCTTTCATGAATGTCAAAAAATTGCCGCACAATGTGAAAAGATGTTAAAATACGCATTGAAAATCTCATTAAAAATCCCTAAAAATTCAAGTTAGAGTACAAAATTTTGCTACATTAAGAAATTTGACACCGAATTTCAAAAAATCGCCATAAAATGTAAAAAAAAAAAAAAAAGAAAGTAAAACCATTGAAAAAATTGCAAAAATTGTTCATCGGTTAAGTATAAAGGGGGGGGGGGGGAATGAGCCAAGCCCCCTTCAACTTAGATAAATGGTTTTTTTCATGCAGAATTATAAAATTTGCTTCAAATTTGGTATACTGGTTAATTCTGATAAGGCGCTTCACTGATTAGATTTGGAGGTTAATTGTTTAAGTATAAATGAGGGAACGGGGGGCTAATTCACCCCTTAATTTAGATAAATGGGTTTTTCTATCCGATTTGCTTCAAATTTGATATACCAATTTATTCTGATAAGGCACTTCCCTGATGAGATTTGAAGGCTCATTGTTTAAGTATAAAGATGTGAAGCAGGGGGGGGGGGCTTAATTTATTTTTCAAGGGGCCTTATTCTTTGAAATAAGTGTATACCTTACAATTATTGTGAATAGGCTGTGAGTTCAATGCTATCAGTTTGACTGGGCACTTTTCTTTTTATTTATTCACTGATCACTGTTACTCCGTGTTAAATTCAAAGAAATGCACTATACTTTATAATTGCTAGTGTGCAACTCTGTTAACAATTGATTTGATATTTTCTTAGATGCATTGATTTTTAGTGTTTATATTTTATTGCAAATCATTTTTTTGTTCTTATAAATATTAAGGGGAGACATCAGTGAAATTCTTTGAAGAAAATGATATTTTTTGTTATTGGCTTAAAAAATTCTTTGAACTGTCCTGAATCTATTGGTATGCCCAGTTTTTTTTCTGACCATTAGAAATAATTTTAAAAATTCAAGGGAAGACATGACTGGGATGCCACACCTACTCAAACTAAGGGAAGACATGACTGGGACGCAACGCCTACTCATATTAATTTTACTCTAACATTTTATACTCATTTATTATATGTAACTAAACTTTATCCAAATGTTTATATATACTTTAATTCATGTATTTGATAAAACATTGCAAGAACTTCACACAAATTAGAAGTATCTGAAGTTTTGTAGCTTTTCGAAAAATTGTACTTTTCAGCTAAAAACCCCATTAACTCCTAATGTACTTGAGTGATTTCGATAAAAAAAATTTTGTTGGTAGAGTACAAATATAAGATCATATGTAGCAGACAGTTTAAAAAAATTTTAATTGGTTTCTGAAAAAAACATTTCTGAAAATAGAAAATTTCTGAAAAATTGCGATTGCTCTAAAATTAGAAGTTTTAGTCGCAGAAAAAAACTGTCTGCCATAAGTCTTGAGCATTATCCAGTGAATAAGGATTCAGAATTTCACCAAAATCGGTCTGTTAGTTTTTGAGGAAACAGGTCTTAAAGCTTGAATTTCCTCCCTATGATTGCACCTATTCTTGTCTTCCCTCAAAAACTCTTTTCGACTTTGTCATTTTGTAACACAAAGTGCAAGTTCAAAAAATACAAGTTGCAGTCCAACACAAAACAAAATACAAAAAGCTGGCATCTTTTGATTGAACAATAAAAAGATTTTAAAAAGGTGTACAAACATTTGACCATCGACACTCCCAACGTCTGTTCTGTCGATATGTAATCAGAAAACTCAATTTGTCATTCGCAAAGAAGGAGAATTGTGAATATTTATGTTTTTTGGATCTCTTGAAAAATCTTATTTTTCAGGTGAAAATCCCATTATCTCATAAAGTACTCAAGCGATTTTGATATATATATATATATATATAATTATATATATATATATATATATTTTTTTTTGTGGTAGAGTATAAATATAAGATAACAGCATACATATGTGGCAGACAGTTAAAAAAAAAAAATTAATAAAATTTCTGAAAAATTGTCATTGCTCTAAAATAAAAAGTTTTAGTCGCAAAAAAAAAAAAAAAAACTGTCTGCCATAAGTCTTGAGCATAATCTAGTGAATATGGATTTCAAATTTCATCAAAATCGGTCAGGTAGATTCTGAGAAAACAGGTTTTAAAGCTTGCATATTTCTCATAGGATTGCAACCTGTCTTGTCTTCCTTTAATAAAGCATCAATTTAAATTAAAAGCTCCTTTAAGGAGAATTATCAATGTGAGTATTGAATGTTGGAATATTTCCTATCTTCTTGCGGTAGAATATTTAGCTGAGTATACTTTTTAGTGACCCATCTTTATAAAGATAACCAATTAACATATTTTTGGGTGTAATTTTTAAAAACTTGCTGGCATATTTAGGAAAACTCGGTGCAGTATTTTAAGACTTGGTCCCCCAAAGTCCCCCTTTTTAATATAAATGGTCCCCCAAAGACCCCTTTTTTAATATAAATGGTCCCCAAAAGTCCCCTTTTAAAATAAAAATGGTCCCCTTTTCCCCTTTTAGGAGACTAAAATGTGTTGGGAGCCCTGTACTTGTTATTTTTGCTAGTAAAAGATAGGGAAGAATGTTGTCCACCGGTTTTGTTTACAAGAAGTTCTGTTTAGCCCCATGCAAGAAGACAGTATTACTGTTCAATGCATTATTTAACAAAGAGCTATTATTAAAAACTTTTAAATAATAAATATTTCTTTAAAATGCTATTTGATCTAAAGTTATTTCTTATATAACAGTGAATTATGAAGTCTCTTCATTCAAATCAGTAAAATACGTGCATCCTGCCCGAGTGGAAATGTGAAGAATCGACCAATGCATTGATAATGGCGTTTTTCTGCAAATACAAACAGTGAAAGTTACAAATAATTTAGCAAGTTTCTAGTATTATTTTTGTTATAACTCAAGCGCATCTTCGATTTTAGCGAATTTTTTTTTTCTTTAAAGTACATAATTTGAACATTATTCTGCAATTTTTTGGTTGGTGTAAATATAAAATTAGTACATTAATAATTTTTTTTTAAATATTTTTGTTTATTTTTCTATGTTAAAATTTGTGTAAAAATGTGAAAAAAAATATATATATAATGTGAACTAATATATTCTTCAATAATTGGCATTGGTTTAATTTTTTTAACATTTGTAGTTTTTGAGAAAAATAGTAGCGCCGGCGCATACTTCCCCGATTATCTCAAGGACAGTTCAAGGTCAAGGGCTAAAACCACTCTATATTCTATTCTCATGGTGAACCTTATTACCACACATGTTATTTCAAACATCGGCTGTGGGGGCCATTCCTCTATGCTTATCCAGCTAGACCTTTTATTATGATTATTTCTGTTTTTCATTAAGTCAGCTTTTATGTGTCACATATTTCCTAAACACTGTTGTATGGACATGTAACACAACAAAATTGTTCATTTTATGACTAATAATGGTTCATAACCTATCTCAGACAAGGATCTTGGCTGTGCCACTGTACATATCCTACAGTATAACCTCTGAATAAATAGCAGACATCTCGAAAGCATGGAATTTGTATGCTATTCAGAGGTAAAAAATAAAACATAGAAATATATAGAATTGTTGGGAGATTGAAAAAGTGTTTGCTCAGTAGAAGTGTCCAATAGGAAAATGTTACTCTATTTAAAAAATGCAAAAATGAAACAAAAGGATGTTTTTTCGTTTTCTTTCTCCACTAAGCAAAAGGTTGTTACAAAAATCGACCCTAAATGGCCCAAAAAGTGAAATAGTCCATCCAGGCCATCTGGACTGGAATCTGTACAAAAAATGTTAGCCTCGGGGCTGGTCTATCACGGAAAGAATGAAGTCTAGACTATTTGAATCTTTTGAAGAAAGTTAAGCCCGGGCCTACCAAGTGTCAAATGAAAGAAAATTGGCTCAAACTCAGGCTTCGGGCCCATTCAGAATTCCATCCTCTTCCTCCTCCCAGAATTTCGAAATGTACAAAAGTAAAGGAATATTTATTTCATGTTAGAAATGATCTAAAATCAATATGATTATAAAATATTTTAACCATCGCGTTTGGCGAGTGAGGACAATAAAGTTAATCGTCAAATTTTAAGTGTTACTCGACGATTGGCAAGTGTTAATTTTGTGCTGTACACCCAAGTTTTTTTGGGCGTGTAGGTGGGCAGACAGCCCTGCTTGTTACAGACCAACATCAAATATGTAACAGGCAAGCAAATAAACCCACAGAAAAGTTATGCTGATTATAATGGATTTTATTGATTTAGACTATTCAAAATTTTATAAAATGCATTGCAAATATTAAAAATATAGGTTTAATACTCTTCAGAAAAAATATATATTACCTATTTGATGTAAAAAACAAAATATTAAAAATGGTAACATTGGCTTGGAATTGCCCCACCCCTCTCCCTCAAAAACATACTTAGGAGTGAAAAATTAGATAAATGTTTATGAAGATTAGGTAAAAGTAACAATAAAACTATTCTCCTTCGTGTAAAATAAAATCTAAAAGTAGTATATTAAAGAAAACAAACATGCCCTTGAATATTATTTATACTCTTTCATGTATAATATGGGTGAGGGTAGTGCATTTCCATGTGAAAGTGATTAACAGAGATGTTAAACAAAGCGAAATGATGTAGTTAGATTACTATTTTTGAGACGACCTGACACTCAGTTTCCTAGAATTTAGTGTAGGAGTTCTACCAAAGAATGTAGAGGGGCGCTAGACTTTCTTTGGTTCTAGGGGAGAAAGGGGCTAGTGTGGACAATTTTTATAAATTTCGCAAAAAAGTGTACTAAATACCATTTTTCACACTTCAAGTATTCTTTTTACAAGAATTTACTATTTTATCTTTGATTTGGTTGATATATTAAATTATTTGGCAATACAGTTATTTATTAATATATTTTAAAAAAAAGTTATTTTTGTCCACACTAGCCCCATGTGGTGGGGCTAGTGTGGACAAGCTAGAATACTGACTTAGACAATGTAATACAAAACCAGTATGAAATAAATTTGAACCTAAACAACATAGTAAATATATTAATTGTAATAAAATATAACTTAATTAATGTTATACATAATTTTTTTTTGTTATTACTGAGGACTGCAGTTGGGTATATTATGAATCTATTTCAAAGACAAAATTAAATACATTACAAAAGTACAAAACACTGGTCAAAATAAAAAGGTATGGATGTATTTACCTATCTTAAAATCTTAAGTTTGTTTACAAGGTTAAAGTATTTGTCAAAGCAACTAATTGTTTTTCATTAGTGTTTACACAGCCCGGAAACTCCATAATAAGCATGATGGCTTCTTGAATAATGCCTGGCTGTGAGAGTTTTCCAATAATGTTTATTTGTGAAACATCATTTTCAATATAAATAAAGTGGTTTTTCTTAGAGCTAAACAGACTTTGAATAACTGCTACATATTTATAAAATCTGCTGTGGCTGGACTTCTTGCAAATTAAAGAAATTTGAGCCAATGCAAAATCTCTTGGCTTGATTGTTTTTTTCACTCATTTCTATTTCTTAAATTTCTAATTCATCAACTTCCATGTCAAAAGGCTGTTTCCACTGTCTTCTCGTGTGCTTACCTAATCTTTTGTAGTACCTGGGCATTCACGGTCGATAATATAGCTCCAAAAAAAAAAAGTAATCATCTCAAAAGGCTAATCAAGTTAATGGGATAATTCCAGGTTTTTGCAAATCTTGATGTAATATTACTTAGTGTAAATAATTTATATATGCTTTTGCTGTTACGGAAGGAATATCAGACTGATACTGTTTTGTCGGGATAATTTAACATCCAGTCATTAAATGCAACTTTACACATTCCTTTGAATGTACCATAAATTGTGACATCTAGGGGTTGAAGTTTAAGGGCAGAATGTGATGGGAAAGACAGTAACACAATGTAATTTTCCTTTGCATATGTGTAATTTCTACAAGAGAAATAAATGCGTGAATTATGATTATCAAGAAGCAAAAAAACAGGGTGGTCAATATCAGATTTTGTGTGTTCTTGTATATCGTGTAAAACAACTGGAAATAGTTTTCACCATCCATCCGCTTTTTGAAGGCAAATCTAGACTTTCAGTTGGAGCACCAACAAGAAAATAATCCTTATAATTTACTCTAGGATACATCCTACTTATGCTATTATAATGGACTAGCATTAGTAATTTAAATAAAAAATGTTTATCAAACTAAATTCTACTATGTGTGTATTCTACACTTAAATTCAGTTATTACTTCACAAATGAATCTAATTTAGTATACAAATAGCATAAAATGTGATATATTTATATACCTAAATAATGTTTTTACAACTGAAAGCTGAATGGGGCTAGTGTGGACATGTCCACAGTAGCCCCACCACCATGTGTCCACACTAGCCCCATGGTGCCATTTATTTTTTTAGGACTAACACAGGTAAATGTAAACCATGCAGAACAAAAGTGAATATCAAGAAATATACTGATTAGATTCCTTTATAATATAGTATTACCTTTCATTTGAAATAATGAATATAAATAGTCTAAATTAGTAATTAAAAAACAAACCATGAATTTACTTTATCACCATAAAAACCTTTTTTTATAAATTGCAAATGAACTATGAAATGTATTCTCATGTAATTACACATAGAAGTGTATATCAGTGTTGTCAATCTGCAAAAATTTACAGAGCAACTTTAACTGAAAAATAACAGAATTATTGAGTTGTCCACACTAGCCCCCTTCTCCCCTACAACCAAGGACATTTTACCCAGAAAAAAAGTATAGTTGTCTTATCTCGGAGGGTACAATAGAGTATCCCTCTCCGCTCTTCAGACATAAAAATGTCGAGATTCGAGATTTTCCAGGTTCCAGACCAAAAAGAATCAATCTCATATCAAACATAACTTTAAATATTAAAAGGCGCAGTAATGTAAAATTTTAATTGGGAGAAGCTCATTTTTTCGTATTTAAATAAGTATTACATTTTTTAAATATAAATAAATCTGTAATTGTGCTTAATATTAAAATTCAATTTAATTTTCTCCTACAGTGAAGTGAGATATCTAAATAAGCAACTTAAAAATCACATAGCTCACTAAAAATCCATTTTCAGAAATTGCCGTCCATATTTGCTAATATGCATATGCGATGTTATGTTTTCTGTAGTCCTGTATGCAGTGCAGGGTTGTAAAAAACCCAGCCCAGGTGGATTTTATTAAAAACTCTGGGTTAAGTGGGCAATTTCCCCCGGGTAAATGGGATTAAAATGCCAAAATGTGGGCTATGATTCCATCTTCCTCACAAATAACAATTTTCAGAGTTGCCACTGTATAGGGAAAACTGAAAAAACTGAGGGAATTTAAAAATGAGTATTAAAAACCAGGAATTTTACTAAATTTTGGTACTTTACAAAATGTATCCATTGAAATTTTGAAAATTCTCAGAGGAACTACTCTAGGAAAATTTATTTTTTGCTCAGGAAAGCGCAAGGAATTTGCCGAAATAAGTGGCAATCCTGATAGTCTAATAGATGGGAATAACTTCATAGTCTTAATAATGATCTCAATATTTTTCTCTGTTCTTAAAATACACACATATATATAGTATATATGATCCTTTTAATTTAAATAAACAAATTTTCAATTGCAAAGCTATCAATTGTGTGTTATTTAATAACAAAATATAAATATAATTTAAAAAACTTGCTTTTTTGAAATTATCATACATAGATAGCAAATGTTGATAAAAAAAATATCTTACAACAAAAATTTTTCTTATATGTATATATAATCTATTCATATATGGTTAAATTTGTAGTTTTTAATACAATTCATTTAGAAGAAATTATTCCTGTTCAAAAACTTCACTTAATATTACCATTGTGACCTCCATTTTGCCTTAGCCTAAATGCATTTCTTTTTGAATTAAAACAGTAGCTGTGCACAACCACCCTTAATAGGGTATTCTTATTTTAATAATAATAAAAAAAAAATAGTATCATCCATTATAAATAATTATAAATATGAAATACATATACAGGGTGCAAAGGAAAGTCCCTTTAACCTGAAATTACTTGCGAACGGAGAGAGCTACAGCTATGCAAGTGAGGTAACGGCATAGTAAAGCGACTATGACCGACCTAATGCAAAAGACAGCAGCGCCCCTAGTGGCGAAATTTGGAAGATAGCCATTGCAACTTGAAAACGAAAAGAGATAGAGCAAAATTTCCAATTAGAAAGTTTTAGAGCATCAATTAATTCGCTTAGAAACGACATTTGGTTCACACGTATAAGATAAATTGTTGCCTGTATACCCAAAAATGTCCGAAATCGATGAACGGCGATTCTACTTTGCATATTCACATTCCGGAAATGTAGCAGTGCACAGTTGCAGATTGTGACGTTGTACTGTGCTGTAATGTCTGTAAAAATTTAATTTCCAATGCATTTAAAATTTTAGATCAACTAAACTTTTCGTAAACTGATGTAATAATTGACTGACACCAGAATATTCAAACGACCTTCTTAGGAAATAAAAACCTTTGCAATTTCATTACAAAAGCAAAATTTTATTAAAATATTCTTGGTGCCATTTGTCAGTTTTGGAATTAAAATTAGGTTGCTAGACCGTCTAGCCACCGCCCTTGAAAGGGTAAAATCTATGTCGTCATATTGAAGAGGCTTGCAATAGGCTTTCCATGCTGATAAATGTGCATGCAGAATTTCTCTCACGAATACAAACGTGTATCGTGAGCAGTGACGAACTTTTCGAACATACTGAATATTAACTTTTCATCACTGTGAGACAGTTTGTTTTTTTGTGTGATGTCATCAAAATGTATTGAGATAAGTACGTACTTATACCATAAATTGTGCGTATTTCTTTATACTTCTGGCTATTCCATTCAAACGCTTACACAAAATGGAGTGCATCGATTTCGGACATTTTTGGGTATACAGGCGATGATTTATCTTATCCATGTAAACCAAATGTCGTTTCGTACTAATTAATTGATGTTCTAAAACTTTCTAATTGGAAATTTTTCTCTATCTCTTTTTGTTTTCGATTTGCAATGGCTATCTTTCAAATTTTGCCACTAGGGGCGCTGCTGTCGTTTGCATTAAATCGGGCGTAGTTGCTTTACTATACCGTTACCTCACTTACATAGCTGTAGCTCTCTCCGTTCGCAAGTATTTTCAGGTTAAAGGGACTTTCCTATGCACCCTGTATATATATCACAATATAGATTACTTTAATTTTTAATAGTCTGATGCAATAAGACTAAATATTGCAAATGATAATGTGTTAAGTTTTAGTTTTAAACATTTAGGCATTTTGCATTCACTATACAGTAAAAAACAATTAAAAAATGATGCAATCTGTAGAAGGGTTATCGTCGCTGCTCATTGTTATTACTTGTTATTTAAAATTCCAAACCAGCTCTTTGATTGGTTAATGTTAATGGCATTCATTGCATGCTTTCTTTTAATTGGTTCAAATCAAAGATGGTGGAACATTGCATCAGATCAAAATCAGACCAGTGTCCTGTCAACTGCTTTTAATAACAAATGTATAACTATAAATAAAATATTTTCTTTGCATATACTACTATTATTATTAATTTAATAAATATAATAAGTTTAGTAAATTACTCTTGAAGCTAACTGAAAAGCTTAAATTTATGTTTTAAATTAAAATCTAAAACGTTTTAAAATCATACGGTTCCCAATCTAAAAGTACAAGTAAATTAGTACAAATATATTTTCTAAGATTCAAAGAAGTAAATAAATAAAACAAAATAACCATAAACTGTTAACAAATACATCATTTGTTCCTTTCCAGAAATATATTTTTAAAAACCGAGTTAAAAAAAAAAAAAAAAACCCAGCCCGGGGAGGCAGCTGGACCGGTAACCAGGCAGCTACCCACTACAACTCTGCCTATATGTGATCTATAGAATTTATATTCAGCGCCTAATGCACTCAAAATTATATATGTTTAAAAATGCATTGCCACAGCAGAAAACGCACTTTTGGCAATAATCGATCTTAGTCAGTCCCGTAGCTGAATTATTATGTGTGTCTCTGTAAATGAGCAATAAATGTTATGCACTCCATAATCTATAGGAAACACGCTGTAGTGCACTTGTGTGATTTTATTACATTTCAAGTATAATTAAAATGTACCGCGAATGATTTTTCTCCATTAGATCATAATGCAATAGAATTCTTTTGTGTGTCTTTGTAAAGAAACTAAAAATGCTAATCATATCTGTGAAACGATGAAGCTGGGAACCTTTTTAAAATTTTAAATTGCCTTTTAAAAATAAAAAATTACAATTCAAACTTTTTAAATGCTTTGGTAACTGTATTTTTAATGATTGAAACTTCATTTGCCCCTGGTAGATTGGTTTTTCTGCATAGCTCTTTATAACTTTGAAAGATCATTTTGAGACACTCACTAAGAATATTTTTGATGCCGATAGTGCAACTTTAAATTTTATCGTTGACCCGTGGGCTAAAGGTAGCCAATGCCTTTGCCCCGGACAATCAATCATTGAACTATCGTCCAATAAAATTAAAAATATGTCCAGTTTTGTAGCAATGACTTTTGGTGGAAATAATGCTAATTACTCCAGTTAAATACCACAAATCGCTGCCGGGAGCGATGATTTCATGCTTAGAGGGTGTCATAATCACTCACGCCATTCTTATCTTTGGGCACTTTGCAACAAACTATGCCCCGATGTCATTGCAGAAACAAAGGAGTCCCAAGTTCTCATCCCAGTGGACCTGGTTTCAAAGGAGTCCTGTACATAAAAAGAAATAAACCATGTCTTAAGAACTGTAGTGTATGTTTAATCGGCCATGAATGCTTCTATATCCTTCTAAGACTCACAAACCTTCTTATGCCAACCTAAACTTCACGAAATGTCATGCAAGAAAGAGAGTAGGGCGTGATCCATGAACGGGCCTGAACACTAAAACGAGCAGACGTTAAATCTGTATTAATAAAAGAAAGTTTCCTTCTGTCTGTGTGCGATGGCTAGCAAAATCTACGGCACATACGAGGCTGAAAATTTTTGATAGGCTAGCCCAAAGTGTCTCATGATGCACCTGAGACTAAGAATTTTAAATTTCTAATAATTAGTTGAGTTATTAATTAAACATTGAAACTCACTCTCATCAAAAAGTCATCTATTTGATCCCAGTCAAGGACGGCGCTTGCGCACGGGCACAAACCCCTTTACGCATCGTAGGCTAGTGGAGAACCGATTTTCGATTTTGTGTTTTTTAATAGTATTGTTATAAGCTAAATCGACCAAACTGCTCAGTACAGTTAAAATTAAAAGATATATTCCAAAAGATCGTACTCTTATCTCTCGAATGCAGCAATCAATTCGAAAAAAATGTCCCAGCTAAACCTTTGAAATTTTTTTTTCAAAAAGGGTCGCTTTTCCCCTTATTGCAACGCCCCTCCAGGTCACAACCCTTATTGCAACGCCCCTCCAGGTCACAATTTTAGATGTACCGACAGACCAAAAATATGTTCTTTTAAGCTGAAATCTTCTTCTAGTCGATGGTGTAATCGGTTTTAAAAAATGAACACTTTCAAATACACCAGCGAATGCAGGTCACTTCGCGTCTTTCGGAGACGATATTTTTTTACGCTAAAAGTAGCTAAACGTCCATAACACAATCTTTTAGAGCATCTCAATAGACCAGATTTACATCACCTACATAAATTTTGAAATGCTCTGACGGGTAGAAATATTTTTTTTTACAAAATAAAATGTGTGAAAATGTCAGCGAAATCGGTAAAAACCTGAGTGTTTCGATGCGGTTTCGCTCACTTTCGGTACGCATAGACTCCAAAAATCAAATTACGCTGGAAATAAAATACCAAATAGCATATTGGGGAGATAGGGGTAATTAGGACCACTTTTTGACAATTTGAACTTTGACAATTAGTAGTAGATAAGGAACTGGACTACATGCTAATGTTATGTATATATATATTTTTTTACTCAGTAGGTAGTTGTCTCTTGAAATGTGTAAAGAATTATTTTCAATGTACCATGTTACCTGGTACATGTGTCTTTTTGAAAAAATACCTCTATGATCCCAATTACTTCATCTTGTGGGGTAATTGGGATCAGTGGTATTTTCTCTCATGCCTTACAAGATACACAGTTATGGGTAAATGGGATTAAAAGATCTCGGTGTGGGCTTTACAGCAAGATATTTTTGGTTTTACAACTATTCTTAGAGATACAGTATTGGAAAGTTAAGTACATTAAAAAAAAAAAAAGGATTTTAAATATTCATATATTTTACTCTGCCTACAAAACAAAATCAAATGCAAAATTTTCTATTGGAAATTAATAGCCTTGTTATATTACTAACTAATTTTTAAAGTTAAAAAAAAAATCAATAAAAAAAAACATGAAATGGAAGCAACGGGGGAAAAAAGATCAGTCAAAGTTGATATGTTGTGAAGGAGGAAAATTCATTTACGTTAAAAGTTTTGAGGCCTAATTAGGTCTAAAACATGCAGTCAAGGCTAAAATTTGGAATAAATGCAAAATAAAATTGTAAAATAAATGTTTTGCTTACACAAAATGTGCTGTAAAGTAAACTAAACAAGGGGTATTTCACAGGAGAGGAGTAGACATTTAAATCTTCCACTCCAAAAAATGAGTTCTTACCCCCTCTCCCACGTCCGCCATATTTGACTTTGAGCGATAGAGTCCAATCAGCAGTCTCAAGTGGAAGACGCGGCTAAATACAGCGGACGACGGAAGGTGGGGGGGGGGGGGGTAGGAACAGCAACTGCCCCTGAATACTAGGCCTGAGCACTGACACAAAAACGGTGGCTGCTGAAGGTGAATTTTTTTTTTTTAGTGTGGTTCCTTTTATTTTGGTACCAATAATTAGAAAAAAATACATTTTATTTTTCTGTTATTAAATGAGTCAAAGAAGTCTTTTATAAAACATTGGTGTCTAAACCTAAGGGACTGTATGTACGTTTAAATAAAAATCCGCCTTTGGCAGCCGCTATTTTTGTATCAGCGCTCAGGTCTAGTATTCAGGAGTGGCCGAGAGGTTCTGCTGTAGAAGCTGGTAGACGGGAGGGGCTGGGTTTGAACCCATTCGCGCCTATCGGCCTAATTGTTCAGAGTTTTCCGTGGTTTTTTTCTAACCTTGGATTTCCATGCATAAATACGGGTTAGGTTCCCTTAGAAAGACCCCCTACGGAGGGCACCTGCCCTCGGGCCTATATCCCTTGTGCAGATAATCGACCATCATAAAACAACACCAACACCTACTATTCAGGGGGCGGTGGAACAGCTTCAAGTGACGTCATTTTGTTTACTCTTCTTTTTTGATAGCTCCATTATGTAAATAAACAAACACTAGTTTGGTGATGTTGGCATGCTTCTTATAATTGCTATTTAGACAAGTCAAACACAAAGTCTTTTAAGATACTAGACTGGCAATTCCTCGGCCATTCCCCATTCCAAAGCATGACAGCCATCTGAAATGATTTGAAGTAAATTGAAACATATCAACCGCTAGGTTTGTACATCAGCTGTGAGTTATTTACCATTAAGTGCTATGGCTAGAATGAGCTTAAAAAATTAATTTTTATCAATATATATGAAGTTTATGGTATATATTTACATGAAGCTACTTTTTTATATCTAAATATGCGTTATAAATATTGAATTTTCAGAAATAAAGTTAAGGCGATTTATTAATAATTTTATGGATGGTATATTTGAAAAAGAGTATCTAATTCTAACATGCCTTATAAACCGAAATAAAGGCAAAATTTATATGGAAACAGATTGTTAAAGATTATAATTCCACCTTTTTTAAAGTTTGACTTACAAAAGTAACTGGTAGGAAAGTTTAGTTTAAAGGTAGCAACTGTAACATAATATAGTAATTTACAAAATTTTAAATTACTTTTAAAGAAACCTACATTTTTTAAACTAATTTTTATGCATAAAGGTAATTTAAAAAATGCACATTAACAAAAGTAACAATGTATTTTTATCCTTGAAGGATGTTTATTGAAATACTTGAATAATAAAGTTTTTTTTTTTAAGGCCTATATGAAATAGGGTAGACTAATACTTAATGATCTGCAATAAAAAATGCTCTGATAAAAGCATTTTCTTAGGTAAATTAAAATATAAAACATATATACTGCCGTACAACAGCTGTGATCAAAAATCCTCAGTTAAACTGACAGTTTGCCGGCATAGGGTCAGGTGGGGGGAAAGTAGTGGTACAATCAAGCTTTTTTTTAGAAAAGGCCCTAAAATCAAACTATTAAATTTATTTTAATGAAACTTTTGATGCATTTTCTATACATTGGATTATTATAGATTAAACATGAAGCATAACCACTCAATTTTATCTGGTTGTTTTCTGACAGTGATACATTTAAAAGAGCATGTTTTGATACCACCACTTTACCCCATGGTGGGGGAAAGTGGGGGTAGTTCCAAAATTAGTGTATATTTAAATAAAAATGTGTAAATATTGTTTTTTAAATAAAAATACACTGAAATAAATGTATCTTAATTATTTTTAACGGTACAAATGCACAAAAAAAATATTTTTCAGATATTATTTAATTAAAGAAATAATGTCCATGGCTATCAAAATTAGGTTCACTTAGTATGTAGCATATATTGCTGAACTCTATATAATCTTCACCACTAAATAGCAAGAAAAGTCTAATAGTTCCCCAATGGTGACTTATTCAAATGCTTTATGTGATATAATGTATTAATTTTTATCACTTGGACGATTATTTTAGCTGATCGACTTTTTGACGGTATGCAATGAGCATAAACAAGATAGTTTGTAAACATTAAATTTGTTTCCAGTTTCTAAAACTAAAATAAGAATAGTTGCCATAATCTCAATATATGTCTTTAAAAAAGAATTAACAAAATATCTTAATTTAAAAGAGAAAATAGGTTTTTTTCAATATACCCCCATTTTACCCCATGGGCCCACTTTCCCCCACCTGACTCTATGTAAAAAATAACTTTTAATTGTATTATCATATTAAGATTAAAATTTATAAATAAAGCCTATTTTTTTTTTTTAGATTAATACTTTTATTTTAGCCCATTTTTAAAAATTAATCACATCTACAGTCTAAAATTGAATCATCATACAGCATTCAGCTAAGCCTAACCATACCACCACTTTCCCCCACCTCAGAAAAAAAATCATAAAAAATTGAAATAATAAAATAATTCTTACCTTGATGCATGAAATTGTTTTTAAGAAGTTCTTCTACTGAAATGTATCAAAATATACTAATTTTTTCAAGTGAGAAAGGATCAAGAACAAAGTTTATCAATACCATGTGTTGAGAACAAACTGCATGTAAACAAGAAGATAAACAACAGTAAACTTGTTTCCAGATTTACAAATCTTAATAGAAATATTTGTCACAAACTCCAATTATGTATTAATTGAAAAAAAGCAAAAATATGTACATTTATTGTGAAAAAAGTGCATTTTTTTAGATTACAACTACTTTCCCCCACCTGACCCTATGTACCTTAAAAGTCTTTGGTCAAACATTAGCTTGGCGACAATGGCAGGCTTTCAAAGGCCTTGTCGATTCAGGTTTGTCCAAAATCATATCTTCTGATCAAATTTTATACTATGTTGTTACTCTCATATCTAGACATCCCAAGGAAAAGTGTTGATTGCCATAGCAATACGTTTTTGTATCTTTGTAATTATCTAAGGAGCTGATTCTGAACTCAGTTATACATTTTGATATCTAGGAGTCATTGTTTCTATGTCCATACTTTTCTCCATTGCTTTCCCCGACACTTAGATGTCGAAATTTAATCTACAGTGCTTAGAATCCAGCCCATAACAGAGAGTTTTTATTACAGTGCCTAGGATAAGTAATGTGAAATATGCTATCTAAACTGCGCTAAAAAATTGTATCCCTTAAATGTGCAATGAGGCTGAAATCCAATGAGCCGATTGCAGCGACATCTGCGTTATATTTTCAAATTTCAATGTACTCATGGTATTGTAACAGCGTTTAGACCAAATCGTCTTGGAGTTTTAGAAAATATCCTGCAGATGTCGCTGCGATCGTCTCCTTGTATTTCAGCATCGTTTGACATTTAAGGGATACAATATTTTAGCACTTTTTTAAGTATTACTGGGATAGCCGATTTCCACACTGTACATTCTAGACGCTATAGTTTTTATATATAAGAGTGGTAACATATGCACAGGGTAAATACTCATATAGAAGTTATTGTCCAAAGTATGGCAACCCACTTTCCAGATTTAGGCATTACTCGCCTGAACGAGTTCGATTACACTAGTGGAATTAGGATGCTTGTATATTAGATTGATGAGTCTTAGACGTTCTTGTCCGAACTATAGCAAATCTGCATTCCAGACTTGTGTAATTGAACCCGTCCAGGCGATTATTGCCAAGTGAGACAAATTCAGAAGCGTTAGCTTAGCGATAATGGCCGGGATCCAGATAGATTTTGCGCTGTTAGCGAAACAAGATTGACCAATGAGAAAATTTTCTCACTTAAAACAGAGAAAAGTTCACAAAAATTCAGGCTTGTGATTGGTCAATCTCATTTTGCTAACAGCGCAGAATCTATCTGGATTCCGGATATGACATGCTCTCCAAGATGCTTGGCGATTAGTTTCTGTCCAGAATCGTTTCAGCCAATTAAATTTTATATCCCGTATGTCGACACCATAGATTAAAACATTTATGGCAAAATCTGTAATGGCAACAGTACTAGCGTCACTACCGACAAAGGGGAAGAATTAACAAGCCTCCGAAATTTACCTATGTTGATGAAATATGTTTTGAATATCTATTCTTTCCTATACAAAAAAGAGGCCGGCAATATATGTTTGATTTATATAGCTCTTTTTTTTTTATCATACTTGTTCATTCACTTTTAACTCACAAAATGATAATTATGCTAATAATAATATAAAAGAAAAGACCCAGAAAATTCTGTTGAAAACATGAAAACGTAAATATGTAAGTTAATGAGATAAAATTGTAAGAAATTAAATTCGGGTATTGTGCTAATTTATTCACATCAAATACAATTTTATTAAGTGTAATATCAGTATCTCTATGTTTTGCTTTTAACTTTTAGATTTATATAATTGTAAAAATTTGCTAAAAGGAATTTTCCCCTATCTGTAATTTTATTATTATTTCTTATATGTTAATATCTTAAATATTATTGAACTGATTATAACATTATTTACATTAAAAACAATCTTTTTATTTTATCTGTGAGAAAGTGAAAATGCATAAATTTTAAAAGATTATTATAACCATTGTTTAATACATTAAACTTCATAAATTAATAAAACATCGGCTGTAAAGTTTTTTCTACCAAATTGGAATATTTATGAAATTTTCTGGGACTTGTAGAGTGCAATATTTCATATATTTTTACATTACACAATTACTTTATCATATATCTAGATAGTACCCGTCAAGATTTGACGGTAAATAACTGGAATGTTCCATTAGAAAAATTCTTGAATTTTGAATTAGTTGCTTTTAAATTAATTACTGAAATTGAGACAAATTTTTATATTGCATAAGTGATTCCTATTTCTTGAAGCGAGCTAGAGGGTGCTGTCAGTCTAATTTATTGAATGAAGTGAAAGAACTTTAAATTTATAATTTACAACCAATTATGCTTGCCTTTTATCAGAAATTTATCAAAACATACTGGGCAGAGGATTTATTTTTACTTACTACAGTCTCATTTTTTTTGTTGAAAAAATAACAATATCTATTTTTATTTTTTTATCTACACGACCTTTAAAAGCTGCCATGAATTTTATTTATATCAGTCTCATTCTCTAAAAGCATAAATTTGAAACTTGATGCAATTAACGATTTATAATACAGTAGACTCCCTTAAATCCATGTATTTTTTCAGATGTAAACAATGAAATTTACAGTTAAGTTGCAGGAACAAAATTCAAGATGGCGCCGAAATCAGCAACTACTGCAATGTAATAAGTACAGAACTTGTGTGAAAATATAAATTATTTGAAAACAACGTTTAAACACACAATAAAACAAGCAGATTTGACCATACGTATACGTTTCGTGAGTACTAGGACTCACATCCTCAGTGTAAAAACTTTAAAAACTTTAAAAACAATATCCCCCCAACCGCATGTATGGTGAAAAGAACCCAAATGTCAAAACATAATACCAAAAGACCATCAAGTTCTAACAGCCAAAGAAATTAATGCGGAAGTGAAGTGTCGTGACACAACAAATCCATCCAGAAAGTTGAGATGTATGGTGTACTAGATAAATCATTAACCAAGGAGTCTTTAAATGTATGGATATGAATAGCCTCATAAAAGTCTAAATCCAGAGGAGTAATACATTTCTTGATAATGGTAGCTGAGTCAAAATTAAAATTATGTCCCTCCCCCCAGCAATGAGAGGCGATAGAGGATTTCTGTAATTCTTTTTTCTTTACATAGTTTCTGTGTTCATTGATTCTGTAACGGAGTTTTCGTTTAGTTTGTCCAATGTAGGACAAACCACATTGGCATTGAATGTTGTAAATGCCCCAATAATTATGTGGAGGAATTTGGTCCTTAAGTTGCGAAAAAGATAATTTATTAACCGGTTTAAAAACCACATTAAAATCATAATGTCGTAAGATATTAGCCATCTTAAAGCTAATGCTATTATAAAAGGGTAAAATGATAAGGTTGGAAATGGAAACCGTAGTAACAGGAGAATCAAGATTATTAACATATTTATTAAAGACTATGAGAAATTAAATTATTGATATAAGATAAACTAAAACCTCGATCAATAGCCACAGATCTAATGTAATTTAATTCTGTAATAAGTGAATTATTATCTGAACAAATTAAGCGAGCTCTATTAATCAAATAATGAAAAGCCGAAGCTTTTTGGGAAGGGGGGGTGACATGAATTGAAATGGGGGGGGGGAGTGTGACAGCAAAAGGTTTATGGTAAACGCAAGTGTCAAAGGTATTAGGCTGACGTGTAACCAACACATCCAGAAATGGCAATCTATTATCTATTTCAACTTCATAAGTGAATTGAATGACTGAGTCTATTGAGTTTAAAATCGTTAATATATTGTCAACAGAAAATAGAGAAAGGTCCAAGAGTGCAAAAGAATCGTCTACATATCTACAATGAAATGGGAAGTTGATAAGGTTAAACATTTTAACCTCAAAGTAATGCATATATAAATCTGCTAAAAAAGGGCTAAGGGGATTACCCATTACTAAACCATCCGTCATAGAATAATATTGATTAGAAATTTGAAATGAATTTTGTTTTAAACAAGTACTGAATAACTCAATAATGTGGTTGATTTCATAATCTGTGTAATGAAATTCTTTTAATCTAGTAGTGAGACTTTGTAGTGCACCTTGAACTGGAACATGGGTAAACAGAGAAGTAACATCAAATGAAACCATGCGTAAAGAGGGGGAGGGGGGGAAGTTTTTAATCCGATTAACAAAAGAACTAGAATTCTTAATAGTGTAAATATTAGAATTTGAAAGGAATGAAAAGCGTTTCACTAAATATTTAGCAAGAGGGTATGAAGCAGTACTGATATTGGATACGATAGGCCGGAGGGGAACACCAATTTTATGAACTTTAGGCAGAGCGTAAAAGCGACTGCAGTTAGCAATAGACGGAATTAATGACATTTTAATACTGTCATCAATACAGGGAGAGGTTTTTATAAGTTTTCTGGTGCTTGTTAAATCACTGTCAGAAGGATCCCGATTTAATTTAATGTATGGGCCGGATTGTAAAAGATTTATCCAAATTTTACGTCCAAGATCCAAATTTTAATTCCAAGAGATTTACATCTTTCTCTTGGAAACTCAGTGTCAAATTTTGACACACTTGATCGGTTATCATGGTACTGGTCTGTCAAGTTCTCTGCTTTTCATAAACTTTCGTTAGTAAAAAAACTTTCAAATTTACTCCCTCTTACTGCTACACTCCCTCCTTGGCTTCCAGAGGTCAATAATAATGCTATTGTAAACCTTTAAACTTCACAACTGTCACCTACATAGGAGAAAGCTCTCAAACTTAATTTAAATTTTTCTTTTGGCAAACGTCCAGATTTACCTAATCTTATTGCTCCAGTTGAAAGAAGTTTCAAATTTAGCAAACTATCTAGTTCTCAAAAGGATTCCATTAGGGTTCTCATTAAAAACACAGTTGATCACAATTCTAAGAATTTCAAACCAAACATAACAAAGGATCTTAAAGAAGCTTTATCCTCTGTAAAATCTAATGATGACATTGTTATCTCTAAAGCTGATAAGGGAGGTCAAATAGTGGTACAGGATAAAACAGCTTATTTGGATAAAGTGCAAAATCTTTTACAATCCGGCCCATACATTAAATTAAATCTGGATCCTTCTGACAGTGATTTAACAAGCACCAGAAAACTTATAAAAACCCCTCCCTGTATTGATGACAGTATTAAAATGTCATTAATTCCGTCTATTGCTAACTGCAGTCGCTTTTACGCTCTGCCTAAAGTTCATAAAATTGGTGTTCCCCTCCGGCCTATCGTATCCAATATCGGTACTGCTTCATACCCTCTTGCTAAATATTTAGTGAAACGCTTTTCATTCCTTTCAAATTCTAATATTTACACTATTAAGAATTCTAGTTCTTTTGTTAATCGGATTAAAAACTCCCCCCCCCTCCCCCTCTTTACGCATGGTTTCATTTGATGTTACTTCTCTGTTTACCCATGTTCCAGTTCAAGGTGCACTACAAAGTCTCACTACTAGATTAAAAGAATTTCATTACACAGATTATGAAATCAACCACATTATTGAGTTATTCAGTACTTGTTTAAAACAAAATTCATTTCAAATTTCTAATCAATATTATTCTATGACGGATGGTTTAGCAATGGGTAATCCCCCTTAGCCCTTTTTTAGCAGATTTATATATGCATTACTTTGAGGTTAAAATGTTTAACCTTATCAACTTCCCATTTTATTGTAGATATGTAGACGATTCTTTTGCACTCTTGGACCTTTCTCTATTTTCTGTTGACAATATATTAACGATTTTAAACTCAATAGATTCAGTCATTCAATTCACTTATGAAGTTGAAATAGATAATAGATTGCCATTTCTGGATGTGTTGGTTACATGTCAGCCTAATACCTTTGACACTTGCGTTTACCGTAAACCTTTTGCTGTCACACTCCCCCCCATTTCAATTCATCTCACCCCCCTTCCCAAAAAGCTTCGGCTTTTCATTATTTGATTAATAGAGCTCGCTTAATTTGTTCAGATAATAATTCACTTATTACAGAATTAAATTACATTAGATCTGTGGCTATTGATCGATGTTTTAGTTTATCTTATATCAATAATTTAATTTCTCATAGTCTTAATAAATATGTTAATAATCTTGATTCTCCTGTTACTACGGTTTCCATTTCCAACCTTATCATTTTACCATTTTATAATAGCATTAGCTTTAAGATGGCTAATATCTTAAGACATTATGATTTTAATGTGGTTTTTAAACCGGTTAATAAATTATCTTTTTCGCAACTTAAGGACCAAATTCCTCCACATAATTATTGGGGCATTTACAACATTCAATGCCAATGTGGTTTGTCCTACATTGGACAAACTAAACGAAAACTCCGTTACAGAATCAATGAACACAGAAACTATGTAAAGAAAAAAGAATTACAGAAATCCTCTATCGCCTCTCATTGCTGGGGGGAGGGACATAATTTTAATTTTGACTCAGCTACCATTATCAAGAAATGTATTACTCCTCTGGATTTAGACTTTTATGAGGCTATTCATATCCATAAATTTAAAGACTCCTTGGTTAATGATTTATCTAGTACACCATACATCTCAACTTTCTGGATGGATTTGTTGTGTCACGACACTTCACTTCCGCATTAATTTCATTGGCTGCTAGAACTTGATGGTCTTTTGGTATTATGTTTTGACATTTGGGTTTTTTTCACTGTACATGCAGTTGGGGGGGATATTGTTTTTAAAGTTTCTACACTGAGGATGTGAGTCCTAGTACTCACGAAACGTATACGTATGGTCAAATCTGCTTGTTTTATTGTGTCTTTAAACGTTGTTTTCAAATAATTTACTGCAATGTTTTTTTACTAAATTTTTTGTTAATCATTCTCTTTTGCCTATGACAGCTGATTTATTGCTAAATAAATTATTTACATTACTTTTGATTTTGATATAAATTAGCATATCTATATAAAAAAATTCCAGGGTTCGAAATGGAAAAATCCACAAACCGGAACGCTATTTTAAAATTATTGTTCACAGAATTTTTTTTTTTAATTATAGACAAATTTATTTCTAAACATACAAAGCAGTATAAGAAAAGCATTCAAGACTCTTAAATAACAATGAAAAAAATTACAGAGAGCGCAATAAGCTATATATACTGATAATAGCATTAACACTATTCCTGTTCTCCTTGCTTCTTTCCCTATTTCTTATGTCATCACTACTTTGAAATACCGGTCTTTTGTTTACTTCATCTTTACTTTATACATATTATATTTAACTACAGTTACATTAATAGTTTACTTTTATTTATCTTTACTTTATACATATTATATTTAACTACAGTTACATTAATAGTTTACTTTTATTCATCTTTATTTATTTAAATATGTAACTTACTTACCTTTTTCTCGCGAAGAACGATTAATGACATATCAATCTTATGATCGCTTTACCACTAGATGGCAGCATAGGGCGATTGGAATCGAATTGAATCGATTTCATCCGTAATAATTTAATATTTTTCTAAATTTTTATTTTACATAATTATTTTAATAATTACTTACTTTTAAACTAAAAATATTATATTAATATTTTATTTGTTTTAATGTTTCACTTTATTGTAAGTATTCATTATAATTTCTCTTGCTTAACTACCAATCAAATTAATGTTTAAAAACTGTAAACAAATCAATGACCAGAAATCCGCAAAATTCTAAAATCTGCACAACCTCTGGTCCCAAGCTGTGCAGATTTCAGGGAGTCTACTGTATATATTTTTTATTACTTGAATTTTATGTTACTGTTTTCTTCATTTTTTTAAATATTAAACCATGGATATCGATATAATTTATTTTATAATTCTTATATGAATACTTTCCTTTCTTTCCATTTTATTTATTTATTTTTTCTTTTACGGAAAAGAATGGCAAACTTTTCCTTCTGACTCACAACTTATATATTCTTGATAATGGTAAAAAAATATAAACAAAAGTTGTAAATTAGCTCAATTTATTTAATTGATAATTATATGCAAAATATTTTAGGTTAAATATTTTAAATATAAAATTATTTTTTCAAAATATTTTTGAGTGTTAAATTTTATTTAATGATAAACCATTCAAATAATAATAAAAATCAAAATCATATAACTTCTCCTCGCAATAAAATATGTCATTATTGAAATGAATTATCACCAAAAATGGTACAGAAATCATTTTGCCGGGTGTTGGGCTCGAACCTGCGTCGTCTACAAAAGTTCAGAGCATTAAACTGGTGCTTTGGAGCACTCGGCTAACCAGACCTGCTCTACCTTTATTCTAAAAGGAAGATCTAGTAAATTTAACTTCATGCATGCGCAAATGCTTGAAGTTTTGAGTCTTATTTTACTGAATCAGGTTTACGCTTTAATATGTAGCTTTAAATCCCATTATATCATATTTACTTGACGTATAATGTGCAAGACAAAATTTTTAGCTTGTTTTTCGCTGCACTTAAATCGTTCACACATCATGTACGAAAAAAAAAATATATATATCCATGCATGAACATAGAATAGATATTAGATACATAGAATAGAATATTCTATGCTCATGTATCAGTGTAACATTCTGTTGAAATAAATCAGTGTAACATTCTGTCTGAACATGCAACATTAAAAAAAGAAAGATTACAATAAGGTAGACGCTCAATAACAAAAATATTAGAAGGATGGGAAGTTTCTTCCCCATTGTCACTAAAGGCGCTGCAATCGCATTACCATTACGCTGTATGGGAATGTCTGATCTTGTATGTTAATCTATGGTAGCCACTGTCATATCGAGGCACCTTACACTGTTAAAAATCTGCAGCTTTTGCTGCATAGTCACTCCACTGCTTTTATAGAATATCTCTTTTCTGACCAATGAGAATTCTCCACACTATAGTCAAGTAATCTTTTTCTGTCTGTGTAGTGAAATAAGTCAACAAACATTAGCTAGACGATAATGGTTGGTTCACCGAGACATTTACTATTTTCTTTTGGCCCAAAATCACTTCTACCATTCATACTTTATTGCCTGTATGCAGTGATGTAAAATACCCAGATATTTATTTTCAATGTTAAATACCCATTTTGGGAATTTACCTGGGTATTGATTCTTCAATTAAATATAGCTGTGAAAAAAACTTATAATGATATTAAATATGGTGGATTACTTAAACAGAATGAAAAATTAAGAACTTTAGACTTCTTACAACTCTTAAATTTTAAAGAAACTGAACATTTTATATTCAAATACTGAATTTAAATGTTTTTTTAAAAATTATAATGAAGAGTGAAAAAAAATAATGTATTTATTCAGAAAAATTTCATTAAAAAGATGATTTTAATTAAATTTGTGTTAACTGTTGCACATAATTTGTGCAATATCGCTTCAGCTAATATATTAATACTACATAGGTTACTCCGGTTGCTACCACGGTAATATATTACAGTGATAATGCTCCAATAAAGGGGTCACATTCTTTAATTTTTCTTCACAAGACTTTTCTTTCCCTGATACCCTCATTATTGCTTTCTAAATGTTAATGTGTCTTTTTTTTTTTTTTTTGTGTGTGTGTGCACGTTAATGTATCCCAACATTCCTACTCATTTCTCCATACCGATGTGTAACAAACAGTATAGTCTTGTTTTTTGTATGCTGTTGGAGCATGAACACCACCATTTCACTCTTTTTGGAGTAAATGGCTGTTTTTCCTTACAAAGTGCTACAATTCATATGATGCACTGCACACCCTACTTATATTACATACTACAACTACCAGAATGGAATGAAAATGTCCTTCTGCACTTGTACTGGTTTGTAGGACGGTCTTTTTGTAACTGATGAAGAAAGGTTTTTGAACGTGTTGCATTCTCTTCTTTTTTATTATGCATTTTTTTAGAAGTGTCTTCCTTTATTATTATGACACAAAAATTTAGAAGTTCTTTTTTATGTTAAAAAAATATTAAAAAAAAAACAATTTCGATTAAAAACAAACTTTAAAATAACTTGAGCGTTAAATGTTTAAGACTGCAAATAACTTCCCCACATAGTTCCTGGCAATTTCAAGGAATTATTTTTTTCATCTTAAATTCGACAGAACATTGCATGTAAATGGTTATCACGTTTGATGGTTCTCACTATATCAATTACATAAAAAAAAAAATGTTTAACTGACTGCTATCTTAAAATATCAGAACATACTGAATAGAAAAGATTTACAAGGCCACTCAATCGGACAACATGCTGGGTATTTACCCTTCCCACATCACTGCCTGTATGTTGTTACTCTCTTATAAAGCATCCTTATTTAAAACTTCGATATCGAGAAAAGACGTTACTTATGGCAAAAGTCCAAATAACACAGTATGAAATATATTTTGTTGTTTTTACTGTAATCGCCAAGGTTTTTTGACATTGGAGCCAAGAACATTTTGGTAGGACCTGTTAGTTGGCACAAGCAAGTGGACTGTAGCTTTTTTTTAAATATATGAAATTCAACTAATTAAATTTTATTGAACACTTTTTATTAACAAGTATTTTTGGTTTGCGGACCTCCCATGGAGACAACAGCTCAAAACAAACGATAAACAACTTCTGACGTTACATTTTCGCCAAGCGAATGTAGATGCCAAGGTTGGCGTCAACATACCGGCCACCTCTGAAATATTTATTTCAGCACATATTTTAGACAATGTCCTTAGTTTTAAACAATTAAAATTTAACATTAAATCTTCAATGCTAAATATAAGTTTCAATACAAATCAAGAATATAAAATACAAATATAAAGTCAATTCAATAATATTAAGATACACAATTACTACAAATTTTTCAAATATAAATGCACAATAAAATAGAAGAAATAAGTATTTACATTACAATAAGGGGTTATTTATAGGTAATATACAAATATTTGATATGCTGCATTTGAAAACACCGGTAGCCATTTTGACAAGCACTACCCTAACTTTACCATCATGGCCGTAAATAACATCTTGAATGCGACCTACTGACCAGGTACACATGGGTAAATTACTTTCTTTCAATAAAACCATGAAACCAATTTCAACGTTTTTTTTCTCAAATAGCCATTTAGTGCACTGTTGTAGATTATTTAGATAATCTCTACTCCATTTTTTCCAAATTAATTGGTTAATTTTGGTAACTCGTTGCCATTGGCTAAGCTTATTATCTGCAAGGTCAGTTAGGTTTGGTTCGCATATGCTATTTAAAGGGCGACCAATTAAGAAATGCCCTGGGGTTAAAGTTTCATAATCGCTAGGGTCCGAAGATAAAGGTATTAGAGCCCTAGGGTCAGGTGGGGTAAAGTGGTCAGGCGGGGTAAAGTGGTCATAATTCATGAAAAGGGCTAAAATCTCTACTAATATAGAAATTTGAATAATTTTCTTTTAATTTTAGATTTATTAAGTATTGATCAAAGTTTCTCACTCAAAAAAACATTTTTAGTAACATGTTTGAGACACTGAGCACTCATTTTGTCTGTCTTTGTTACACCTTGTTCTTTTAACTCTTTAATTAACTTTTCTGCTGCATTTTGTTTCTCCCAAATTTTGTTAAATTGGCAGTTCAGAAAGCTTTTCACATATCTCAAGAACATATTTTCATTTATAGCTAAGTTATATTTATCACAGATTTTATTTCATAATAGTTTTAGTTACATGGGGTAAAGTGGTCATAGGGTTAGGCTTAACTTATAGATATTTGATCTGGGTTAAATTATTCATTATATACAATGCCAGTTTATTAAATACTAATAACTATTAAAAACTAACTGCAAATAGTTATTATTTAATAATAGTTTATAATATGGGGGTTAAAAAAGGGTTAGGTTTAATTTTTAATAGGTTCAGAATAGTGAATGAATTAACTAAGTGTAAACCCGAATTGCTTGCAAAGGTTACATCAACTAATTTAACAACCAACACATTAACTACTTTTTATAATACCCATACTTGTATTATATAAGAAAATAGTCCACAAGAAAATCCTGAAAGAATTTTTAATGTTGATGAGGCTGGAATGGATATGGATAGCCAAAATAGTTCAGTTTAAAAAATTGTACGCAATGCAATGCATTACATAAAATTCAGAAACCAAAGGAAAGATAATGTTTAGTGTTCCTTTTGGTATATCAGCTAGTGGTTATTATATTCTTCCATTCGCCGTTTATGAGTGAGTATATATGAATTATGGATAAAGGGTGGTCGTGCAGGAGCATTGTATGCATCATGGAATCTGGATAGATGCAGGATTCTGTACTTGAATCTTGTATGGATCATTTTATTAAGTAGATAGTACACCGAAAGCTTACAAAAGCCTGCCCTTTTATTTATGATTGTGATGGACATAAATGAATTATGATACTGTGAAAAATAGCTATCGACAATCATATTATAATACTCTGCCTGCTACCTCATACTAGCCATAGTCTACAACCATTAGATCTAGGTGTATTTTCCCCCATTAAAAAAAGCCTGGAAAGGAATTTTAAAGAAACAGTATCAAGAAAGCCGACTGCAAAATATGTAAAAAAAAAATTAAAATAATCTACATTGGCAACATTATCTACACTCATTTCAGATGTGAATAGAATTGTTAGACATAGTTTTAAAGGAAAAGGAAATGTGTCCAGTCCAAGATCAGAGTAGTATTGACAGAAAAAACACTTGCATTATATCTGCAAAAATAACAAGGGGAATGTGATACTTAAAAAGTTGCTTAAATTTCCAAAAGGAAAAAAACAACAACAAAATATCCCTTCCCTAGTCAACATTCTCTTTTGAATCCATTTATAATCGCTAAAGATGACATCTCAAACCATATCTATAGGACCTTGAGTGTTGCTAAGATATGAAATGAAGAAATCAATAAAGCAACTGGGAAAAAAGATGATTATTTTTCTTAAAGTATGTTAAAAAAAAAATCCAAATTTGGCAATCATTATACTTTTCCAGAATCAGATGTGATCAAAATCCTTGAAGAACCAAATTTTAACAACAAACAATTTTAACATTACAAATGTACACTTTAATAAAATAAAAAGGCAGATAACTTATTATAAAGGCTGTTTAAAATATTTGTAAATAATAAAATGTCACTTTTTATTCATTAGTTTATTTTTTTATTACACTTTTTCAATGTGACCACTTTACCCCATGCACTACTCACTTTACCCCACCCCCTGGGGTAAAGTGGTCATAAAAACATGCCTGGAAAAATATGTTATAAAAAGGTGTTATTCCCCAAAAATATTTCTGAAATGGATATGGATGTACTCTAGAGTAATGTAATGTAAAATAACACCCAAAATTTTAGAAAACATCACAGAAATTCTGATGTTTATATCCTCTGAAAGTTTGAAAAGCCTGTTTTTATGACCACTTTCCCCCACCTGACCCTACTGTTTAAAATACCTTCTATCTGATTAACTACTGTTAAAAATTCCTCAAAGGTTAGTTTTAAATCTCCAATTGTTCTTTTTAAGTGGTGCTTAAAGGATTTGACTCCTGCCTCCCACAAGCCACCAAAATTAGGGGATCTGGGAGGCAAGAATTTCCAAGAAATTGAGTTAGCTAATAAATAAGCAGTCAATTCATCAGATTGATTTTTTACAAGATTATGCAATTTTTTCAACTCTGAATTTGCATCAACAAAATTAGGGGCATTATCAGAAAAAATTGTCGAGCAAATTCCGCGCCTAGCTACAAATCTTTTTAAGGTGGCTATTAAGGCTTCAGAACTTAAATCTGTTATTACTTCCAAGTGAACTGCATGAGTAGCAAAACAGATGAAAATTGCGACATAAATTTTGTTAAAGACTCCTTTTCTTTGGTGTTTATATTTTATGACAAATGGGCCACATAGATCAACACCTGAATTTGTAAATGGGGGATTAATATTTACCCTTTCTTTAGGTAACGCAGCCATTATTTGTTCTACAATTTTAGGCTTATTTTTGTAACAAACAATACAATTGTGGACTATTTTTCTGGCTATATTTCTGTCATTTAAAGGCCAAAATTCCTGCCTCACAAAATGAAGCAGTGTTTGAGCAACTACATGCAAATTTTTTAAGTGAAAATACTGAAATTGAAATATTAAAAGAGTAAGCCTGTGGTCATTGGGCATAATAATGGGATATTTTTTATCAAATGATAAGTTTGATTGGTCTAAACGACCACCTATACGTAAAATTCCCTCACTATCAAGAAAAGGGTATACAGTACAGAACCATTTATCCGGAATGCTTGGGGTCAGATGTATTCCAGATAACTGGTTTTTCCGGTTAACTGGTTGTGCATTAAAGCAGCATCCTTTTGATAAATTTTATGGAATATGCATGGTTGTGGCATTATTTCTCATTTTAAATTATTAGATTAGTTGGATTAAAAATCAATGCAAGAATGATAAAAAATTAGCCAGAGATTAAAAGAAGGCAATTTATGGGAATCCCTTAGGAACAAAAATTCTTCTGTTTCCTCTGCATAAAAATTAAAACATCTAAAATACAACTAAATGTGATGACGAAAAATACTAGATGTTGTCATCAAATTATACAATTGTTTCAAGCAAAGCCTATGTCAAACTGGCAATGTATGACACCTTCTTCTGCAAATATTCTGAAATTAGTCTATCAGAAATATCATTCCGGATAACTGGTTTTCCGGTTAACTGGTTTCCGGATAAATGGTTCCATACTGTAAATTACTTATGCGACTGTCCTTTGGCTGCTCACCTTCCTTGAGTGCCTTCATTTCCTTGGCAAGATACATTACCTGAACCAATTTTATTAATTTGATTCTTGCATGAGCAAATTCTTCCTTGTTAATAAGGCCTACAATTTTTTCTTTATTTTTACAGTTATTTAAAAACCTGAAAACATAACTTAGAATACGGATTAATTTAACATAATTATTACTTAAACTACAAAATTGGTCAATAAATTCATTATTCACTGTAAATAAATTAATGTTCGAAACAGCCTTGAGTTCATTTGAGTATGCAGCATTATTTAGCAGATCAGTTTTTTTTTATGTCTGGTGAGTCTATTAGATTATTAGGCATTAATGGACCATGCCACCAGAGTTCCAAATCTAAAAGTTCCTGGGGATTTGTTTCACGAGATATAATGTCCGCAGGGTTATTATTTGATGAAATATGTCTCCACTTAAATTGTTCAGTGAGAGACTGAATTTTTGGAACTCGATTCCCAATGAACGTTTTAAGAAGGTGAGCCGATGTATTTATCCATGCCAAGGCTATGGTTGAATCCGAACACAAAATTACTTCTTGAATGTCTAATTTCAAAGAAGGAAGAACTTTGGACACAAGTTGTGATAAAAGCAAACAAGAGCATAATTCAAGTCTCGGAACTGAAATGGTCTTTAGAGGTGCAACTCTTGATATACTTGCTACAAGGTTCGATGAAGGAGAATTGGATGAATTTGCACTATAGACATAGATAGCAGCACCGTAGGCGGTTATAGAAGCATCAGCCAATCCCAGAACAAAGATTGCTTCAGTGGAAGGTGCTAAATTATATCTACTGATTTTTATGTTCTCTATGTCCTTTAGTTGATTTATAAATTTAAACCAATCAGTAGCAAGAGGTTCGGGAATGTTCTCGTCCCATCCAATTTTAGAAAGCCACAATTTTTTAAGGTAACACTTAGCAATAATCGGGCCAATGAGTCCTAGGGGGTCATACAATTTTGCGTTGACAGAAAGGACTTGTCTTTTTGTATAAGATTCTTGTTTTTCCACCGAAACTCGAAATACGAATTGATCTTTATTGGATTGCCACACCATACCCAAAGTTTTAACTGAAGCTTCAGCCTTAGAGCAAAAGGAAACATCTTCAGTTTCGTTATCGTTTAGAAGCTCATGTAAATTCGAATTTCACTTGTGCAAGGTCATTCCACAAGAACTAAAGATTTCAATTAACTGATTTTTTAATTCAATAGCTGATTCGTAATCCGGGGATCCAGTGACGATATCGTCCATATAACTGTCCGATGAAATAGCCTTTGCAGCTAATGGAAATCTATCCATTTCATCTAAGGCTAATTGTTTTAAACATCTTATGGCTAAAAAGGGAGCGCATTTTGTACCGTACGTAACTGTATTCATTCTAAAAGCAATTGTTGAATTATTTTCATAATCTTTCCTGAGAATATGTAAAAGGTCCCTTTGCGAAGGATCGATTAATATCTGACAATATTTTTGTTATATCGGCAGTCAAGGCTACTTTATGTTTTCGAAATCTTATCAAAATATCAAAGAGATCTTCCTTAACTTCACCGGAAAGCAAAATGTCATTCAGACTTTTCCCACTTGTGGTAGGAGCAGAGGCATTAAATACCACCCTTAATTTAGTAGAGGACTTATCTGGTTTAAAAATGCCATGTAATAAACTACTGAGGATGAGGGAGCATCTTCGACTGGTATTCTCTCCATGTGATTTAAGTTTTCATACTCTCTCAAAAATTCACAATAAAGTTTTTTCATATCAAAATTAGTTTCTAATCTTTTTACAGTTTGGCGTAAACGTTTTTCTGCTAATGTTCTAGAATCTCCCAAAGTATCTAATTGCTCTAATTTAATAGGCAATTTCTACGATAAATCGGCTGGTTTCATCCCGTTTATGAGTATTTTGGAGATGAGCTTCACAAAACTCTTCTTCTTTACTTAGAAGACGATCCGATGAAATATTTTCTATTTCCCAGAAATTTTGAAGAATAGTTTCAATATTCTCATTGTCACTGTTAAATGTCAGCCCACAAAATGAATTAGAATTGTTTATTGAGAAAGTACCCGTAGCAATAAGTCCAAAAACTGAATTTTGAAACATTAGATTTGGCGAAACACGAATTTTTCCTTCTTTTATTATTTCATTAAAATGTTCAGCCCCAATTATAAAATGGATTTTTCCTGGTTTGTCAAACGTAGGATCTGCTAACAGCGAATGATTAGGTATAATGTTTTTATCAATTTTAATGTTCCTAAAAGGTACACAATCAGTAATTTTTGGGACAATGAAGAAATCAGTAGCTGACGAAAAAGAAGAATTCTTATTTCGAAAAACAGTAGAAACTTTCGATGTCACGTTAAATGAATTTCCACTTCCAGATACTGCGATATTTATTTTTTCTTTTTTCAATCCCAATTCAAAAGCCATTTCTGAAGTAACATACAACGCCTGGCTTGCGCTATCGAGAATAGCACGAGCAGTAATGAATTTTTTATGTTTCGTGCTATAAATAAAAGCAGTAGAAAAAAAAAACACCCTTTTCATTTGCGTTGCAATGAGCAGAAAAACTGCTTAATTTCCGAAGCATTTTGTTTATTTGAATCATCGAACATGCACCTGTCTTCCATACTGGCACGACGGGCTGTCGGCTGAGAAGATAAATCAATTTCGGAATCCAACTTTTTTGATGATATTTTATTATCAAAATGAGTTTTATTTTGATTTCGATGTAGCAATACATTATGCCTGGCATTGCAAATTTGGCAGTTATATTTAGAATTACATCTTGACGCGTGATTATGGCCAGAAGAAAAACAATTAATACAAAGTTTATTTTTTTTAACTTCATCAAATCTTTGAATCGGAGTCATTTTTAAGAATACTGGACACAAATATAAACCATGTAATTGTTTGCAAAGTACGCATGGGTTAGATTTTAGAACAAAGGTTTTATTTTTAATTTGACCTTTAAATTTTTGGGAATTTACTTGTGTTCCCTGTAAATTTTCCAGAATTTGAACACGATTTTCCATGAATTCGATGAAAGTGTCCCATTTGGGTAAATCTGTAGATGATAGACTCATTTCAAATTCTTTACATGTTGTTTTATCTAACTTCATTAAAATAATGTTAATCAGTAAATTTTCAGATTTTCACCAAAATTGTTCATTTCAACATTTAAAACTTTTAAAGCTCTGACATGCTTTAAAATACAATCAAGCAGCATTCTTAATTTTTCAGCTGATTCTACACCGATATTGTCTAACATTAATAAGGATTTAATGTGTGTATTAACAATTAATCTCTTATTTTCAAATCTATTTTTAAGTGCGTTAAATACAGACTCAAGTGTCGTCCACACTTTGGATTTGTTTTGCTGTCAGGAATATGTTTAGGAAAATTTTAGGTCCTTTAAAGGACCCTTCACAAAATAATTTATCTTAAAACAGGACCCTTCACAAAATTATTTATCCCCAAACAGGACCCTTCACAAAACATTTTATCCCAAAACAGGACCCTTCACAAAATTATTTGTCTCTTAAATAGACCTTTCACAGAATTTTTTCACTTTCAAAGTGAACTTTTCACAAATTTAGTCATTTAAAAATAAAATCTGGCCTGTAAGTAAGCAGTTGAACTCACCAAAGAGCATATTACTTAGCTTTTTATACATGGAGGATAGGACATGAAGGCATCGATAATTTAAAATTCACAAAATTATGACTAGAATTTTCACAAAAATAAGAAAAACTTCACAATTTCACAAAAACAGGACCCTGTGAGAAAAGTCTGGACAGACCCCTGACTGTACCCACGAGAGAAGACTGTAAATAAAAGAGTTTTTGATCATTGGATAGCAATTCATTCGAATTAATAATGCTACCAAACTGAGTTTTAAAATTATTCCAATTTTCTTAAGAACCATCAAATTTTGGTAAAGGAATTTCAGGTAACTTTATTGATAATTTTTGTATATTATGCGACAAAATATTGTTTCCATTTACTATTTCAGGATTTTTATTTTTCTTAAGATCTAGAAAACGTTTAAAGCTTACCTTAAGCTTTTGGAGATCTTGGTCGATTTCTTCGAATTCAGCTTCGCATTTATCAACGTCTTCGTCCTTCAAAATTTTATAATATTCCATTTTAAGCTCATCGAGCTTATCTTTCAATTTATTAAGATTTTCAATCTTATTCGAAATATCCACCAAGTCCGTTTTTTCTGCCTCATCTGCAGTGAAGTTTGATAATTTTGTAAGTTGGGCTTTTATATTATCCCTTCGACGGTTTAAAACTTTAATTTCCATCTCCATGTCAAGAGCTTTTTTTTTTTTTACAAAACGTAACGATCACTTCGATGGTCGCAAATTTTCACTTCGGAGAGCGGAACCAATATGTTAGTTGGCACAAGCAAGTGGACTGTAGCTTTTTTTTAATATATAAAATTCAACTAATTAAATTTTATCGAACACTTTTTATTAACAAGTATTTTTTTGGTTTGCGGAGCTCCCATGGAGACAACTGCTCGAAACAAACGATAAACAACTTCTGACGTTACATTTTCGCCAAGCGAAAGTAGATGCCAAGGTTGGTGCCAACAGGACCGAAATAGATTTCTGGCTACTTTTGAAACGAGATTGACCAATCACAATCCTGTTTGCAAAAATGCAAGTCCCTGATTCGTTAATCTCATTTTGAAAATAGCGAAATATATATGTAAACCCTTACAATTGTCCTTTTATTAACCTACTTCTAAAAGAAAGAGGTTATAAATTTGACCTGTATGTATGTTTTGGTCTTGTTCACGCATAACTTTCTTAAATATGAACCGATTTTGATAATATTTTTTTTTGTTTGAAAGTGTAAGTCACCCATTTGGTTCCATTCCAATTTCATCAAAACCGGATAATTAGAACATTTAAAAAAAAAATAAAAACTTTACAATTCAAATCCTTTTTGAAGCAGTCACCCAATTATAAGCGTTCATCTTTCATACTGTTACTCTTACACAGATACAAGATCATTCAAAGTGTGAAAACTTAGCTGGACAAGGACCGAGATCCAGATAGATTTTTTGCTGGTAGTGAAATGAGATTGACCAATCAGAAGCCTGCAGTTTTGCGAAATTTTCGCTGTTTGCAAAAATGCAGGCTTCTGATTGGTTGATCTCGTTTCACTAAGAGCGAAAAATCTATCTGGTTCCCGGCCATTCTGTCATCCAGCAAACCGGAAGGCCTCATGGGTGCAAGACTGAAATCAGTCTCAGGTCTGATTTCAGTCTTGGAGAGATTTTTGACTGATAGTAAATTCTACTTTATATCGTGAAATAATAGCATTTTTATGAGCAAAAATTTCTTAAATAGTTTTCTTTTATTGTAAAGGACCTATTTAGTCATAATGCAACACAATGGAAATCTTCTAGCCCATCTCTATTGGTTATACCCAATACTATTTGGAAAGTTTTTCAGTCTTGGCTTGAATGGACTTCTTGCACCCATGGAAGGCCTGCATAGACACAAACCGATATCGGAAGTAGGTGTCAAAAAGTTGAAAATCAACATTTAAACTTTCTCATGTATCAGAGCACAAGTACAGCGCCTGGAATAAATAGTGTGGATATCTGCTATACAGCACTAAAAAATTGTATCCCTTAAATGTGCAATGATGCTGAAATCCAATGAGCTAATCGCAATGACATCTGTGTTATATTTTCAAATTTCAGTGTAAACATTGTATTATAACAGCATCTAGACCAAATGGTCTTGGAGTTTTAGAAAATATCCTCAGATGTCGCTCCGATTGACTTTTTGGATTTCAGCATCGTTTTACATTTAACGGATACAATATTTTAGTACTTTCTAAGTACTACTGCTACAGAGTCTAGAATATGTAGTGTGGAAATAGGCTATCCCAGTAATACTTAAAAAAGTGCTAAAATATTGGATCCCTTAAATGTGAAACGATGCTGAAATCCAATGAGTCGATCACCAGCAACATCTGTAGGATATCTTCTAAAACTCCAAGACGACTTGGTCTAGACGTTGTAATAATACGATGTTTGCTTTGAAATTTGAAAATATATCGTAGATGTTGCTGCGATCGGCTCCCTGGATTTCAGCATCATTGCACATTTAAGGGATATAACTTTTTAGTGCTGTTTGGATATCAGATTTCCACACTATGTATTCTAGATGCTGTACTACTGCAATAGTCAGTCAGTATATTCTGGATATCTGAGTCTGAGGAACTAATGAGAACGGTTCAGGATCTGAACCGAGTAGGTATTGTAAACATGCTTACAGCATTTAGAGCTGGACCAAATCATCTTGGAGTTTTAAAAAATATCCTGCAGATGTCGCTGTGATCGACTCATTGGATTTCAGCATTGTTTGACATTTAAGGGATCCAATATTTTAGCACTTTTTTAAATATTACTGAGATAACTAATTTCCACACGATGTATTCTAGACGCTGTAGTTATGTAATAGAAAATGCCTAGGTTTGCTATAGTTTGGACATAAGTTTCTCTCAAAGCATTTTGCCATGCTCTGATGTGTAAACTTTATTGATGAATTGTCAGCTTTTCCACACCCAATTCCAATGTCTGTAGGTATCGATGTGGACTTTATAATTTACTGTATGCGGTAACTTTCCGAAGTGTGAGATCTTGTCTAGAAAAGATGCCACATTTAGAAAAAACCAAATATCTAAAACGATGCTAACCGACATCAGAAGTAGGTATCAAAAAGCTTACAATTCAATAGCAAAATGACCTTATACATCAGAGTTCAGCAAATTGTCTCCATTAGTCGGTGTACTGCAAAGTGCCTCCATATACAGTACACATAAAAGTGCCTTCTTATGTGTAGCAGCACTGACTTCGGTTATCAGATTCAGACGAAACACCTAAACATTTACACTCATTTCTGATGTCTTTACTGCCAAAGGATGGGTAGTATTGGTATGAGAATGGTGACATACGGGAAAAAAAATTATTGATTGATAGATTCTGGACAAAAGATATCGCCATGAATCTTGAAGAGCTTGCCATTATTGCCAAACTAATGCTTGTTAAATTGTCTACCACTTATATAATCAAACTTGTCCAAGCGAGTATCGCCAAGTTCTGGAATAGAAAATGTCTACTTTTGCCGTAGTTTAGACAAACACATATGTAGAAACAGAGTCTGAGTCTGAGTAAACAGAGTTTGTATGTCACCACTCTCAAGTAGAGGCACCTTGCATGAGGAAACAATTGATGGAGATTATCGGAAAAGAATAATGTAGAATTATGGACCAATGATTGGTTTATTCAGTGGCGCAGCCAGAATTTGGCTCGAGGGGGGAGGGGGGGTTGAGATGTTGATAAGAGTGATCGCCGTTTACTTGAATCACCGGTTGATTGAATCAGCCTAGTTAATGAATGACATTATGATGCTTTTTTCTTGGATAGTAGAATCACTTGTCACGTTGGTTGTGATTTATTTAAACAGCGTTTACAATATTACAGGTACAAAACATAAAATGCACCAATGAAATAACTATACTACTATAAAGTGTTTAAAAAATGATGAGGAAAGAAAACTTTAAGAGATGGAAGAGCACACAGTACAGCAAACAATTTTTGTAAGGAAAATCGGGAATCCATTGTTCAGTCAAAAATATACACGGGGTTTCACTCCAAGACAATCCCGAATTCTTGTTCTTAACTTAAAAATTAATTAAACAATTTTTGCAAAATTTTCAATAGACATACCTTGCATTGTGTCAGATGTGACAATATCACGAGAATTGGTGAAGTTTATCATCATCCTTGTCCAAACAGTGCTGAATTTTAGAATGCAGTTGACATTATTATATATCCGTGCAAAAATTAGTAAAATTTCGCCCGGCCCAACAATTTTTTCAAAACTTGCATATATTTTTAAATTACCATTGTTCTACAATTAAAATTTTCAATTTATTACTTTTAAAGAATTGTGATTTTCTAGGCAATAAATGTTATAGACGATAACAATTTCTAGGCAATAAAAATAAATATAACATTTGAATAAGAACCTGCATGGGATGAAATCCTGTCTTAAACAGAAAAAATATGTTGATCCATACAAAATGAATATAATAATATGTGTGAAAATAATGTAATACATTTACATTAGACGGTGTGCCTGCTAAGAAGGGAACTTGTCTATAACGAACATTTCTGCTCTCCTATGTGACCCCGTCTTAGAAAATTTTACGACATAGCCAGGGGTGATTCTGATCTGAATTTTCCGAAAAAAATGGGTCATCATTAAGAGAACTCGGACATAAAAATATCGTGGATTTCGACAAATGGTCGCCATAAAAAATCAATTTCGTCAATCGTTCGCTGAAAAAGCTCGCCAAAGGATCATGGGGGAAAACACGAATTTCGTCAAAGGATTGCGAACAAAACAAAAATTTCGCCAAATGATTGCGAAAAAACACTAACTTCGACTAAAGATCAAGAAAAAGCTAAAATTTCGTCTAAAGATCGTGAAAAAACACAAATTTCGTCAAAAGACCGCGAGAAACAGAACTTCTGCCAAAACATCGCGGGAAACGAACATTTCGTCTAAAGATTGCAAAAGAAAAAAAAAAAAAAGAAAATGCAAATTTCGTCAAAAAATTGCGGAAAACGCAAATTTTTCAATGGATCGCGGAAAAAAATGCAAATTTTGTAAAGGATTGCGAAAAAAGGCCGTAAATTTCGTCAAAAGTTCGCAAAAAAAGCAAATTCCGTCAATGGAGTGAAGAAAAAGCGCAAATTTCATGAAATAATCGCGAAAAAGTGCAAATTTTGTCAAAGAAATGCCTAAAAACACGAATTTCGCGAAAGGGCCGCAGAAAAAGCGCATAGTTAATGCCGGGAGGGAATCTCTCCCCCCCCCCCCTTCCCGGCTTCTGTAACCTTTAAGAAAGTTTGCTGTGAATTTCAAGATAACAAAATAAATATCGCAACCCAGGACACTTTAAAAAAAATGGAGAATACAAACATGAAAAAAGCTAAAATAAGTATTTTTTTTTTTCAGAACTCCTCGTACAAGACAATTTTTAACCGTAATGGTGTAAAAATCTCTACTTTGTAAAAATTCAGTCAGGCAGGATAGGGCTTATTAAGTTTTTGTATGAGCCAGGCCCCGGGCGCAGAATAGGCGCAACGCTGCGACGCACGTCGCAGACTCTTGAGAAGGTCTGCAGACTATTTTTCAACTGTTAAAATTTAGAAAAAAAAAGTTTGTTAGAAATTATTTGCCATGTGCCATAATAATACGATCCATGCCACATGCGATTGACGAAGCTCCGATTCCCTTTAAAATATAAATAATTCACGGCGAAAACTAGACACGCGATCATGAAACGCCCATTATTAAACGAGTCAATCCTCGTTGGGTTGATTTCTTTAGAAATTAAAAAAAAAAATCGTCATTAGTCCGAAAATTCGGACGTAAATATCACCAATTTCGACAAATGTTCGAGGAAAAAACAATTTCGTCAATCGTTTGCAGTTAAAATAGACAATTTCGTCAAAGGATCGCGAAAAAAAACGAGAATTTCGTCAAAAGATCGCGAAGAAAACTCGGAATTTTGTCATAAGATCAAAAAGGAAACGTTTCGTCAAAAGGCTGCGGAAAAATAGCAACTTTTGTCAAAAGGCTGCGGAAAAATAGCAACTTTCGTCAAAGGCTGGTGGGAAATGCAGTTTCTGTCAAAAGATCGCGGAAAAAACACGAACTTCGTCAAAGGGCTACGGAAAAATAGCAACTTTTGTCAAAGGATTGCAGAAAAGCTCAAATTTCATCAAAGGATCGCGGAAAAAACACTAATTTCGAAAAAGGATCGCGGAAAGAACGCGGATTTTATCGAAGGATCGCTAAAAAATGAGATTTTCGTCAGAAGATCGTGGAAAATAGGCGAATTTCGTCAAAAGATGGCGAAACGTTTGTCACAAGATCGAAAAAAAGCCCCTTTCGTCTAAGAACTGCTGAAAAATAGCAACTTTTCACAAAGGATGGCGGGAAAACGCGAGTTTCGTCAAATGATCGGGAAAAAACGTTAATTTTGACAAATGATCGCGGGAAAAGCGTGAATTCTGTCAAATGATCGCGGGAAAAGCGCGAATTCTGTCAAAGGATTGCGGAAAAACCGCGAATTTCGTCAAAAGATCGCGGAAGAAACGCGAATTTCGTCGAAAAATCGTGGGGAAAAACGAATTTCGCGCAAAGATCACTAAAAAAGGCGGATTTCGCTAAAAGATCGCGAAAAAACACATATCTTCAAAAGATCGTATAGAAAACGCAATTTTTTTTCAAAGGATCGGCAGAAAAAAACGTGAATTTCGTCAAAAGATCGCGAAAAAAACACGAACATCGTCGAAAGATCGCGAAAAAACGTGAATATCGTCGATAGATCGCGAAAAAAACGTGAATATCGTCGATAGATCGCGAAAAAAACGTGAACATCGTCGATAGATCGTGAAAAAAAAAACGCGAACATCGTCGAAAGATCAATCGCGAACAACGTCGAAAGATCGCGATAAAAAAGCCGGACATCGTCAAAAGATCGCGATAAAAAAAGGCGGACATCGTCGAAAGGTCGCGAAGAAAAACCTGAACATCGTCGAAAAATCGTGCATTTCGTCAATGCATCGAGGAAAAAAAGGTGAATTCCGTCAAAGAATCGCGGTAAATTTGCTGAAAAATTGATGTTTTTACGAGATTTTTTTACAGCTGAGTGGCAGGTTAAAAATTAGTTAGCCATGTTTTGAGTGAAAGCATGCTAAATTTTGAATTACACAACTAGCTAAGATTGATAAATAAAACATTGCAATAGAATTACTTATATATTTGCATGAATTACTCAAATTTGATTTTCTAAGAATTTCATTCTGCACCAATAACAGCTTTTATTGCTAAAAGATTCGATTTTTGCTGCTACAAAAATGGATTTTACTGCTACAAAATTAGATTTTTGCTGCTTCAAAGTGGCTTTAGTGCACTTTCATCCCTGTATCTATATATAATTTTTGGATATTATCACATTGTGTTAATCTTTTCAAAAATTTTTGAAATTGCTGTTCGTATGTTATTTTTACTGTTATTCTGTTTCAGACATTTTGACAAATTTTATAAAAGATTTTTCCGATAGTGGTGTTAAAAATTTTGAGGACAAAGATAAATTATTTTAAAAAATACTTTCCTTTTATGTTAATTACAAATACTGGGGGGGGGGGGGGGGTGAATGCATGAGGGACTGGAAAGAGGGCGTTTGTCCTTAAGTTCTGCAGACTGTTTTTAAAGTTTCTACTTGCGTTGTAGACTGCAGAAAAAAATTCTGCTGCTGGGAGCCAGGCCAAACTTTTAGATTTTATACCGGGCAATAAATTTTTTTGTGAAAAAAAAATGAAAAAACAGCTGGACACGGGCTATTGCCAAAATTTTTGCTTTTTATACCTGGTCAAATTTTTTTTTCTACGGATCGGTTCGCGTTCGGGTGCAGAAATTTCAGCCTGTACGAACTTCTAACAAGAAGTTTGAAACTGAAAGAGACCTTATAAAATGTATGTTTTATGTTTTTGTCTGGAAGTCAATGGTCCATTATTGCTCCGAACTGAGCAAAGACAGAAAATGATCATTCTCTTAGCCTAAGACATCACGAAAATGTGATCACTGACTTTTTTCAAAACAAATGACTAGTTCTCACTTAACCAATGCATGTAATATACGCTTTCACAGTTTTAAATACAGTATTCGCCGTTTAATTGGATCACTTTGTTGAATAGAATTTGATTCAGCAAAGCCACAGATTCCAAATAAGTCAAAAATTTTTAATATTATTTCTAGTTTTGATTCATAAAAGCAGTTAATTTGCTTAACTAGTGATTCATATAAGTGGCAATTATAGTAATTTTTGTAGCTCTGGGAGGGGTTTCAACTCTGAACCCCCCCCCCCCCCCCACACACACACACACACTGCGCCAGTGAATTAGCTATTGAGTTATAAGTGATTTTGATCACGCGACGATCGGTTTTTCTCCTTTTTGTTGCTATCACATTGTAAATTTGGTTCAAAACATCCACTGTGACAGTATCTTCTGAAAGATTTTTTGCGTTTATCAAAGAATGGAAAAACGTCTTTCAGTTACATAGTTTTTTAATGACAAAACCTGTTTATTTCATGAGTTTCTGAATAAGAATTAATTAAAAAATGTATCTGGATTTGAGAACAGCCTTAACAAAAGGACAATATGCCCAAACTGTAAAGCATGCACGTTTATACCTTTCCAGAAACATAAATATAAAAGAATTATATACTTTCCAAACATGAATTTTACCTGAATTAATGAAAGCTTGGAGGAAGTCAAAGGCTTAAAAACATGTTTTCTTACCATATTTTTCATAATCTTCTATGAAGAGGATTTAATATAAACTAATACCTTAGCACAACAGCAACTAACAAAATGTGTGTGGAGTCTACTGTTCAAAGCATGCATTTTGTGTTTTTCCTGGTGTTCGAGGCTCCAATCCCGTTTCCAAAAAAAGAGCAAGAAGCAGATGCAATTAATTAAGACTCCCAATGGAGCAGTATTGAAGAACCCAAGACGGCATTGACAGTGACAGGAAATGACCATTCCTTTTAGCCTACGACTAATTTTCAATCGTGTGAATGAATGCTATCCTCTTTCGAAATGAGTGACGAGTTTTCGTTAAAAGCCGATACCTGTTACCATGTGTTTTCCGCATTTTTTAAATGAAATACATTACCGCCATTTAAACGAATCAAACTTTTAAACAGGATTTGATTCAATAAAGCGGCGAATTTCGAACAAAATAAATACAGTTCTAACTTTAGTTTTGTTTTAAATGATTTGATTCATAAAAATGGAAATTTCTGTATTTTTGTCTTGGCTCTGGGTTTTTTTTTAACCCTGATCCCTCCCCCCCCTCACTGCACCACTGGTTTGTTCAATACACTGACCTGTGTGCTTGACGCCAAACACCTGCTTATAAGTCATCGTCAATATACAGATAGCACAAGGAAATTTACAGCACCAGAGAATTACATCCGGGAACTCCACAAAGAGTGTGCAATGGAGCCAGCGGCATTCGAACCCACAGCCACCTACGCTCTCAAGCGATTAGCGGTGTGATGCCTTGACCACTCAGCCACAGTGGGTTCTGAACCACATTTGCAAACCTGACAAGCCAACATCTTTTTGGATGCTAGTATTTTAGTACAGAAAATTTTGTTTTATTTGATAGAAGAATTTTTGAAATTTAAATGGACACACTCTATAAAAATTACAGGTATCCAAAAAGCCAGAGACATGGCAACTCTGCTCTTTAGGCCGGGATCCAAATAGATTTTTTGCTGTTAATGAGATGTGATTGACCAATCAGTTGCCTGCATTTTGAAGTTTGAAGTAAACAGCGAAAAGTTTGCAAAAAGGCAGGCTTCTGATTGTCAATCTCATTTTGCTAACAGCAGAAAATATATCTGGGTCCTGACCAATATACGTGAAGAGTCAATACAAATATTGCTACATAGTCTGCATTTTGCTTCTTGACAACGCAGTCCTACAAAAAATAATTCTTGAATGTTGACCGTTGCTGGTTAAGGCACCACACCGCTAATCGCTTGAGAGCGTAGTTGGGCTGCGGGTTTAACTCCCACTGGCTCCGTTCTTTGTGGAGCTCCCAGATGTAATTCTCTTGTGTTGTAAATTTCCTTGTGCTATCTGGACCCCCCCCCCCCTTCAAAGCTCAAATTCCTTGTGCTATTTCGCCCTTGTATATTAACGATGACTTATAAGCGGACCCCTGATGTCAAGCACACAAGTCAGGTGTATGTGATCAATAAATAAATGAATGTAGACTGTTGTGAATACAATGTACTTGTTTAAAAAAATCATAAGTATTAAATGCTAATAAAATCAATACTTCTAATGAAATTATAAAGAATTTATTAAAAACTATTTGTTTAATAAATAATTTTTGTAAATTATAATTTCTTTGACAAATTATTTACTTATTCAGCAGATGTTGAAATCCGGATAATTATGTATTACGGTATGAATAACTAAAAAGTAGGAAATAAAATAATCTTTTCAAAAAAAATATTAACCGACTTCAAGAAAAGCACTAAAAAGAATTAAGTAATTCTTTAAAATTCTCTAATGACGAAACGTTATCTAATAACTGCACATAGGATATCATGTATCCGCATAAAAACGTTAAATTTAATATATAGAATTTAATATCTACCAAACATGGATTTTCTAAAGAATATTTTTTTACAAAAGATTAATTTACATATTTATGATTTATTTTACGAATGTACGTACATATAAAAAGTAATCAATTACTTTTTGAAGTTGGTGCCAAACATTCACAATCGATAATGATTAAACAAATAATTTGCTGAAGAAATGCAGCATTTTTAAAATTTTGTATCATATTTTCCATCATCACTTTATTCATGGTAATAGCTGCAATATATTCACAATTTTACTATACTTAAGATAGGTTGGCACCAACTTCAAAAAGTAATTGATTACTTTTTATATGTATATATTCGTAAAATATGTTATAAATATGTAAATTAATCTTTTGTAAAAAATATTCTCTAGAAAATCCATGTTTGGTAGATATTAAATTCTATATATTAAATTTAACGTTTTTATGCCGGTACATGATATCCGATGTGCGGTTATTGGATAACGTTTCGTCATTAGAGAATTTTAAAGAATTATTTAATTCTTTTTAGTGCTTTTCTTGAAGTCGGTTAATATTATTTTTTGAAAAGATTATTTTATCATCTGTAAAACCCATCTTGTGCTATTTGTTGAATTATTGACGACGATTGATAAACGAATCCTTAAGATTACTTATACAAGTCGGAAATGTAACACTACAGCGTCTAGAATATCTAGTGTGGAAATATGCTATCCAAACAGTGCTAAAAATTTGTATCCCTTAAATGTGCGACGATACTGCTAAATCCCCAAGTGTCGATCGCAGCAACATCTGCTGTATTTTCATATTACATTGTATAGGCTAGCAATATCTTGCAGTTGTAGAAAATATACTGCAGATGTCGCTGCGATCTTCATATTTCAGCAGCATCGTTGCACATTTAAGGGATACAATATTTTAGCGCTATTTTAAGTATAGACGGGTTGCACATGACGTCACATGTCTGAAATCGCTTCATATGGCGCCCAAATATAAGGCGAATGTGGGGCTCTCCATTTGATTTATTAGAGTTATTTGCACTATAATAATAAAAATAAGGAAGATCTAAATTAAACAGAAAGATAACACGTGCTTTTAACGGCAAACGTGGAGTTCTGTGCTCCACGTGTGTGCTTCAGATACAATAGTATCAGTCGTTGCTAATAGCAACGTGACGTCAATGCAAGGGGTCTATAACAGGGATAGCCGATTTCTACACTATATATTCCAGGCGCTATAGTAACACTTTTTTTTGGCTCACTGTTCGTCACTCGGGAAGTTTTGTTCAAAGACTTTTAAGCATGAACATAGAATAGAGAAGGACTTCTCACGAAATAGGTTTTAGAAGAAGAAAACCGTTCCTTGAAAATTTGTCTAATAGATGGCGCTGTGTCGCACGGTTGTACTCGGTTTCGTCTGCTTCAATTTGCTCTACCAATAACTTCTTTGATCATTGAGATCCAGCCAATGAACGTTGTCCGCTAGAGGCGCTGGTATGTACATGGTTGTATTCTAACCGTTGCCATCCCTTCATTTAAGACCAAAATCGCGACACGATATTCACACTATTTCGTGTGAAGTCCTTCTCTATTCTATGTTCATGCTTTTAAGATACATAGACCGGCAAACTGTCAGTTTAACTGAGGAGTTTTGATCACAGCTGTTGTACAGCAATATATATGTTTTATATATTAATTTACCTAAGAAAATACTTTTATCAGCGTATTTTTAATGGGGATCATTAAGTATTAGTCTACTCTATTTCATTTAGGCCTTAAAAAAAAAAAAAAAAAAAAAAACTTTATTATTCATCACTTTTTTTTTGTTTTTTTCGTATAGCAAGTAAATATTTCAATAAACATCCTCCAAGGGTAAAAATATAGTGTTACTTTCGTCAAAATGCATTTTTTTTAATTACCTTATTGCATAAAGATTTGTTTAAAAAACGTAGATTTCTTTACAAGTAATTTAAAATTTTGTAAATTACTATATTATGTTACAGTTGCTACCTTTAAACTACACTTCCCTACCAGTTACTTTTGTAAGTCAAACTTAAAAAAAGGTGGAATTATAATTTTTAACAATCTGTTTCCATATACATTTCGTCTTTATTTCGGTTTATAAGGCATGTTAAAATTAGATACTTTTTTCAAACATAACATCCATAAAATTATTAATAAATTGCCTTATTTAACTTAATTTCTGAAAATTCAATATTTATAACGCATATTTAGATAGAAACAAATAGCTTCATGTAAAAAATATGCCATAAACGTCATATATATTGATAAAAATTAATTTTTTAAGCTCGTTCTAGCCATAGCACTTAATGGTAAATAACTCACAGCTGACGTACAAACCTCGTGGTTTAGGTGTTTCAATTTACTTCAAGTCATTTCAGATGGCTGCCATGCTTTTGAATAGGAATGGCCGAGGAATTGCCTGTCTAGGATCTTAAAAGTATTTGGTTTTGTTTATCTTAACACCATAGTAATGTGGGATGCTTATAAGGAAAGGGCATCTGACGTCACTGTTGGTCGAATTACTACTGTGGATTAGAAAGAAAAACCTGTTTGTTCTTTATGACTCCTACCGGTACACATGAGCTAGGGAAATTTGATTGGTCTACATTTAACAGGTCTCTGATATGATTGGCTTACGTCGACAAGACTATTCCTGCAATGATCGTTATGACAAAAATGTAGTTGGTAGATTTTGACGAACACCGAAGTGGGAATTGCTTTGGAGCCTATAGCTACAATGGCTGTCGCCTCGAATGATCCTTTATTATACACATAAATAATTACACATTTTTTTACGAGGACATACGAGGACGAGATAGCGCAAGGAAATCCACAACACCAAAGAGATACAGCCGGGATATAGCGCCTAGAATATATTGTGTGGAAATTGGCTCTCCCTTTAGTGCTTAAAAAAGTGCTAAAATACTGTATCCCTTAAATGTGCAATGCAATGATGCTGCTGAAATATGCATATCGCAGCGACATCTGCAGGATATTTTCCACAACTGTAAGATATTACTAGTCTATACAATGAAATACGAAAATCATGCAGATGTCGCTGCGATCGACACTTGGGATTTTAGCAGTATTGTCGCACATTTAAGGGATACACATTTTTAGCGTTGTTTGGATAGCATATTTCCACACTAGGTATTCTAGACGCTGTAGCCGGGGGTTCCACAAAGAGTGTGCAACGGAGTCAGCGGGAGTCGGACCCGACCATAGATTAAGGACCAAGATGGGACATTTACGGCAAAATCTGTAATGGCAACAGTACTAGCGTCACTACCGACAAGGGGGAAGAATTAACAAACCTCCGAAATTTATCTATGATGAAGAAATATGTTTACCCTCTATGCTTTGAATATCTGTTCTTTCCTAACACGAAGCAGGTGTCAGACGATATTCTATTCATGCTTGCTTTATTTAATTAGCTGCCTTTTTTTTTTTTTTTTTTTTTTTTTTTCCTTACCGTACTTGTATTAAGAGTTGCAAAGAGCGGAAAAAACCGGGTTTAATCCCGGAAATAAACCGGGTTTTTTGGGAAGGAAATTTTTTAAATTTCCGGGAGTTTACAGAAAGTTTTAAGCATGAAAATTTTTTCATTTATTATTTTTAATGATTTCAATTTTTGTCAATGTAAACAAAACTGATAACATAAAATATTTAAAAATAGCACGGTTGACATGAAAACTAACGAAATACTGGCTTAAGCTGTAGAAATATTAAGTAAAAGAAATTAAAAAAATTGTTATTTTAATCGTCGATAAGTAAAAAGTATAAGAGGCAAATGAGAGATTAATCTTCCCGACATGAATATAAACTTTATTTCTGTTCTTCGAATCAACGAATGTAAAGAAAAAAGAAATGAACAAAATTAAAATAAATCAATGCAAAAATACAAAGCAACTCGTTAGAAAATTAATATAAAGTATGCCTGATAAAGAGATGTGCGAGCCAACAGAAATTGAAAAAATCATTTTTTAAAGAAATATTCAAATCCTCACCTATTTACAGTCGCCATTGTTGTAATGCTAATAAATTATAAAGACTTTGACTGTAAAATCATAAGTTTTGTGAATTCATAAAATAAAGTCTATCTTTTAGAAACATTCTTCCCTGAAATTTCTTTAACATAAAAATTTGAAATTGGAAAATAACTGGTTTTGTTTATCTTCAAAACTCCTTCAAATTTTCCAATATTCCCCAAAATTCCGGGTTTATTCCCCAAAATTCCCAGGTTTATTCCCGCCCCTCAAAAACTGCGGGTTTTTTGCAACTCTACTTGTATTGGCCACCTATAACTTACAAAACAATAATTAGAGTAATAATATAAAAGAAAAACCCTAGAAAATTCTGTTAATAACGTAAATATGTAAGTTTATGAGATTTAAAAAAGTTGTAAAAAAATCAAATTCAGGTATTGTGTTAGTTTATTCATATCGAATAAAACTTTACTGAGTGTAATGTCAGTACCTCTATTTATTTTCAACTGTTAGATTTATATAATTCTAAAGATTTGTCGAAATGAATTTTTCCCCATCTGTAATTTATATTCTTATATGTTAATATTATAAATATTATTGAATTGATTGTACGTTATTTACATTAAAAACAATATTTTTATTTTATCTGTAAGAAAGTGAAAATGCTTAAATTTTAAAAGATTATTGTAACGATTGTTTAATACGTTAAACTTCATAAATTAATAAAACATCGGCTATAAAAATTTTCCTACCGAATGGGAATATTTATGAAATTTTCTGGGATTTGTAGAGTGCAATACTTCGTATATTTTTATATTACACCATTACTTTATGTAGCTTTAAATCCAATTATATCATATTTACTTCATATATAGCATTCAAGACGAACTTTTTATCCTGTTTTTCGTTGCACTTATATCGTTCACTCATCATGTAAAAAAAAAAAAAAAGCATATATCCGTGCATGAACATAGAATAGATATTAGATATATTAAACAGAATATCTATTCTATGTTCATGTATCGGTGTAAGATTCTATTGAAAACGTAAACATGAAACATTAAAAAAAGAAAGATTACAATAAGGTAGATGCTCAATGATAAAAATTTTACAAGGATGGGGAGTTTCTTCCCCATTGTCACTGTCACTAAAGGCGCTACGATCGCAATCCCATTACCATTACGCTCTATGGAAATGTCCGATCTTGTACAGGGTGTCCAGCGAATAAGACCCTGATTTTAAAATTAAATATCTCAAAAACAAAGATCAATAGAATTATGCGGTAAACGGTTTGTTTATTAGCTAAGCTGCAAAAATGTTATACAGAAGTTGCAAAAACCGTTAACAGATGGCGCTATAATCGCAATACTTGTAAACTGCTTCGAAGTCCAGAGCACTGGCGTCTCAATCCTAGATGGCTCCCTACGTAAAAACGAATATTGGGAAAGTCCATTTTTTCATTGGGGTGATGTGCAGAAGTGGAGACATCTGGTCGCAGAATTATTGCATCAGCTTTAATTTTAGAAAATTTCAATTAATAGAATGTTCAATAAAAAGTTTAGAAATCATTATAAGAATTTTTTAAATATTTTATTAAATTTCAATCTGCCATAATATGCAATAATGCCATATAATTATTTAAATAAAAATGCATATATTTAGAGAAATAATTTTGTACTTTTTATTTATTTTTTATATTTTTAAATCACGGCATAATATTTTGGTATTATTGTTTATACCTGAATTATAAATAAAAAAGTAATTTTTCACTTTTAATTTATTTTTAAATCACGGCATAATACTTTGGTTTTAGCACAACACATATATTTCTTTTCTTTGTAAACAATGTTTTAGAGATAGAAATTATGCATTAAATTATTTCTTTTTTAAAAGGAATTGATGATAAGTCATATCATCAACGTCAAAGCAAAAGTATTTGGGATGCTGCATTCCTTTCGAAAACTTCGGATCCTATCGCTAGAAGCTGCACCATATTTCTGTGCTCAATGATAAAAAGAATGAAAACGAGTTTTTAAAATTAAAATTATTTTTTTTAACTTAATTAAGATTTTAAAAATAGGAACTTTGTATTTTTTCATTCAAACTATTCTCTACAATAATAAAAAAAAAAAATGATTTATGAATCATTATTATAAATGCTCAATGATTTTTAAAAAAGGGGTTTCTTTTAGCTTAATTTAATTTTAAAACCAGAGACTTTGGATTTTTTTATTCAGACTTTTGTCACAGTTTAAATAAATATTAAAAAGTAAAGATTTCCATTTTTTTTTTCAAATCCTCCTCTACTTGGATTCGATTCCACGATCTACCAATTAGGAGAGAAAAGACATACCACAGAGATATTGGTATCCGGACCGAAGTAGCTTATAACAAAATTTGAAACAAATCTCAATTCTGTCAACACATGGCTCCGCTTCTGCACATTACCCAAATAAAATATTTTTTAAGTTCTTATATAATGATTGCTAAACTTTTTATTGAAAATTCTATTAATTGAAATTCTCTAAAATTGAAGCTGATGCAATAATTCTGTGATCAGATGCCTCCACTTCTGTACATCACCCCAACGAAAAAGCGGTCTTTCCCAATTTTCGTTCTTCCACAGGAAGCCATCTAGGAATGAGACGCTAGGGCTCTCGACTTCAAAACACAATTTATAGTCATTGCGATTACAGCGCCATCTGTTAGCGGTTTTTGCAACTAATTTTTGAAACTTCTGTACAATATTTTTACAGCTTAGCTAATAAACAAACTGTTTACCGCATAATTCTATTGATCTTTGTTTTTGAGATATTTAATTTTGAAATCAGGGTCTTATTCGCTGGACACCCTGTATGTTAATCTATGGACCCGACAATCCTCTTACGCTCTCAAGCGATTAGCGGCGTTGTTAGTTGGTAGATTGGTTGACAGAAGTGTTTGTTTGTAAACATGCCCTTTCCTTATAGAAATCTGACGCTAAATATAATCTTGCGCTGTTAGTGAAACGAGACCGACCAATCAGAAGCCTGCATTTTTGTGAACTTTTCGCTGTTTTGAGTAGCAATTCTGATTGGTCAATCTCGTTTCGCTAACAGCACAACAGCTATCTATCTGGATCCCGGCCTATTCCTTTATTTAAATAATAAACAAACAACCCTTTTCCATAAAAAATAATAATACTGTGTTTAAAAAAAAATAAAACAGCATTTCCTCATGCCAAAACAGTATTTGCACACGAAACATTATAGGCCGTGATCTAGATAGATTTTTCGTTGTTAGCGAAACGAGATTGACCAATCAAAAGCCTGCATTTTTGCGAACTTTTCACTGTTTGCAAAAATGCAGGCGTCTGATTGGTCAATCTCGTTTCGCTAACAGCGAAAAATCTATCTGGATCCCGGCCATTTAGGGCCCTCCGTGGCCGAGGTACAGCGCCTAGAATACCTAGTGTGGAAATATGCTATTCAAACAGTGCTAAAAATTTGTATCCCTTAAATGTGCGCCGATATTGCTAAAATTTCAAGTGTCGATCGCAGCGACATCTGCGGTGTTTTTGTATTACTAGTATTACATTGTATAGACTAGCAATTTCTTGCAGTTGTAGAAAATATCCTGCAGATGTCGCTGCGATCTGCATATTGCAGCAGTATCATTGCACATTTAAGGGATACAATATTTTAGCGCTTTTTTAAGTATTACAGGGATAGCCGATTTCGGCATTATATATCCTGCACTGTTAAAAATATCGTGAAAGATTACCTCTGTTTTTAAAGGCTATCTATTTTTTGACCAATGACAACGTTCGATAGTTGTTTATGTAGCATTCTCATTGGTCAGAAAATAGAAAGCCTTTAAAAACAGAGGTAATTTTTCACGATATTTTTAACAGTGTAGGCGTTATAGCCGAGGGCGAGTGGTTAAAGCCGGGAACCCACATGCGGAAAAATACGACGGAATTGGACAGCGGAACGGCAAATTGACCCCATATTTGCCGCGTACAAATGCGAAAGCGCAGCGGAATTGTAGTTTAACATGTTTTAACTTTTTCCGTTTTCCGCGACGGTATCTGTAGAAATCAAACTATATAGGTTTGTCACAGACATGCGCAGTAGTTAACGCGGAAGCGCCAGCGAAAAACGCAGGTGCGATTCTCATTTCCAAGTCGGAAATTTGGCGTAGCGGAAGATTTGCCGCTGCAGATTTCCGTCTATATTTTTCCGCATGTGGGTTCCCTGCTTAAGAGGAGACCACTCCGCTAATCGCGGAATTTGGGCTAAGAATTCATGCTTCGAACCCCCTCCCCCCGAAAAAGAAAGGTTGGTTGTGTTTATGACGGCCAATTATCAACACGACCGAAAAAGAAAGAATAGATTCCCCCCCCCCCCCCCCCTTAGTAAAAGAAAGACAAAAACAAATATATATACTTGTTTACATGAATTATATTTAGAAGGCATGCATAAAAACAAGTAGTATCAATATTAAAAATATATATATATACAAATCAGTCTTTTCGTTGACAGATTTTAGTTTAGCGCCAATGTGCAGTATCTTATGGATATCTTTCGTATTCAGGTCAAAAGCCAAATGACATATTTGAGCAAACGTAAATTTTCTCAGAAAAGAATGGACAAAAGAATTTTTTTTTAAATCTTAAATGATATTTACATTCACTTTAACACTAGAAAGACGGGGAATTTTACTCAAATTTTATGAAAAATATTTCGTACCAGAATTTTTATTTTAAATTATTAACTTATTTATTTAACTAGGTTTTTTCTTTTTACCTTTTAAAGTAGGTTTATAAAATTTTTTTTTGGTTAGAACCGCAATATATTCCTTTGGTAGCGGTCAAATTGGCCGCTCGCCGTCTTTCTAGTGTTAAAAGACATTGTAATGGAAGTCTGTCTTATTATGGAATATTAATATAATGTAATAAAATGATATTATTAATAAACACAGTGAGACCTCTCATTCCCTAAGACACAACGGCGGGATTATGAGTTCATAATTGAAGGTTCAAGCGGGAAAAACGATGATAGTATAGTTCATTCTTTTTCGAAATTTTCGACGGCAGTGTTATCCATTAGCTTGAGACATTCGTACTATCGTTTACTAATTTTGGATTGGGCCGAAGATAAAGATAATACTTTCAAAAACACAGTTGATTATAGGAGGATAACGATGAAATTCTTTTGAAAAAATACAGTTGATGATTGTTATAAAGGAGGAAGAATGATGAAGGTAAACTCCCCGTAAAAGAAAGAACTGTGATTAAGAATCTGCTACTATCATCCTCCTCCCCCGGAGCTTTCAATTATTTTGTAAACAATTCATTTTTTTCATTGTTTCATTTTACTGATTTATTAATTTTTAGTAAATCCTATTTGTTCATTTCAATAGACCACTTGAGCTTCTCACATAATTTTTGAATTAACGCGCCACTGCAATAATTTATCTCGAAGCCATTCGGGTCCGAGTAATTAAACACCCCATCCCTACCCAACCCGCCGTTTGGTGTCTTAAATTTGTTGAATTTAGCTTTTAAATATTTTCGGTGACATCTTCCGTGATCGGGTCTGCCACTACCATTCCAGTTAAGTGTTGAAAATGGTATAGGTACGTCTGATGGGAGTGCGGTCGCCTTTTTCACGAAGTAGCGGCAGGGTGTCCATTAAGTCCTGTTCTATTACAAAACGTTATAATTCATGCATAGTTAAGATAAATATTAGGGGTTTTAATAATTATATATATTTGTATAAAATTTGGGCAGTTTGCGTCAAATAGAGCCCAAGTTTTAACCGTCCTAAGGTGTCGGACCCATATATTTATTTTTTACTAAACTGTGTTAGGGGTGGGCTTCTAGTGTTGACTCGAGAATAAACGGGCCGCCAGGGGCGGGGGGGATTAATAAAAAGACACACTGCCCTCAAAAACATATTTTAGTCTGGTTTGTTTAGAGTTCCCTTTTATCAGTTGAATTTCGCTATATTTTCCCGCGACCGATCGACGAATTTCTCTTATTTTCTTTCCGCGACCGATTGAATAATTTCGCGATTTTTTTCCATGATCGAGCTACGAATTTCGCGATGTTTTTCCCGCGATTGATTGTCAAATTTCGCCATATTTTCTCGCGACCAATCGACGAAGTTTGCGATATTTTCTAGTGACTGATCGACGAGTTTCGCGATTTTTTCCGTAACAGAGTGGAGAATTTCGCTCCTTTTCGGGCGATCGACTAATAAATTTCGGGATTTTTACCCCGCAACTGATTGATGAATTTCGCGATAATTTCCTTCTACTGATTGGCGAATTTTGGTGTTTTCTTGCGACAGATTGGCTAGTTTCGCAGTTTTTCCGGAGACCGACCGACGAATTTCACGATTTTTCTCTGCGACCGACTGAGTATTTTCGCGATTTTTACCGCAACCGACATAAGAATTTTGCAATTTTTGCTGCAACTAATTGACAAATTTCGCGATAATTTCCTTCTACTAATTGGCGAATTTCGCTGTTTTCTAGAGACCGATTGGCTAATTTCGCTGTTTTCCGACCCGATCGACAAATTTCACTATTTTTTCTCCGCGACCGATTGATGAATTTCGCGATTTTTCCTGCAACCGACTGAAGCATTTTGCAATTTTTCCCGCAGCCAACTGAAGAATTTCGCCATTTCTCCCGCAACCGATTGAAGGATTTTGCGATTTTTCCCGAGACTGATTGGTGAATTTCAAGATATTTTCCCTCGACTTACTTACAAAACTTGTAGGTTTTTTTTCCCTGCGACCGACTGAAAAATGTCGCGATTTTTTCCCACAATTGACTGGTGAATTAAAATTTTTTTCACACTACCATTTGTCAAATTTCGCACTATTTTTTCCGCGAATTTTGCGATTTCTTTCCCCGCGATCGTAAGGAAAGTGACCGAAAGGGTAGTAAATGTCACCGGCTAATAATTTGAAAGTGTCGCTGGGCGCGTAAAGTAAATAAGAAAGGCTGCCAGTCGCTGCGCTCTGCCAAATTGGCCTAGAGTCAGCACTAGCTTCGATTAAAAAAAAAAAAAAAAAAAACCTTTAAACAATCTCTCCTTATAAGGATGTCTCCCTGAACAAAAAATGACAAGGCTACATCAGTTAGGGTCTGAGTTATAACTGTTTGAATTTGTCCGGCCTTATGTTTATTTTATGCTAAAATTTGAGATGGGGCCTTCGATAAAAATCTACAAAGTCCCCTCTTATGATGTTTATGGATACGTGTATAACATTTGATCGGGTTGCTTTAATTATAGTCTAAGTTATAGCCATTTTAATGTGTCGTAATAATATTTATATTCTAATCCCACTAAAATTTGGGGGCTTCAACAAAATCCGAAAAATAGCCCTCCTCACAATGAATACATCTTTACCGATATCAGCCGGGGCTACATCAATTAGGATCTAGTGATGGGCGATTCTGGAAAATTTGAGAATCGATTAAAATCGACATCGTATAAAACAGAATCGATCGCTATAAGAATCGATTCCCAAATTCTAGAATCGATACTTGAATCGATATTTCGATGTTCACAGATTCACAAAGATAAGCTGAAAAATAGTAATTCCAAAACGTAGCGAATCAACAGGGCTGTAACGACTAACTCTCACCCCTCACCTCCATTTATGGGGGCCCTAGACAATGTTAGCGGCTCAGAAGTAAGCTACTACAGACCTTTGAGTCAAATAATAAGGTTTTTTAACTTTTAAAATTATTATTTTTAAGATGAAATTTTGATAATAATTTATATTATATTTAAATTTATCTTTAAAAAAGATCTCGGTCAGATAAAAAAAAGAAAGAAATTATTTTTTTTTTTTCATCCGGAAAAGATGTACTTTCTACTCTTATTTCCTTCAACCAAACAGATGGGGACTTATATCCTATAAACGCCATTCTTCTTAAAAATGTGCAGATGAGCGAAATTTTGAAGGCTCTAAATTTATTAAAAAAGTTAAATGGTTTTTCAGTCTTTTTAGGGTCTCCTATAAGCGTGGGAGAAATGCAAATGTTGCAAATCTTCTTTTAAAATATCTGTGATGAATGTAATTAACCAATCATCACATACTAATTATCCCTCAATTAATAATCAAAATTCTCCTTTTAATAATATATTTAACTAAAATTTCTTTCCCTTTTTAAAATATATATCTCCTTATCTCATTTACAGTTTATAAATATCTTTCTTTTTAATGTTTACCAAATTTTCAGCTATGTTAAGGAAAAAGAAAAAAAAATGTTGTCATCCTAGAGCCATTAACAATGAAATAACATACTTTTCTCTGGTTAACAAATAAATAAAAGTATATTCCTTGATTATATGTTTTTTTTCCAGCAGTAATCTAAAAACTATAAGCAGTTATTGACTCATTCGCTGACATGCAGAGTGCACTCACTGAAACAATAATAAATAAAAAAGAAAAGTATCGAGTTAAATTGATGGCATTCAGATCACAGTCTATTCATACTAATTCTATTTTATACTCTTGCTTCAAAGAATGCCTTTCGAAAAATAAATTAAGGGGGAATCAGCCCCCCCTCCCCCGTCACATCTCTATACTTAAAAAATAAGCCTCCAAATCTCATCAGGGAAGCACTTTATCAGAATAAACTAGTTACAAAATTTGAAGCAAATTAGATAGAAAAACCCATCTATCTAAATTAAGGGGGGTTAGCCCATGTTCCTCCCTTTATACTTAAACAATAAAACCTCCAAATTTAATCAGGAAAGCGTCTTATCAGAATTAACCGGTATACCAAAATTGAAGCAAATCTGATAATTCTACATGAAAAACCCACTTAACTAAGTGGGGGGAATAGCGCCCGTACCCCCCTCCTTTATGCTTAACCAATGAACCCCCAAAACTAATCAGGGAAGCGCCTTATGAGAATGAACCTAGAAAAAAAGTTTGAAGCAAATCGGATATTTCTATCGAGAGTTATCGCGTTACGTATGTACGTACATACATACATACAGAAACTGCGGGCACATTAGTTCTCAGGCTTTGATAGCGTGTGAGCTAAAAAGAAAAGTACCCAGTTAAACTGATGGCATTGAGCTCACAGGCTATTCACACTAACTGTATATTATGCTCTTATTTCAAAGAATAATGCCCCTCGAAAAATAAACTAAGGGGCGGGGGGGGGGAATTGCCCCTCCCCGTTTCCCCTCTTTATACTTAACCAATGACCGTCCAAATGTTATCAGGGAAGCGCCTTATCGAAATAAATCGGTATACCAAACTTGAAGCAAATCGGATAAATAAACCCATTTATCTAAATTAAGGGGGTATTAGCCCCCGTTCCCCCCTTTATATTTAACAAATGAACTTCCAAATCTAATTAGGGAAGCGCCTTATCAGAATAAACTGGTATGTCAAATTTGAAGTAAATCGGATAGCAAAACCCATCTATCTAAATTATGGAGGGTATTATCCCCTCGTCCCCCCTCCCCCTCTTTAGGCTATAACAATGAACCTTCAAATATAATCAGAAAAACTCGTTATCAAAATTAACTGGTATACCAAAATTTGAAGAAAATCTGATAATTCTGCATGTAAAACCCATTTATCTAAGTTAACGGGGGGGGGGGGATTAGCCCCCGTTCCCCCCTTTATACTTAACCAATGAACCCCCCAAAACTAATCAGGGAAGCGCCTTAGCAGAATGAACATAGAAAAAAATTGAAGCAAATCGGATATTTCTATCAAGAGTTATCGCGTTACGTACGTACATACATACATACAAAACCGACGGGCACATTAGATCTCAGGCTTTAATAGCCTGTGAGCTAAAAAGTGCCAAGAGCGTGTAACTAGGGTGGGGGGGGGGGAGGAGGGACAGAAAATAACAGAGGACATTAAAAGATTTCCAACAATATGTTACACGAGATGGTTTGGAAGAAACAATAAATATGCCCCCCGGGGGACAGGTAAGTCTCAAACGGTGGGAGGGGCGACCTCAAATGTATCTTTGGTCAAGGTTTCAAAATGTCGATTTATAATAAAATAGAGCGAGAATTGGGCATTTTATAAATAGATGCATATTTTGAACGGCCCTGTAAATTAAGATTGGCGAGAAAGGGGGGGGGAAGGATTAGAAGGGACGAACTTGAAAAATACAACATAATAAACTAGTAACCCGAATAACTAGGTTTCTAAACAAAAGCATAACGATTTAACCTAGTATTGAATTCAGAGGGTGACCCGGGGGAACGTTGGAATGTCCCTCCCGAAAGTTTTGAGATTTTATGCTTTTTAATGGAGAAATGTGCATCCCCCCTTACGGATCTCTAAAATCCCCCCCCCCCCCATCCCGACCAGAACAGTCAAGAAATCAACCTGCCATTCAAAACTGAACCTAGAAGGGAAAAAAAGGCTCTTATACAAAATTTTACAGCAATTCTGCCACTAAAACAGTAAAATTGGAGGAATCTATTCAACCCGAATCGTGGATCATGCGCGATGCGATTTGTATTGAAGTAAATCGAAAAATAACGATTTCACCCGCATCTAAAAATCGGCATCGAATCTGAACTGAATCGATTCGCCCGAATCTAAAGAATTGAAGTAAATCAAAAAATAGCGATTCTGCCCGCATCTAAAGATCGACATCGGCATCGAATCTGAACTGAATCGATTCGCCATTTCTGATCTTAATTTACGGGCAGAATCGATGTGTTCATTTTTTCTTGCATTCTTTTGTCTTTAGAAAAAGAAAGCGTTGGATTCGTGAAAAATTTCGACTTCCGGTTTTCGAAGGATTTATAGTTTTAGAAGATCTTCTCTGGAATACGATTTGACTATTTTTATACGTTGTCTGTCTGTCATTCTGTCTATTTGTTTGTCTCTGACAAAAAAATTTGTGGGCGGTCTATTTCAAGAACTAATGCATGGAATCTGTTGAAACTTTAGATTCAATTAGAGTTTCATATAAATTGGTGCTGATTACTTTTTGATGTAATTCTACCGGCAGGTGGCGCTGCTATGCTGCATTTTCCCCGATTTTCACAATAGCTCTATCTCAAGAACTAATGCACGGATTTTCATCAAACTTCACATTCAGTTAGGCGTTGGCATAAATTGTTGCATATTAGATTTCGGTGTAAATCGCCCAACAGTGGGCGTTGTTATGCAGATTTTATCAGCAGTGTTGAATTCAGACAATTTTCTCCGGGAGGGATTTCTGCGGATCCAGAGAGGGACAGTTCAGAGGGGAAGGGGATTGGACTTTTGTACATTAAGCATAAAATCTCAAACCTTCTGGGGGGACATTTGAATGTTGCACGGGGGGGGTGGTGGCATGTCCCTCCGGGCTACCTCCGGAATTCAACACGTTTTTCTGGATTTAAACGATTTTAGGGATCATATCTCAAGAACTAATGAACGGAATTTCATCAAACTTAATATTCTGTCATAAGTTGTTCATGATTAGGTTTTCGTGTAAATGATATAACAGGTTGTGCTGCCATGCTGCTTTTTTTTAGCAGTGTTGAATTCAGACATTTTTCTCCTGGAGGGATTTCTATGGTTCTGGAGAGGGACATTCTAGAGTTTCGGGGGGGGGGGGGATTGAACTTTTGTCCATTAAGCATAAAATCTCAAATCTTCATGGACATTTCAATGTTCCGTTGGGGGGTGGGGGGGGGGGGATGTCCACCCGTACCAGCCCCTGAATTTAACACTGTTTTTCAGAATTTACACGATATTAGCGATAATATCTCAAGAAGTAATGACCGGAATTTCATCAAACTTAATATTATGTGTCATTGACATAAGTTGTTCCTGAGTTTTTCGTGTTAATCATGTAACAGGCTGCGCTGCTATACTGTTTTTTTTTTTTTTGCATGATATTCGTGATAGCCGTATCTCAAAACTAATGCACGGAATTTAATCAAACTTCATATTCTGTTACACTTTCAGATAAATAGATCCTTATTAGGGTTGGGTGTATACTGCCCAATAGCTGTCACTTTTATGCTCTTTGAATTGGGATTTTCCGTTGCGGACATCTAGGCTAATATCAGACGAACGTCTTTTTGCACGCTTTTTCTTTCGCTCTTACACCGTCCCTACACATGCTAGCGAAGGTGTAGGGATGGCGTAAGAGCGAAAAAAGCGTGCAAAAAGATGTTCGTCTGACATTAGCCTAAGAGGGTGTGGGCCGAAATTCAATGATTTGTTAGGAAAATGCAATGCTTATATTTTCTTTTAAAATGCACATACTTCAAAGAACCTATCCTTTTTGAATCCTCATGATGCGCATAGGTTATCATTTAAATTTGACACTGTGATAGCGAATTTTGAAGTTTTAACATTTATGAGGCAGATGAAAGTTTTGGGATTGGCACATCCAACTACTTTATCTTCAATTTTTGAAGGAAAATGAAAATGATATTACCTTATTTAGTCTTAGAGACATCGATTAAAAAATTCATAGTATCGATTAAATCCAGTTGGCCATAGTATCGATTAAATTGATTAAAAAAATCGAAGTCGCCCATCACTATTAGGATCCGAATTATAGTTTTTTGAATGTGTCGGTCCATATTTTTATTGTATACTGAAAATTGGGGACGGGGGAGGGGGTGTGTTTCAAATACCGGTAAAGTCCGATATATTCGTATAAAGTTTGGGCGGATTGCGTCAATTAGAGCCCTAATTATTGCAATTTGAATGTGTTGGGTTCCCATTCTTGTCTTATACTAAAATTTTGGTGATGTGGTTTCGATAAAAAACGCTTAAAAAATCCTTCTTTACAATGATTATGTTTATCCGTAACAAAAAAAAAATATGTCTTACATCAATTAGAGTTCACGAATGTATAGGGCCTTATATTTATCTTATACTAAATTTTTTGGGGAGCTTCGGTAAAAAAACGACATCTATTTATAATTATGTATACATGTATGAAACTTAGGTGGGTTGCGTTAAATAAATTCTATGTTATCGCCGTTTTAATGTGTCGGTCCCATATACTATTGTAATAACACTAAAAATGAACGGCTTTGACAAAAAAAAAAAAAAAAATCCTTGTAATTATGTTTACCCTTATTATAAATGGCAGAATTACATCAATTACGGCCTCAGTTATAATCGTTTGAATATTTCGGGCCTTACATTTATTTTATACAAAACTTTGGGGTGGGATTCATTAACTCTTTCCGGCGCGGATTAATTCTGTTTATTAACTGATGAAATAATGAACTGACACAAGAATTTATTAGAAAATACGAACTTGCTTATTTTCTCGTACATTATAAAAGAACATTTTTAATTAAATATTCTGGTGCCGTATGACAGTTTTGGAATTAAAATTAGGTGTCCTTGTTTAAGGGCACCGCCCTTGAAAGGGTTAAAAGAAAAAAAAAAGGAAAATAGTGTAAAGTCCCCCTTATAATATTTATGCTAACCAGCATAAAAATTGAAGGGGTTGTGTGAATTAGAACCCGAATTCTTACCTTTTTAATGTGTCGGGGCTTATATTTACTTTATATTAAAATTTTTGTGGGCTTCGAAAAAAAAAAAAAACCCTTAAAAAATCCCCCCCTTGTGATGATTATGTTTACCCGTACAAAAAATGGAAAGGCTACATCAATTAAAGTTCGAATTATGGTCGTTTGAATGTGTCGATCAGTAGCGCCAACTTTTCAAAAATATTGGGTGGGCTTAAAAATTTTTGAATAAAATAACACACATATATATATATATTTTCCCTTAGTGTGTATGTATGTGTGTATAGAGAGATAGGAGAGGAGCGAATGACTAACGATGATAATTCGAAATTAAATTATGTTTTTTCTAAGCCAATTTTTAAATTATTATAATTTAATTATATCTTTTAAATTATTATAATTTAATTATAATTTTATAAATAATTTTATTAAATTATATTCTTATAAGTTCTTCCTTATAAATAGCGTTAATATTTATTTAAAATAACGTTGGAATTGCTAACTATAAAAAGCGCAAAAAACTAAATGTCAGCATACATTTTAGTCACCTAAGGGCTTTATCAATTCAAAACATCACAACAGATGGCAAAAGAGATAAGAAATTTGCTTTCGTGAGATATTCAACTATACATCCGCTGAAGGGGGTTGGTTACAGTTCTCCCGTAAGTCTAAGGATGTCCTTACTATTTTTCAAACAAATCTGTTTTGAGAACGTTAATAAAAACCAAATTTCATTTCAGCGAATAAATAATTAAAAAAATAAATTATGAATTAAATAAATCGAAATTTCGAAATTGGGTGGGCGGAGAGATCAAATTATTGAGTGGGGCGCGCGCCCCATGGGCCCATATAAGTTGGCGCCACTGGTGTCGATCATTGTATTTATTTTATGTTAAAATTTTGGGAGGGCGAGGGGGCTTCGATAAAATCTTGCAATGTCCCGTCTTATAATATTGATGTTAACCCATATAAAATTTGAGGATTGCTTGAATTAAGATCCTAGTTATAAGTCACTTCTTAATGCACCGTAATTTCCTGCGTATACGCCGCAGCTTAGATAACTTCATTTCCTACCAGAATTTGTTTTAAATAAAATGTGACTTGCTTTTGCTTATCATTTATTTGACTTCATTTTTTAAATATAATTTCCGGTATGAAAAAGATCTAAGTCACGGCGGATACGCGGGAAATTACGGTATTTATATTTACCCCTGTAAAATAGAGATGCACCGAATAGTGATTTTGACCGAATACTGAATATTCAGCGCACAGGTAAAACGAATACCGAATATTCGACCAACAGAATAGTAACTATTTGCGTCCTATATTTCAGTATTAAAATACTAAAAGTTAAATTTCAAAGCAGTTTTATCGCATATTTAACACAAATACTACAGTCTTTGAACAGGAATTTTTTACAAGTCAGTTTTACACTAAAATGAAAAAAATATCTGTGCTTTGAATTATTATTTAAGAAGATAATCTTAAAGATTGTAATAAAACTTTAATTTCATGTCTTTCTCTGTGAATTAAAATAAATGAATAACATTTTTCTTCTATTCTAAGTGAAATATTTTAAAATCGAAGGGAATTTTTGTCTTTCTAAAACCATGATTGATAAATCCCTCTTCCTTTTTCTCTAAGAATTAGAAGAAAAATTTTACACTCATAGTTTTTATTTATCACAAAAGGACTAAAGTGCTGTAACGGAGGCCGATCTTGTGTATGAAGTGGTAGCGTAACAACTTCAATGGAATTCCCTCTCATCAAACCAAAGAAATCTTCTTCTATGCTATTAATGTTGGAAAATGTCTGTCTGTGTGACTGAAGCTGGAACTACTTTTTTCTCAGAGAGGTGCTTAAAAAAAAAAAAAAAATAGGGGGAATCCGAACTTTCAGGTTTTTGGAGAATAGCACGATAATTAAGGGAGAAATTAATTAAAAACCGTATCATTAAGAAAGCATTGAGAAACATAATCCAAAAATGAAAACGGCCACAAAAAAAGCGCAATTTTCGGTTTCGCTTTTCGATAAGCGATCGGGGATTTCTTTATTTTGTTAAAATTAGGAAAACTAACGAACCGGTCGATTTTTAAATTTCATATATTTTATAATAACACTTAAAAATTTTTAAATAAGGTGGAGTAGTTGAATTTCCGGGGGGGGGGGCGAACAAATTTTAAAAACCGTAGCATTTTATACAAGAAAACAATTCCATATGCGGTTTTTCGATGGAGACCGATAAATATTATGTATTAAATATAAAACTTTAAAAGAGGGTGGCGGGTAAATTCCGGGGCGCGAGAGTGAACGCACAGGAACCCACAGTTTTCACACTTTTTCGGACACTTCATGTAATATATATCATCGGAAAGTCCTCGAACCAGTCTTTCATATTATGAACCCTTTTTCCCCCCAGCAAATTTCGAATTTTTTTGAAATCGTAGCGTTTTTATCATTTTAGATAGAATTTTTTTGCGGAGCCCCCGATAAATATAATTTATAATATATATATATATATATATTACATCATTTCAAAATGCCTAAACACCATAACTCCAAAAGGAAGGTGTATATCTGCAGAAATTTTTTAACTATAAAGTACATAAAAGAACAAGAAAGACAGGTAAAAAAACAAAAATACTCTGTTCTTCATCAGTGGGAGGACAGACAAAAAACTAACTCCACCCCCACTTTTAAAATTTGCAGGTTTCTGAACACACGCTCACCCCGCATTCAATATTGAAAAACTATTGTCATTTTATTAACCAAATTCCATAAAAAACTAAAATAACTCAAATTAAAACTAACAAACATAATGTTAACAATACAAAAATTATCATACAAAAACAAAAAAGCTTTAATAAAAAGTTTTTTAGAGAAATACTTAAAAATTGCCATTAAAATAGAAACAAAAGAAATAAACTTAACATGCATGAATGCAGAATAAACGTGCGCCCCCCCCCCCCCCAAACCCGCAAAATAAAATTTCTCAAAACATGAAAAACAGTAATACCTGTATAATGTTTCTCACCCGTCAACAATAAACAAATAATTTTTCTTCCAAAGCCATTGTCAAATACCAGAGTTCCAGGTCTGCAACTTTCTTTCGTTTCAATTCATCAATACACACCCGTTCTTTTAACAAGACTTTAGGATGCCTATTTCATACAGAAAGTTCCAGAAAGCTGCCATCACATGTTCATGCCGCTAGTCCACATCGTTGCCATTCACTTTTTAGAACTGTCTTTAAATAATATTTCAAAAACTTTATAGGGTAAAAATTATTGCAAAATAAATTAGCCAACAACTTAAAAATCTGTTTATAAAAATTATTGTCTCTGCCACAAATTTTATTGAAACGTATTAATTGATTAATGATAATATTTATGTAAATTTGAAAACCAATGTGGCATGCTATATATATATATATATATATTTATTTCAAAGAGGGTTGGATGGTGTATTGTGGGAACGCGATTGTACGCCCCCGCGGTGGGGCACTTTTCTAACTTTTGCCGACAGCCCTCATGTGACATAACGTTGGAAAGGCCTGTTGGCCACTTATTCATGTTATGCACCTCCCGTGACCCGACTTTCCACGGGGGGGGGGGGGGGTTGCACTTTTCTAAATTTTGACGACACCCCTCATGTGATATATCGTTGGAAAGGCCTGGGACCACTTATTCATCTTTTGCACCTCCCGTTCCCCTCCACCCACTTTACCTCCGGGGGGACTTTTTGAGTTTTGCCGACACCCGTCATATGATATATCGTTGGAAAGACCTTTGGGTGTAATCGAATATTTTTCCAGTGCGTGCGCAGCACCCCTGCTCTACGCTGCCGTAGTCAGCTGGTACCCAGTTCGATGTTCGTTCAGTTGGAGATTTAATATGAATTAAAAGATCCCGGTGAAAGGAAGGGCCCGATAGCGGGTTAAGACAGCTAGTCTATACTACGTCTGTCTGTGTGTGTCTATGGCCGGAACTACTTTTCTCTCCGACATGGTAGAGAATTGCGAGGTAAATTAAAAAGGGGGGTGGGAAAAGAAAAGTACGGAGTTTCAAATTTCGGGAGAATCGTGCGGTAATTAACGTCTAAATTAATAAAAAATCCTCTCATTAAAAAAGCATTGAGAAACGCAATCCAGAAACGAAACTGCAAAAGTAAAATGCAAAAGAGCGCAAAATTGGTTTCGCTTTTCGAGGTCCGATCGTGATTTCTCGAATTTGCTAAAATTGAGAAAACGAATCCAGTTATCGATTTGAAAATTTTTGATATTTTATAAAACATACAAAAATTTTAAAGAAGGAGGGAGGAGTTGAATTTCGGGAGAGATGTGTGTGTGTGTGTGGGGGGGGGGGCGAGCAATTTTTTAAAATCATAGCGTTTTCTACAATAAATATCGTTTTTGATCTGACTTTTTTACGGAGCCCTCTAATAAATTTTGTTTATAAGATATAAATATTTCAAAGAAGGCGGGAGGGTGTATTACGGGTGCGGGACAGTAAGCCTCCCAGTGGGGGCGATTTTCAAGCTTTTTCTGAACCTCTCATGTGATACATTAACGGAAAACTGTTTGACCACTCTTTCATATTATGAACTTCCCTTCCCCCTTACCCCAATTTGGCCCTTCGATAGGCACTTTTCTAACTTTTGCCGACACCCCTTATGTGATATGCCATTGGAAAGACCTTTGATCACTTTCTTACGTTATGCACCTCCCATCCCTCTTCCCCAGTTCTCCCCCCCCGGGAGTCACTTCTAAATATTTCCGACACCCCTGATGTGATGGATCATTGGAATACCCTTTGAACACTTTCATATTATGCACCTCCTGCCCCTCCCCCCAATATGTCCCCCCCGGGACACTTTTCTAACTTCTTCCGCCGACCCTCATGTGATATATCATTGGAAATCCCTTTGACCACACTTTCTTATTGTGCACCATAGCCTTACATTTTTATTTCCATTTTTTACTGCCTAGGGCGCTTTCTTATATAAAGTTCCATGGACCTGATCACAACGGTGTTTGGTTCATTTAACTTGGTTTTCGATAGCCTTACATATTTTAGTTCCACTTCTTACCGCCAGGAGGCACTTTCCTATCTCGGGTTCTGTGGGCTGATACCCTCGAATAATATAGCTACAGATGGGTTGTATAACAGAGTTTCGTTCAAATAGAGGATTGTTAGAGTGCGCTCCCTTGTGGTGGAATGTGGAATTAACAGATTTTGAAGCGCACGGGGGGGGGCGGCAAGGGAATTGCATAATATGAATAAGTGGTCACAGGGCTTTCCAACGATATATCACATGAGGGCTGTCGGCTAAATTAAAAAAAGTGCCCCCTCTGGGGCAAAATGAAGGAGGGACGCTGGAGGTTTATAAAATGAAATTGTAGTTACAGAGCTTTCCAATGATATATCACATGAGGGGTGTCGGCAAAAGACAAGTGCCAACTGTCGCGGCTTCCAGAATACACCCACCCTTCCTCTCTTTGAAATTTTCAAATATTATAAATTATTTATTGGAGGCTCCGTAAAAAAAATCTGATCTAAAATTATAAAAAGGTACAATTTCAAAAATGTTCGAAAAATCCTTCCCCCCCCGGCGGGGGGGGGGGGGCAAATTGCGAAGGGGGAGAAAGGTTCGTAATACGAAAGAGTAGTTCGAGAGCTTTCCGATGGTATATCACATGATGGGTCCAAATAAAGTTTGAAAATCCCCACCCTGGATCCACTCTTTCTTCCGGGAATTCAAATTTTTTCTATTTAATAAATAATATTTACCGGAGGGCTCCCTCAAAAAAGCACACAAATGATATTTATTGTAGAAATCGCTACGATTTAAAAGAATTGTTCGCGCGCTCCCCCTCCCCCCTCTTTCGAAATTCAACTCCGGAAGGAGAAAGGTTCATAATATGAAAGAGCGGTCAAAGGGTCTTTTCGATGATATGTCACAGGAGGTGTTCCGTAAAAGTTTAAAAATTAATCCCCTCATGCGTCCAATCACGCGCCCCCCGGAATTCACTTACCTCCCGGTTTGAAATTTTAATATTTAATAAATAATATTTATTGGAACGCTTCAGGTATGGGACAACTTGGGAGAACTAAAATAAGAGAATCATTGAAAATTCGGAGCAAACCGACACTAAATTCAACAGTAAACATTGAAACTAGGACTATACAGAGTCAAATAACATAAACCACTATAACTCTTAACCCATGTCGGTTAATAACAAAGAGAGATTGGATAAGAAGATGCACTCCTTTGAGAAATTATTAAACCAGAAATGCGGTAATTTTGACCCTTGAAGCTTAATTTCTCCCTCTCTCGCGCGCACATTTCGGCAAATCTCATCTCTATATCGCATCTCGCTGATTTCTCTCGCTTCTCGATTATTTCTCTCGCTCTTTTCGACAATTCATATGTCGGCCGAGAATGAGAAATCAATTTTCTTAGCTTCTAGGTATGTTGCTCTCGATTATTGTCTTTTCACACATCTCAGTCAACGTTGGCCAATAACGAGAAATCAATTTTTCGTTCTCGGCCAAGAAGGACTGAACAGAAATGTACCAAGGGACGAGATAGAGAAAGGGGCATGACAATGAGCTGAGAAATGCGGCCATAATTTTTAAAGTTTCTCTTATTTTAGCCCTACCAAGCTGTCATATACCGGAGCCTTCCGATAAATATTATTTATTAAATATAGAAATTTCATAGAGGGAGGTCGGTGAATTCCGGGGTCGCGGGAGTGGACCCAGGGGGGGGGGTATAATTTTCAAACTTTTACTGAACCCCTCCTGTGACATATAATCGGACATTCCTTTGACCACTCTTTTATACTATGAAACTTTCTCCGCCCGGAGTTGAATTTTGGGGGTAGGGAAGGCGCAAACAAATTTTTAAAACCGTAGAGATTTTTACAATAAATATCATTTTAGAAGTGTTTTTTTGACGGGGCCCTCCGGTAAATTTTATTATTAAATATAAAAAATTGAAAATGAGGGCTGCGTGAATTGAACGTGTATTCCGGGGCGAAAGAGTGGACGCAAGGGGGGGTGGAAGCAATTTTCAAACTTTTTGAACCCGTCATGTGATGTATCATCGGAAGGCCCTCGAGTCACTCTTTCATATTATGAACCTTTCTTCCTTCCTCCCCAATTTGGCTCCAACGGGGGGTACTTTTCGAACTTTTTTGGAATCATAGCGTTTTCATCATTTTAGATCGGATTTTTTTAAGGAGCACTGCGGTAAGTACTATTGATAATATATGAAATTTCAAACAGGGAGGATGGTGTATTTCGAGGGGCGAGATAGTAGGTCCCCGCGGGATTGCACTTTTCTAACTTTTGCCGACACCCCTCATGTGATATATCGTTTGAAAGCCGTGTGACCACTTATTCGTATTATGCACCTCCTGTGTCCCTCTCCCCCTTTGCCCCCCGGCGGGCACTTTTCTAAATTTTGTCGCCATCCCTCATGTGATATATCATTGGAAAGACCTGAGACCACTTATTCATCTTATGCACCTCCCGTGCCCCTCCCTCCACTTTACCCGCGGGGGGACTTTTTGAGTTTTGCCGACACCCATCATATGATATATCGTTGATAAGCCCTTTGGGCGGAATCGAATGTTCTTGCAGTGCGTGTGCAGCACGCCTGCTATATGGTGCTTTAGGCAGCTGGGTTCGATGTTCTTTCAATTTGAGATTTAATATGAATTAAAGGACCCCGATGAAAGGAGGGACCCGATAGCGGGCGAAGCCAGCTAGTCTATGCTATTAAGGATCGGAAACGTCTGTCTCTGTGTGTGTCCATGGCGGGAACTACTTTCTTCTCAGACAGGGTAGAGAAGTGCGAGAGGTATAAAAAGGGGCAGGGGGGTCTGAAGAGTACGGAGTTTCAAGTTTCGGGAGAATCGTGCGGTAATAAACTCTTATCATTGAGAAACGCAATCCAGAAACTAAAACGGCAAAAGTGATACGCGCAAAAGGACGCAAAATTGGTTTCACTTTTCGTACCCATCGCGATTTCTTGAATTTGCTAAAGTTGAGAAAACGAACCAAGTCATCATTTTGAAATTTTCTGATATGTTATAAAAACATACAAAAATTTTAAAGAAGGAGAGGAGGAGTTGAATTTCGGGAGAGATGTGGGGGGGGGGGGGAGCAATTTTTTAAAATCATAGCGTTTTCTACAATAAATATCGTTTTTGATCTGATTTTTTTACGGGCCCTCCAATACATTTTGTTTATAAGGTTTAAAAATTTCAAAGTGGGGGAGGGTGTACTCCGGGTGCGAAAACAGTAGGCCCCTTGGTGGGGCCTTCAAATTTTTTCAGAACCTCTCATGTGATACATTAACGGTACATTTACTAAATATAACTTATAGGACCGGGGGACCGTATAAAAATTTAAATGTCGTAATTTTTTAAGAAATGTTTTTATTGACCCAAATCGCTTTTAAAATATTTCTTTACCTGATTTAAAACATTTTTGTAATTAGAACTATATGTCTATGACTAACGGTTTAGGAATTAGCCATTGGACACCGTTGAGACCGGACACCCTGTATATTGGTTATCCTTAAAAAACCACTGATGAATTTTGATTTAGTTATTTGCATAGCCTGAGAATACAAATGTTGTTTACAAAATGGTTTCTAAATTTACAGAAAATCTTAGAAAATTAAATAAAATAAGTTTTTTCTTTTTATTTATCCATATTATTGCTGAGGCATTGAGAATTAAGACAGCTGCCAACCTTACAATTTTTTTAGAATCAAAAAACATATACCATACATGGCACCAAAAATTTAATAAAATTGTTTAATGATATGGCTTTTTTATTATTTAATAGTATATTACTGCTCCCCCCCCCCTCTCTTCATGTTGTACTTATTTGATTTAATTTCTTCAGAAAAAATTGTGGTATAAAGTGTGTTTGACATTTAAAAACTGGAAAGTTGTCAGATATGGATTAATAACTTTTAAGTCCATTCTCAAATCCACTGGAACTAATTTCTGACACATTTTGAAATTCTCTTTTGTTCAGAAACACATGAAATTGACAAAAAATACTGTTAAAGTCTGCATTTTAAATGAATTTCTGGATGCGCCAGCGTAGGAAAAGAGAAAAACCTGTCATCTCATGACAAAAATCACTTGTAAATCAAGTAATTTAGTTAACAAATGAAAAATGCTATTCGATTCTAAATTTCTATTTTTAGGTTTATCTATGAATCTATTTTTTATCGATTTTTTCTGTTTTAAAGAATTTAATTACTATTTCTGATACCTTGCTTTAATAGGTAGCAAGTAAATAGTGATTAGGCCTACCAGTTATATTTTTTAGGTTAAAAGCATGTCAGGAAGTTTTGTTTTTGTTGAGCAGGGAATTTAAGAAGAGCTTTAAGGCTCTTCTCAAATCCAAAAAGGCAACTTTATGACATAAGTTTTATTTTATTTTTGTTCGGAAATGCATGAAACTAGCAGGTGTCAAAAAATATAACTGTTGTTCAGAAACTATGTAATCGAACTGTATTTTTGCAAATACGATAGATCTTTCAGAAAATATTGTCAATGTTGACGTTTTAAACCGAAGTTCGCGAAGAAAGCAGAAAAACCAGTCAGCGAAAGGAGAAAAACGTCTTTGTCACGTGATCAAAATCGCTTATGATTCAATGGGTAATTTATTTATCAAAAAATGGAAAACACAGTTCGATTCCAAATCGCTGCCATAGCCAGGCCTTCTAATTTTATATCTTTCCGTTAAAAAATGAATTTGTAAATGTGTCAAAACGTTTTGCACTTGCTGAGCAGAGCAGCTGAGCAGCCTTAAGCTAAGTATAGACATTTTTCTTAATAAGATAATATAGAGTTTTTCTAAATCTCAATGAATAACTGGTAGACAAAATTACTTTCCTCTGTCAGTGGGTTAAACAAATATTTTATAAATTCATTAAAGTATGAAAGTCATATTCTAAAAGTAGGGTGTACCCCCTCCTAACTGTTCTTAAAATGAAAAATCATTAATCTAATAGAAAAATGAAGAAGGAGAGGGGGGGGGGGGTAGGAAAATTGAAAAATAGTGGGCCCACCTAAATGTTACAAACTATAGCCACTTGTGATTTTTTTATTGACATTTTCTGTTTTAAAGAATTTAATAACTATTTCTGATACCTGTATTAGCAGGGCTCAACAAATCAAGGTCGTAGGAAAGAGGGTAGGTCTTATTTTTTTATGAACCAAAAACTTTGAGGGGTGTGTGAGCATTTTTGGATATTTTTATTCAGGAGATGATTGTTTTGTATTTAGTATGCTGGCACTAGAGGGCAGCACATGCCCCTTATAAAACTTCTTAAATAAATAGTTTAGGAAGAAGAACATACTTATAGGACATATATCTATAAGATTAAATACTTCCTTGTTTATAATGCATGTGATGTATAATTATTCAGACGATGAAATAAGCATTTATTATTTCGCCTGATATTCTTGCAAGTATTCTATAAAAAAAAAATACGCGGTTCAAATGTACGAAATATTGAAGATCGAAATTAGCTTCAGACTTGCATGCGCGTCGAAGATGCGCTTCAAATTTCATTTACTCGCCAAAGTCCTTGGCTACTGAGCTTGGCATCAAAAACGCTGGGGCGTTGAGTGATTGTGAATTTGCCTCCGGGGGGGGGGGGGGGGGGGAGAAAGGTTCATAATATGAAAGAGCGGTCAAAAGGTCTTTCCGGTGATATGTCACAGGAGGGGTTCGGTAAAAATTTAAAAAATATTCTCCCCATGGGTCCGCTCACTCGCCCCCGGAATTCACTCACCTCCCTCTTTGAAAATTTTATACTTAATAAATAATATTTATCGAAAGGCTCCAGGTATGGGACAGCTTGGGAGAGCTAAAATAAGAGAATCGTTGAAAATTGGGGGCAAACTGACGCTAAATTCAACTGTAAACATTGAAACTAGGTCTGTACAGAACTAAATAACATAAACCACTATGCCTCCTAACCCATGTCAGTTAATAACAAAGAGAGTTGGATAAGCAGATGCACTCCTTTGAGAAATTACGATTTAAACCAGAAATGCGGTAATTTTGACCCTGAAAGTTTCATTTTTCTCTCTAGCATTTCGGCAAATCACATCTCGATATCTCGCATCTCAACTTCTCGCTTCTCGATTATTTCTCTTGCTTTTTTGACATTTTATATGTTGGCCGAGAATGAGAAGTCAATTTTCTTAGTTTTTCGGTATTATGCTCTCGTTTATTGTCTTTTCACATATCTCACTCAACGTTGACCAAGAACGAGAAATCAATTTCTCGTTCTCGGCCAAGAAGGGCCGAGAAGAGATATACTAAGGGACGAGATAGAGAAAGAGGCATTACAATGAGCCGTGAAATGAAGTCCTAATTTTCAAAGTTTCTCTTATTTTAGTCCTACCAAGCTGTCACTTACCGGAGCCTTCCTATAAATATTATTTATTAAACATAAAAATTTCATAGAGGGAGGTGGAAGAATTCCGGAGGCGTGAGAGTGGACCCATGGGGGAGCAATTTTCAAACTTTTACCGAAACCTTCCTTTCACATATAATCGGAAATCCCCTTGACCACTCTTTTATATTATGAAACTTTCTCGGCCCGTAGTTGAATTTCGGGGGTGGGGAGGGCTTGAACAAATTTTTAAAACCGTAGCTTTTTCTACAATAAATATCATTTTAGGTATGGTTTTTTTGACGGGGTCCTCCGGTGAATATTATTTGTTAAAGATAAAAAATTGAAAGTGAGGGCTGCGTGAATTCCGGGTGTATTCCGGGGCAAAACAGTGGACTCAAGGGGGAGGATCAATTTTCAAACTTTTTTTGGACCCGTCATGTGATGTATCATCGAAAATCCCTTGTGCCACTCTTTCCTATTTTCAACCTTTCTTCCTCCTCTCCCCAATTTAGCCCCTACATTTCGAGCTTTTTTGGAATCTTAGCGTTTTCATCATTTTAGATCTGATTTTTTTACGAAGCCCTCCGATAAATATTATTTATAATATATGAAATTTCAAAAAGTCACAGTTTTATACCCGGGTTATGCGATATTTGGTTCCGAGGGAGCACTTTCTAACTTTTGCCGACACCCTTGATGTGATATATTCTTGGAAAGCCCTGTGACTACTTATTCATATTAAGCACTGTGCTCCTCCCCCATTTTGTCACCCCGCGGGCATTTTTTAAATTTTGCCGAAACCAGTCATGTGACATATCGTTGGAAAGGCCTGTGATCACTTATAGATGTTATACAAACCCCCCCCCCCCACACACACACACTTTGCCCCAACGGAGGACACTTTTCTAAATTTCGCCACACTCCTCATGTGACATCGTTGGAAAAACCTGTGACCACTTATAGATATTATGCATATCCGGTATCCCACCCCCACTTTGCCCACACGAAGGGTAGTTTTTTTAATTTCGCCGAGATTCATCATGTGACTTATCGTTGGGAAGGACTTTGACCATTTACTCATGTTATGCAGACCTCCTGCGCCACTCTCCCCCGACTTTTGCCCCTCTGGGGCACTTTTCTAAATTTAGCTGACACCCCTCATGTGACATATAGTTGGAAAGACCTGTGACCATTTATACATGTTATGCGCCTCCGGGGCCCCTACCCCAACTTTGCCCTCACGAGAGGCACTTTTCTAAATTTAGCTGACACCCCTCATGTGACATATAATTGGAAAGGCCTGTGACCATTTATACATGTTATGCGCCTCCGGGGTCCCTACCCCAACTTTGCCCTCACGAGAGGCACTTTTCTAAATTTAGCTGAGACCCTTCGTTTGACATATTGTTGGAAAGGTCTGCGACCACTTACTCATATTATGCATCTCCTGTGCCCCTCGCCCACTTTGACCCCCCCCCCCCCCCCCCCTCGGGATCCGGTCCGAGGTTCGAGATTGTATTTTTTTTCAAGATTTTGTAGGGCGTGCACACCACGTCTGCTATACAGTGCCGTAGGCACCAGGAACCCGGTTCGAGATTTCATATTACAAGATTACGTATAAATTAAGAGACCCCGATTAAAGTAGGGACCCGCTAGAGAGTGAATCCAGCTATTCCTTAATAACGACGACTCATTCCAGTTCACCCGCAGACGATTCCTGATAAGATCGAATCGGGTATCGTATAAAAGCAATTGGCAAATTGGAGTCATTGAGAAAAATTTTACACTATTTAAGAATATCGAGATGTCCATACAATCGAGAAAATCGATTAAAACATCTCGTTATCGCCCATCACTAAGTGGAACTAACAGATTTTGCAGAGGATGGACAGCACACTTGCTATTCGGTGCCGTGCATCTAGGACCAGTGTCCTATGTTTATATGTATCATATCACGCCCCCTGGCGGTGGAACCACAGAATTTTGCAGTGCGTGTGCAGCACGCTTGCTGTACGGTGCCGCAATTAGCGGGGACATGAGCCGAAAGTTCGAGGTTTCTGTTTTGGAAAATTGTCATATGACGTCTTCCGCAGCACGTCCACTAATGAAATTTCTCAGTTTTGCCCTTTACTTGCTGGCTTTCTCTGAACTAAAACTTCAGAGATCCTATGTGATTGCCGGAATACAAAATCTATCTCAGAGCTGTGACTCTGAGCCTTAAACAAATTGGAATCACAATTCCATACCAAACCAGGGTTGGCATTTTTGCCAGGACAGTGGCAAAAACTGGAAAAAACCAAGGCAAAAATGGAAAAAAAACAGCAAAAATGGCAAATTCTTTTTTGTCTTTAGTGTAACAAAATCTGTAAGCTAATAAGGATAATAATGGTATAAACAATTAAATTTAACAACAAATCATTTAATATATTTATTTAATTTGCTAATTAATAAATATAATTAAATATTTTTACACATTTTAAATCTTTACAAATAGGTGGGATTCAGTCTAATACTTAGGAATTTAAGAACCAAATTAAAAATCGGATATCTGTTTTTTTTTTTCCTTAAGTAAAGTAATTTGTCAGCCATTAATATTTTTTTAATTATCAAAAGGTTTTATATTACTTTGCTATTTTTGTTTTATGTAATAAGTCTTAAAAATATGCAAATATTTAAGCCTTTGGTACTAATTTATAATTATTTATCTGATGAAACTAGTCTGTTACAAATAAAAAAGTAATTAAATTAAATTGAATATTATATGTTGAGAAAACTCTCTGCTATGTCTTGTTAGGAAACAAGAATTTTTTTTCCTCCCTCTTACACAGTGTTGCCAGATTGGGGACTTTTTTGTCCCCAGACTGTTGATTGTCACCGCTTTTTTGAAATAGAAATATCCGGCATATTTAGATATAGATTAAAAATTCTGAAAAATAAGGCAAATTATACTATTTTTAAAAAGTGGTGACAGTAAAAAAAATCTGAATTAAAAAAATCCCCAATCTTGCAACACTGCTCTTACACTTTAAGAAAGGGACAAAAAGTTACATTCTTTTCTTTCAGTAAGTAACCTGTAGCCATGTTATCCATTTTATCTTACCCCCCCCCCCTCCCCCAAATATTCTCTCAAATCCAGCAGTCCATTGTCAAATGATCACAAGACAGATAACAAAATACCAGAGTATTGTACCCTGCTTTGTAGTTGGTCAATCTCTATATAATAAAAGCCAGTGTAACGCTGGGCGGGGAGAATCCATCAATCTTCCAGTCTCCCAGGAAGAGACTCAAGGGGAAAAGGATCCATTCTCCCATTGGTTGACAAGAAACAAGAATCCACTATTACTTCTCAAGGTTACAATTCCTGATAATTGAGAAGTAGTAGACACTTCTTAACAAATCAGTGCAAGGCACATCGCATTACACCACCAAAATAAATCGCCAAGTGTCATTGAGATTATTTCAAGTATTAAGTTGCAATCATATTAAATTTTCTTTGCGACATGTAAGGAATTTTAATTTATTTCTCATATAAAGTGATTCACGGAAAACAATGATATGGTATTTTTAAAAGTATCCTTTTTTTCCTGCAAAAAATTGATAAAACTGACTTTCTTTTAAAAAAGTAATCAATTTAAATATTTTAGGCTTATTATTTTGTAAATTATTTTTAAATTACATATTACTTATATTTTCCCTTTCTTCCTTTTCTATATACAAGTGTATGCAAATTTAAACTTAAAAAAAAAAAAAAAAAAAACATATCCCATATTTTAAAAGTAAAAAATTAATATTTATACGAAAAGTAAAATTAATAATTTTTGGTTTATAGCTTTGCATCAGGAGGGCAGAAGCTTAGGGGATTAGACGGTTGGGATTCAACCCGAGATACTTATTTATTAATCAATATACATATTTTTAAAAAAATTGGAGGGGGGGGGGGGGTGTAAACGATAAAATAAAATTTCAAAGTGTTATTAAAAAAATAGTATTATTTCAATAGTTGCAGCAGACTGTTTTAATTACGCACTTTTATTGCATATTTATTAAATTTTTGTTTTACTAAGAAATCTTAATTTTGTTATAGTAGTATATTAGCCGGAAAACCTGGTTTACCCAGAAATATTGTAAATGCTAATTGTGTGTTTATTAGAACATAAACTTGCCGAACTTTGCTCATCTAAACGCTTCCATATTGTCAATTATTTTTTTTATCAGTTTTTCAAGTTTTAAGTGAAAAACACAATTTTTACCCACCGTCCTAGGACGGGCATTTACACTAGTGGAAAAGTAAGCTTGCAAGTACACAGGTTTTGTAAAAGCTACTGTGCAAAACCAGGAAGGACCAAACTGGTTTCATACATTCATTCATAGATACAAGATTTTTTTCGTTATTTTTTAACTTAAGAGTTCAAAAACAAATTTAGAATATTGATTTTTAAACTATTAACTTTCTTTTTTCTTTCATGAAATATTTTTTCTTTTTTCTGGGAAAAAAAATTAAATGGACAGCCTATTTTTGCCTCCACTTTGGCGAAAACCTATTTTTTCCTGAACGGCTTTAACCAAGTTTTTTCCGCCTATGGCAAAACTTACCAACCCTGTACCAAACGCTTCTTATAATGCCCTTGTATTCCCTTATATCACCTCGGCATTTTCACGGAGAACAATGGATATTATTCCTAGCCATTTAGATCACTGGTACGTGATATCACTAACAAAGTTTACTGTCATAGGTTGAAAGAGAATATCGTGATCTCATGATTCAAAAGTTTCGGTTTAAAATCTTGGGAATCTTCGGGTGGTCTTCGGCAAGTTGAAAGAAAGCTTTCTCCGCCCTACACATTAATCCCTTGAGGGGCAAGCAAAAATGTCTCTAAATATTGAATTCTCACCGGAATAATCGAAAAATTTTATTTTTAAATAAGGAAAAGCAATTTTTCTACGATTTTCCTCCAAAGTTAAAGATATAAAATATAGTTAAAATTTTCTGGTGAAAATCTTGTTTAAATTAGGTGGGATATAGTTTATCTCACCGCCTCTCAAGGGGTTATAGTAGCTTTCACTATAGTGTCTACTGAGATGATTGGTGATGACCAGAGTTGGGCAGTATCAAAATACATGTATTAGAAATACATTTTCAAAATACATTTGTATTTTGTATTTTAAACCGACAAAATAAAAATATTTTGGCAACGTATTTTGGTAATGTATTTTGGATGCTTTTTTCGAAGTATTTTGTATTTTCAAAATACATTCCTCCAGATTTCAAGGTGTCCTGTTGAAACCGCAGATCCTATAATTGCAACAGGCAAACATATGCCTGTCTGTTTTGAATAGTCTTCGAATTCGTTTTTCGAAGTTTATATGTAGGGGAGACTAGGGAGGGTTGGCCCACTTTTTACAAAATGATTTTTTATTTTTTAAATATTGAAAGTAGAATAAAGTTTTATATATCATTTTGTTCGTTATACAATCAGTTATCAAAATAAAATTGCTACATAAGTCTAATCTATAAGAATTTGAAAAAATGATTGATTTTAATCATGAGAAAATAATGGGTCAAGGCTCCCCACATATGGGACAGTTCACCCACTATATTTGGAGGCTTGATCCACTTTGTTCTATATTGAAATATTTGTGAGGAGAAATAAAATCAGTTAAAAAAAAGCAAAATAACTTTATGCTACATGCTTTAATTATTATAAGAAAAAATATTTTTGAAAATATGATGTTTAAACAACTTGTTTAGACGTAATCGCAAGTCAAAGAAAAATTTTTTTGTTTTAAACAGGATTTTGTCTAAAGAGATATAATTGTACAACAGGGAAAATGAAATTTTAACATGTAAGACAGTATTGCTTTAGAGACAGGTTCCGTTTTCATTAAGTTTCATGTATTATTATGTCCGGATTTAAGAGCCACTGTCACGCTTTTTTTTTCATCCTTGTCCTACTTTTTGTGACATTATACCTGACAACTCTAGTTGTCACATAGTTTGGCTTCATCTCACTGTATTCATCCTGGTGAAATTTGTCTACATACCTTCTTAACGTTTTTCGATCAATACTGTGAGCATTTAACTTATCATTATCATATTTTCACCCTTTAATTTGCAAAGTAATTTCAGTACTAAAATGTTGAAATAAAAGACTGGTACTGGAATTTACGAACAAATTTATTTGGAAATAAGAAAAAAGGACTATATTTCACATACATATTAAATGGAAAAAGTTGTAGCAAAAATCTGCTGTCATTATTCTGCATATATTCTGCTGCGTTTGGGAATTAAAATTAAGTATTTCATAAACATACCACTGGCCCTGAAATGGTTAAGACTGCTGCTTTCATACTTTCTAGTCTGTTCCACTGTTTCTATTTAATTATTGTAAGTAAGGTTTAAATGGAAAAAGTTCCTATTTTTCCTTGCAGTGGATACTATAGCAATTTTTCACGTCCTTCTTTAATCAGTTTTAAACATTTCTTTTCGATCACCCCATTTTACTGTAGCTTTATAGAATATTTTTTTTTTATATAAATAACCATCAACCTTTCATTATGCACAGTGTATAATAAAAAGATTTACAAAACCACTTAATTAAGGGATCCTTGAGCATCTAGTCAATCCTCCCTCACATTGACTGGGTCAGGTCCCCCACATAGCCCTTTTCTAAAGAATAGCACATTGTTATGTTAACTCTAACTTACTGTACAATCTTTATTCCTGGAATGAAAGCTCGATATTTCCGCATTACTTAAAACCTGCTTACTTAAATTTCTATGATATATTTTATCTGAAAAAAGCTTACGAAATATTTCTAAAAAACACAACTTTTAGGTTGAAAACGCCCCACAATTGATTTTTTCCACACCTATTTCGATTATCTCTATGAAACAAAGACTGTTGTTTGAGCATTCCAGTAGCTTTAGTTGATACCTATTGATAAAACTCTGAAATTTTTTTTAAATATGAAAACTGATGTGTGGGTTAAGCCTCCCCTATGGTCAACCGTCCCTAGTCTCCCCTACACATTGTTTACCATTTGATCAGATGTACAATAAGCATATTAATAAATCTGATGTTTACTTCTGCAGAAACATTTTTGCTGAGTAAGTTAAAAAAAATAGTTTTTAGAATTCATAAGTTCTATAAGAAGTACAAAAAATTATGACACAATCCCAGAACAGGCGAGGCACCCCATTTGGCGACTTTTCTGACAAGCGCCAAACACTCCACATACGCCAACCTGAAAACTAACGTGATTGGTCCACTTTCCTGAATGCTTCCAGACTGTTTTTTACTACGTCATCATCCTGGAATCATGGGAAATACAACATTTATAAATATCTACGTATTAGAAAGCACAGGAAAGCTGATTTTTATGAGATAAGTACCTTTCCAAATCAGAATAACGATTTGATGATTAAAATTTTCATTTCTCAACAACTTTCAGAAAAAATCATGGCGTCATTTAATATTTTTTTTTAAAGTACGTGCCTATATCAGAGTAAACATTGAGCAACTCATTTCTAATTGACAGAAGTATGAACGCTTCGCGTTCATAAAAAAATAATATATATCACTAAATACAGCAACATAGTTCTGTAGCAATCTGAAAAACGCAGGAAACTCGTTAAAGCGGCAATCACTAAACCTTGTATGAACGCTACGCGTTCATTAACCGAAAAAAAAAATCACTGGATTCAGCAGTTCTGGCTGTCTAGCAATCTCAAAATTCAGCAGTTCTCGCTGTGTAGCAATCTCAAAATGTACAAAACTCTTAAGGGCAGCATACATGAGAAATATACAATGAACGGCTAATATAAAACACTACAACAAAAAATGCATAAAATTATTAACATACCTTAACAAACATCTCTTTCTTGAAACCCAACTCTAAAAAATGTTCAATTGCCATAATTTCATAAATTTCCAGTCGTCCGTAAACTTCATTCAACTTTCCAGCAAAAAAAAAAAAAAAAAAAAAAAAAAAAAGGAACAAATACTCACAATTTCAAACTAAATTACACAGGTACTTTAACTTTCAAATTTTACAACAATAACAGCAAAAAAAAAAAAAAAAAAAAAAAAAATTAACAAATATTAACAATAACAAACTTTTGCTTTGCCGTCACTTTAATTTTACAATTACAAAATGTCTTCCTTCTACACAAATTACAAAACATGCGGAGTTGAGTTGTCAAAACACCGCTGAGCTAATTGCCAATAAAAGTTTTCAGGTAGGCGTAACCATCCAATACACAACAAATCAACCAATCCCATTAAACCGATCCAAATTCAAGATCAGACCACTGTAGGCGTGGAAAGGATTTACGAAACGAACTGGTAACAACAAAAATCCATTTATCGCCTCGCCAAATTGAACGATGCCACGTGTCTCGGCTGTTCTGGGATTCAGCCAAAATTGTTGTGTGATAGGCAGGAAGGGTTCATAGTTTTGCTGTCTATTTAAAATGTATTAAAAGTGTACTGCTGTTAGTTACCGCAGAGGCTCATGGAAATACTTCTAAAGCTCCCAGTGAAAATTTATCAATAGGCTTAATCTTATCCTGAGCCTTTTTAATTCTGATTATTTCATGGTAGTTTGATGATATATCGGTTAAATTTGTGTTTTATTTATTTTTTTAATATCGTTATCGAATATTTGCCAGGAACAAATGCTGAACTTATCTACAACTCTTATGGGTAAACAGGTTAATCTCCCGCAATCGGGCTGCACGCCATAGAGATAGATCTTCTTTTTTTAAATCATGCTCGAAAAAAAAATTTAAACCATAAAAATCCTTAAATTAAGATAGTTTTCAAACAAATTGCATTTAAGGGTGTATTCGAAAAAATATTTTTCCACCCTCAACATCTCGAAATTTTCTGAGACATTTTCAGACTCATTTTTAAAAGTAAAAACATGAAACTTGCTGAGGTGATTTTTGAAGAGATGCATAAGAGGCCGTGTAATTTCATTTTTCGCTCAATTAATTAGAATTTGAGTTTTAAACAATTATTTTCTCACTATGACCATTTTTTTCACTCCCAGATCTCCCGCTTCGGAAAATTCGGTTCAAAACACCAACTTTGATAGCATTTTTTACAATATTTTCTGCATTTATCAAAAAATCGAGAAGCACGGCACATTAAGCAGTTTCTAAATAAGAGAATTTCCCCAGTTTGATGTGTTTGAGAGCAAAAAATAATTTAAAAATGAATCAGAAAATAAGCAGTTTGGATCGGAATACACCCTTAAAGTACAATTTTTCTCTATTTGACGGTTTAAAACTTGAAATTGTGCGATTTTTAGATGTTAATAGCTTTGCTAAAAGGAGAAATTTATTACTCAGATCATTCCCATCGTCAATATGGGTATATGATCACTAGATATGGGTATATGATCCTTCTACAAATTCGCGGAATTCAGCGAATTATTCATTTTTTGCCGAATTTCGAAAAATCAATTCGTCAATAGTCACGAAAAAATTCGTGAATTTCGTGAATCAGTCGCAAATTTTTTAAAACTGTCGCAGAAAAATCCCCTAATTTCGTCAATAGCTCGTTAAATAAAAATGCGAATTTCATCCATCGGTTTAGGAAAAAAAATCGTGAATTTTCTCAATCAGTCGCGGAAAAAAATTCGTGAATTTCGTCGATTAATCGAAGGAAAAATCGCGACTTCTGTCAATCGTTCGCCGAAAAAATCGTGAATTTTGCCAATCACTCGTGAAATTAAACCGCGAATTTTGTCAATCGCTTGCGAAAAAAAAACGCGAATTTCGTCTATCGCTTGCGAAAGAAACTGCGAACTTCATGAATCGGTCGCGGAAAAAAATCGCAAATTTCTTCAAACAATCGCGGAAAAAATCGAAATTTCGAAAAGGGGTCACGGAAAAAAATCGTAAAATTTGGTAACCAGTCGCGAATTTCCTCAATCCCTCACGAAATTTGCAATTTTTTTCCTCCACGGTGGTAAAAAAGTCATTAATGATTTTTGTGTTAACAAAGTCAGAACAAAGCTTATAGGCTCTCCGTCTGCAATATGAATGTCAGAATCTACAGTCTTGTGCAAAAAGTTTAAGACCAGTAGCCGAATTTTGGTATTTTAACACAAAGCATCATTAACGCCGAATATTACGCCATCTTATGTGTCGATTGCATCAGACTCGTTCGCCTGCTATAAATAACTCCCGCCGTCTCATTCCTCACCATAGTTTTGGGGATTTAACCGTAGACGCTGCTGTTTTTTAATCTTTGTAATGGGTAAAAAACCGTCACTTTCAGTTGCAAATAAAGTTGGTTTTTCTGAACGGGAAATAGCTAAGACGGTACATGTGAGCAAGACTGCTGTTCATCAAGCTGTCAGTAAATTTAATATTTCTGGAAAGTACGCTGTCCTGAAGAGAAGCGGTCGGCCAAGAAAAACTATAAGTTCAAAATTGTGAGTAAGATTTATGTAAATGGTTTATTTGCGTCAAACTATCCTTTTTCATACATTTCATGTAGTTTGGACACAATGACGCAAAGAAACCATTTACATAAATCTTACTCACAATTTTGAATAGCGTGACACAAAAGATATATCAATTTATTGAAATAAATACATTTCAATGCATAGTATAGATTCAATGAAAGTGATATATTTAACAGTGAATTGGAAAATTAAAAGTATTGTGTAGATGTAAAAAAAATATTTTAACCAAGTCAAAAATAATTTAAATTGAATTTTAAAACAAACCTTTTAAAATCACATCAAGGCGTCACTTAAAATTTATATCATATCTTTTAAAACTCATATTTTGAATTTATGAGAGATGTAAATGATAAAGCAACAGCGAATAAAATTTTATGCAGCTTTTCATGTTGAACATAACTTTTGCACATGCGATTATAAATAAAACAAAAATAAAATGATGAAATAAATACAAATATATTTTTTAAGAAATGGCATAACGTCACTCAAAATTTGATATCAGTATTTTTAAGTTCCATATTTAAAATTCTTAGAGCATAAGATAAAGTGCTGCGTCAGAAACTTTTAACCTGTCAAGGGTTTTTGCATTGATATCATTACTTTTTTGAGGTTAGTGATAAAATGATTAAAAAAAAGATACTTATGGAATTTAATGCAGATTTAATTTTTACTATTTTATTACAAATTTCCTTATAGCAGTTTGTATATAAAAACAACTGGGTAAGTATAATCGCAGATCGCACAGAGGGTTTCATTTGATATTCCTTTAAAAACACTTTATCCTTAAATTAATAAATCCAAAATGTTAATTTATAATTATTAAATCCTGACATAGATGGTGCACCAATAGTTCCAATTTTCATAGGGCAGGGAACGCACTCTTTTAAACAAACCACCTTCCAATTGAAGTCATCAAAAACCAAGTTGAATAAGCCAGACCCCGTTGTGTTGTTTGACAAACAGCAGTCTCATGTCCCCTCCTTCCCCCCCTTTTTCAAAATTTTTCAGACCAGTACCTAAGAATGGAACCGAAATAATTTTTTCTCTTCAGAAATTACGATAAAAAAATAGTATGCAGTACTCATAAATTTACTTTAATGCTATATAGGGTGATTATTAAGTTAATTATAACGTTTGGAATCTGTTGCATTGATGTCCGAAAGGTAGTTTCTGAGTTATGGAAGCTGGACCCATAAGGCGCCATAGAGGGGCGAAGCCCGCTAGTGTCTATCATAATTATATCTGCCATGTAGACTAATTGCGATATTTAATCAAAATAGTCCCCCCCCCCCTCCTCATCCCCGGAAATATAACAAATACAAAATGTGTCTTTATAAACCTATCGTCAAATAGGTTTTTATTTCTTTTTCCCTAAAAAAAAAAAAAAACAACATGATTTTTATATCCGTAACGTAAATAGCGGACGAAGCCCGCTAGTTCCTATCATAATATATATTTTTAATAATTTTATATAGTCTATAATAAAAATCAGACTTGAAATAGTCTAGTTCCATGAGTACTTGTAGTGTCAGTTACATGCTACGATTTTTGGATACCAGTATTTTAGAACGGGAAAATGTGACTTATTTTATCGGAGATATCTCATTAATTGAATAAGGTGAAGCAAATTTTTGAAAAAAAGGTGGCCAACAAGCATGGCAGTTATCAGCTACGTGACTTTGTGCTAAAGTCCATTAATTTGATCTGCTTTAAAAAGATTACGGAAGATTGAATTATTGTAGAACCTGGATTAACCGAACTTCGATTAATCGAGGTTTCTGTTAACCGAGCCGATAACAAAGTCTGATTTTTTTCCCCTTTTGAATGAGCCTTAAAAATAACCACACTCTTTAGCTCACTGTCCGTGCTATACAGGCCCTTCTGCCCCCAAAAGCACTCAACTCCAAAGAAACATTGGACCCTGAGAAGTCAATAGCGAACAATGCTTTGTTTCCAGTGGCTGTGTGAACTTTCGTAAATTTTTCAATTTGCATTTTAAAATTTACTACTGGTAGTTGATTTACTTTTTAAATTTGTTAAGCTGTGAAACAGAACTTTACATATATTTATTTTTATTATTTAAAAGACGTTCTATATATATATTTTAAAAGAGATGTTAAATTCGCAAGCACGGCGAGTTTTTACACACAGTTTCTATTAACCGAGATTTCCGATTCCGATTTACTAACAGTCCCAATTAGCTCGGATAATCGAGGCTGCTCTGTATAATTAAAAAATCAATGGCGATCTTACTGTAAACGGGTTTCCCTTTTACTGAGGGATTTCAAGACCGAATCAGCTGATGTTAGTTGCTGTTTCCGTGCTTGATTAAATAAGATTAGTTAAACATTTGAAAATTACCAAATATAAAAGGAACTAAGTCAACAGAGTCTTTGCTTTATGGTATTTTTTAACAACGCTATAAGAAAATGATTTTAAATAAGAGATTTTAAATGTAACGTTTTAAATCTGACATAATTTTCACCAACTTTCCTTTCTCTTTGTAACATTCAACTGAAAATATTTTTATTATTAGAAAGATAATATTATTATTTGCGCTACCTTAAAAGTGGCAACTATAGTTAAAAATATCATCTCGAAATTTGAAATAAATCTCTCATATAAATATATTTTTTAATTTAAACTGTTTTGCAATATGTTTTGCAAATTGTTTTGGCCACTTTGGCCAATATGACGTAATTTCCTCCATTTACGACTTTTAACACATATCAATGAATTTATTATTTAAAAATTTTCTTTTTCTTTTAATATTCACGTGTAAATATAATTTTTATGACGTAATTTTCAATGTTTTCCTGCTTTGAATGCGTAATCATTTAATTCTAATTTGAAAATAATTGATTATTTTATAATTTTCTTTCATTTTAAGTAAGCATGTGTAAAAACAATTTTTATGACGTAATGTTTAATATTTTCCTGCTTTTAACACGTTATCATTTAATTCTAATTTAAAAGGATTTTTTTCTGTTTATAATAGTCACGTGTGAATAAATTTTTAATTTAAAGGATATATTATTCTTTGCGCTGTTTTAACAATTGGCAGCAATTTAAAATAACCTTTTCTAAAATATGTAAAAGATATCTCTGGAAATTCTGAAAATTTTAATTTAAAATTGAAATAAACCGTCAAAAAATTAGGCAAGTTAAAAATAATAAATGCACTCTGCAAACTTCTAGTTTCTATTGAATGATTAAATTGAATGAAAATGATTAAATTCTCATGTATATATTTTTTTTCCTATGAGACTTTTTTATTGAGACAATTTTATCCAGATTTAACATTAAATATGTCTTAAAATAATTCTTCGATTTAAAAACTGTCTACTTCAACGTTTTTATCAAACATTTCTCTAATACTACCCATTTTAATATTTTTGTATGCAGTAATTTTCTTAATATTTGCGAAATAGACCTCTAGTCACAAGAGATTCTTTCAAATAGGCGAAGACCGTTAGTTTTTTTTTTTTTTTCCGAATAAGAGACAAAATGTAGTACGCAATTGCGTCAAAAGATGGCGACACCAGAATTCTGAATGCTTATTATGTAAACTGTAAATATTGCAAAGTTAAATAAAAACAATTGTCTGGGGGTTGTCAAACTTCATTGATATTTATAAATAAAACATTTCAACTAAATTATTTATTATAAAAGAATTATTACATCACAATAGTTTTTATGCAACGAAAATAATAATTATAATAATAATAATATTATGGATGTCAGTGATTATATATTGATTGACCGTCATAATAATAAAAAATGATATTATAAAAAGAAGAGCTGAAATGAATTATTTTTTTACGTTTCTGATCGTGTGATTTATATTCAAATAATAATTATTAATGTATATTTTTTGTAAAGTGATTGAAATTAAATATATTTATAAAATTTATGGTAATATTTTTATTGTTGAAAAATTGCCAAGAAATAATCATCATCAAATTGGCGTCATTATAATTGTAATTTTATTTAACTTAATAGCAATTAAAAAATTACAAAGGAACTGAGAAACATTCACTTGTGAAAACACGTAGCAGGGAGTATCGAACTGCCTATCTTAAGATCAGTAGACGATGGCCCTTAACCACTCAGCCAATGGGAAGACAAAATTTTTCTCCCCAAAAGTGGTTAAAAAGAAAGCATGTGTATGAATACAGTGTCATGCATTTTCGGTGAAATTTCCATAAAATGGCGAAGAAATATAGTCCAATTTTTCATGCGCATTATAAAACGAACAAGAGTCTTGCTGGAAACAAGTAAATTGTTATTTGGTTCATCTGAAACATATTTATTTGATTTTTAAAAAATCGCCCGTGTCATTTTCGAGAGAAAAAAAAATCGAATTATTTAACGAACGAGAGTTTTCCCAGAAAAAAGAAAAGTGTTGTTCACCTCGCCTTAATCACATTTATATTATGTATCAATTTAAAAATAATCGTTAGAACCGTTTTCGAGATTTTCGAATTAGGAACTTCCTCGATATCATACCAACGTTTTCACTTTAAAAATGGCTATTTAGATCTCAAAATATACTGCACGTAGAAATGTAAAAATTTCAGTATACGATTAGACTGCAAATATAAGACTGTTCTAGAAAATTCAGAACAATAAGACATATATCTGCTGAGTTATTAAAAGGCGGCTTTTCGCGTTTTCTTTGATGTCGAGTTAGCTGTATATATGAGTTCCGCCATCTACGAATTCTATGATACGATACGATACGATTTTAACGATACGATACGATACGATTTTAGGCTTAAGGCTGCGTCACTCGGAATACTACCGTCTTCCATGATTAATTTTATTAAGATCTAAATCTAAAAGGAAGTAAAACCTCTATATTTCTTGCATATATATATTTTTTATTTTGCTTTTTATAGACATCTTTTTCGCCATGCTAATAAATTGTAAAATTCATCACTTAGCTCATTGAATCTGTTGCTAGGTTTACCTCAGTTCGTTAAAACTGCTGTGAACTAAAGAAAGATTACGTTTATTTACTGAATAGTATGTTTCATGCATGATGAATTAACAGCATTGAAAGTTCAGAGAATAACAAGTTTGAGGGAAAAATACACAGACACACACACAAAAAAATCTCTTTTTATTTTTCTATATTTTTTAAGCTAGTTTAGAAATGTTAATTATTTTAATTTGTGTCGATTGCAAATCTCAGTTTTCCATTTTTTTTTCTTAAATAAAATTGCAAAAATGTATAGTTTGTGAAGTGGGTTTCTTTTAAAAATAATTAATATAATTACAAATCTATGCATTTTAACTCTCTGCACTCGAGAGATGACTCTCACTGACTACTTAATGTATTGCGACAACTCGAAAGGTGACTGACAAGTAAAGGTACCATAGTCCTTGGTGGCGAATTTAGATTTTTATAGCTCATTCGATTCGTCTCATTGAGCTTAGTAATTTGATACCAAGCATATCTGCTATTGAGTTTTAATAATGACATGGAGCCGGTTGAAAGTTCAAAATTTCATTTAATGAAAAACAGCTGCCATCATCGAAGAAATAAATATATTCTTGTAATAAATAAATTTCTGTGTTTGTTTAAAAAAAAACTCGCCGAGTTGCTGGTTTCCTCATACCAAAAAAGCCTCGAGTGCAAAGGATTAAAACCACTCTGAAAATTTGATTACATTTTTCTGAAACCATTTTGTAAATGGTGAGTTTTAATGATGTGCTTTTTCAAATTCATTGGTCTTATTTAAGTGGTTTAATATGTAGTATGCAATACCATTTGATTGTGGATTCAAGGTTGACACAAATCTAAGTCTCAAGTTGTATATTGATTTTTGATATCAGTTTCAATTCCCCGTGTTCAAAGTTTTATATATTCATAAATTGATTTATACCTAACTATAATAATTACTTTTTGAACTATTATGTATTGATATAATGTATTCGTTTTTAGGTACTGTAGAAATGTATTGAAATATTAGGTATAGAAAAACATACAAAGCATGCAGTATTTAACCCCTTGAGGGGCAAGTAATTGTGTTTCTGTAATGTCGAATTCACACCGGAATCTTAAAAATTTTTTATTGCAAAATAACGAAAATCAATTTTAAGACTGTTTTCGACCAAAGTTAGAAAAGTAAAATTTAATAACATTTTTCTGTTACAAATCTTCATTAATCGTAGGTGGGATATAATATATCCCACCGCCCCTCAAGGGGTTAAGTATTTGTATACGTTTAATTTTGAATGACTGACTATGTGGTTTTTAATAACCGATTAAATCTTTACTTTTATATGTATATTCTCTAAAATAATATGAGATTTCCTAGAAAACATGGCCACGTAGACACACACACACAAAAAAAAATCTAAAAACCATTGAGATTTTATTGTTATGTACTTATGTGGGTACTACTATATTGTTTGTAAAACAATTAAAAATGATATTACCATTGAATTTGATCCAATTTATTGTTTCCTGTACATGTAAAAATTATGGTTATTTAGTATTTTCACATTATTTGTTTCTGCTTAGAATATAATATATGAAAACGAAACCCTACATTTGGGCCCAGAAGCAGAATTTTCTGTGTCAGTCTGCAGCGTGCTAAAATTTATCTGCGACACAATAGTGCTAGACTAAGCCTACTAAAACAACAATATCCCATAAGATAAGAAAAATTTGCCTTTATAAAGAAAATATAATGAAATTATGAAACAGATACCATAAATCTAGAGACTTAAAAGTAAATTTCAGCTTTTTTCTAAGCCCAGCCTTTCTTTTTAAGCTAGTGGATTAATTTGCAAGGTTTAAAATAATCTGCTGCACCCGCTGCCATGCTGGACAGTTTCTGCTACGCGAAATTTGACTTTCCATAAGACTTTTAGCATTAGTGCAAAAACCGACAATTTCATTGGCTATCGCTGAACCGAACTTCTTTCCCTGGAAGGAAAAAATCCGTTTTTCGAGTAATAGCACTGCTACTCACAATAACTTGATGTATTAAAAAAAAGAAAAAAGCGTATATATTTCTCACATTGAACACAAAATCAATTGTTATACAGTTAATAACATAATATATAATTAATTATTAAATTTGATTTAATTTTGTATTAAAAAAATTATCAGCAACTCTAAAACAACATTGACTTATTAGTCAAATTATGATAAAATAATGAGATTGTTGCTTATAACTTTTTTATTGTTTACTCAGATGTTTGCAATCAATATTAAAGTTCTAGCGTCTTAACTAAAAATAAGTAATTGAAGTTACATCTAGATATATAAAAATATTTTTCTACGTCAATTTAAAAGATTACTATTATTGACTTTAAATAGATATTTTATTTTAATTATATAACATTAGCTCCCAAGTGGTATTATGTAGTAAAATTATAATAACAATATTAGATTTCGAATAAAAATTGTAAAGCTACTGATAATAAATTAATAAATAAAGATAAAAACAAAAATCTCCATAATAATAATAATAATAATCGTTATTTTAAATATATATATTGCATATAATAGCATAATATTTTGCATTGTTCATGTTTGATGTATATTACACCTTTATTGTAACATATATATACAATAAAACTTTTTGTGAATAATAACTATTAAATCGCAGATATATACTATATATATTTGTTGGTGGTCGGTAATGTTTATTTAATGGTCATATATATATATATATATATGTATGTATTTTTGTTGCATTTTTACCATGCATTTAATTCCTTAAGGCTGTTCTCAACTCCTCTGCTCAACAAGCGCAAAATGTTTTGACACAATTACAAATTCTTTTTTTAACGGAAAGGTATAAAATTGGAAAGCCTGACCATGATAGCGATTTGGAATCGAATTGTTTTTTCCATTTTTGGATCAATAAATTACCTATTGAGTTATAAGCGATTTTGATCACGTGACAAACACGTTTTTCGCCAATCGTTGACAGGTTTTTCTGCTTTCTTCAGAATTTCGGTTCAAAACGTCAACTTTAACACTATTTTCTGAAAGATCTATTGCGTTTTCTTAAAAAAAAAAAAAAAAAAAAAAAAAAAAAAAAAAGAAAAGAAAAGAAAAGAAAAAAACAGCTAGATTACATAGTTTCTGAACAGCACCTGCTAGTTCCATGCATTTCCGAACAAAAATAAATTAAAACTTATGTTATAAAGTTTCCCTTTTGGATTTGAGAACACCCTTAAAGTATAGTAATTTATTGTCTTCAATGGTTAAATTATCATTGAAGCATATATTATTAATGTAATTTATATATAAAGGATAAATAATTAATTTTTAAAGATGAATATTTTAATAAATTAATTCTGTTAACTACTATTTATAAGTTACTTGAATTCTAACATAAACGTACTTTTCATGAAAGTTTAGAAGATATTACAATTAAATTTTAATAAATATTCGTTTTAAACATACAGTTTATAAGGGATAAGAATTTAGTAGTATTCAATATACAATAAAAAAATTAGAAAGCAGCTGATAAATTGATAAATATTTTGATATATGAAAGATAATACTTAATTTAAAAAAATAAACACTTAAATAAATTACTTCTGCTGATTATGTATAACTTATTAAAATTTCAACAAAAAGTATTTTTAATGTAAGGTAAGAATATATTATTATTACATTATTATTAAAAAACAGATTAAATGAATTTGTTAATTTAATTATTTAAATTTATTTTAAAAATTCTAATTGACAAAAAAAAAAAAATTACAAAGGAACTGGTAATAAAGATCAACCGATTTTAACTAACTGAAATAAGAACTATTACACTTTAATTATCTTATCTTATACTATAATGCCAGCAAAAATTGTGTGTGTGTGTGTGTGTGTAAATTTTATCTTAAAAACGGCTCTAACGATTTTGACGAAATTTTGTATTTTATCATTTTCGGGTATGATAAGACCATTGGGCTAGGTCACGTGTTCGAGAAAATTCGATTAGTGGGTCATTTTGGGTCATAATGGGTCAAGGTCAAGCTTATTATATCTAAAAAACGGCTCAATCGATTTTGACCAAATTTCACATCCAACCGTTTTTCGACACGAGGAAACTTTTGGGCTAGGTCACATGTTCAAGAAACTTCGATTAGTGGGTCATTTTTGGGTCACTATGGGTCAAGCCAATTTTAACTAAAAAACGGCTCTAAGGATTTTCACTAAACTCTATATTCTACAGTTTTGGATTACGAGAAAATTATTGCGCTAAGTCACATGTTCGAGAAAATTCGTTTAGTGGGTCATTTTTGGGTCACCGTGGGTCAAGCTAACTTTATCTAGATAACTTCTTTAACGATTTTGACGAAATTTTGTACCCTACTGTTTTCGGGCACGAAAAGACCATTGGGATGGGTCTCGTGTTCGAGAAAATTCCATTAGTGGGTCATAATGGGTCAGGGTCAAGTTAATTATATCTAGAGAACGGCTCAATCTATTTTGACTAAATTTTGTATCTAACCATTTTCGGGCACGAAGAGATCATTGGGATGGGTCTCGTCTTCGAGAAAATTCGATTAGTGGGTCATTTTGGGTCATAATGGGTCAGAGTCAAACTTATTATATCTAAAGAACGGCTCAATCGATTTTGACGAAATTTTGGATTTTACCATTTTCGGGCATTATAAGACCATTGGGCTAGGTCACGTGTTCGAGAAAATTCGATTAGTGGGTCATTTTGGGTCGTAATGGGTCAAGGTCAACCTAATTATATCTAAAAAACGGCTCAATTGATTTTGACCAAATTTCACATCCAACCGTTTTTCGACACGAAGAAACTATTGGGCTAGGTCACATGTTCGAGAAACTTCGATTAGTGGCTCATTTTGGGTTCACTATGGGTCACGCCAATTTTATCTAAAAAACGGCTCTAACGATTTTCACTAAACTCTATATTCTACAGTTTTGGATTACGAGAGAACTATTGGTCTAAGTCACATGTTCGAGAAAATTCGATTAGTGGGTCATTTTTGGGTCAACGTAGGTCAAACTAAGTTTATCTAGATAACTTCTTTAACGATTTTGACGAAATTTTGCACTCTACTGTTTTCGGGCACGAAACAACCATTCGGATGGGTCTCGTGTTCGAGAAAATTCTATTAGTCGGTCATTTTGGGTCATAATGGGTCAGGGTCAAACTAATTATATCTAGAGAACGGCTCAATCGATTTTGACTAAATTTTGTATCTAACCATTTTCGGGCACGAAAAGATCATTGGGATGGGTCTCATGTTCGAGAAAATTCCATTAGTGGGTCATTTTCGGTTATAATGGGTCAGGGTCAAACTAGTTATATCTAGAGAACGGCTCAATCGATTTTGATTAAATTTTGTATCTAACCATTTTTGGGCACTAAAAGACCATTGGGATGGGTCTCGTGTTCGAGTAAATTCGATTAGTGGATCATTTTGGGTCATAATGGGCTAGGGTCAAGCTAATTATATCTAAAGAACGGCTCAATCGATTTTAACTAAATTTTGTATCTAACCATTTTCGGGCACGAAAAGACCATTGGGATGGGTCACGTGTTCGAGAAAATTCGATTAGTGGGTCAATTTTGGGTCACTGTGGGTCAAGCTATTTTTATCTAAAAAACGGCTCTAACGATTTTCACTAACTACAGTTTTGGATAACGAGAAGACCATTGAGCTAAGCCACATGTTCGAGGAAATTCGATTAGTGGGTCATTTTTGGGTCACCGTGGGTCCAGCTAAGTTTATCTAGAGAACGGCTCTATCGATTTTGACTAAATTTTGTATCTAACCATTTTCGGGCACGAAAAAACCATTGGGATGGGTAACGTGTTCAAGAAAATTCGATTAGTGGGTCATTTTGGGGTCACCGTGGATCCAGCTAAGTTTATCTAGATAACGGCACTACGATTTGACGAAATTCTGTAATCTATCGTTTTCGGGCACGAAAAGACCATTGGGATGGGTCACGTGTTCGAGAAAATTCGATTAGTGGGTCATTATGGGTCAGGGTCAAGCTAATTATATCTAAAAAAAGGCACAAGACGTTTTCACGAAATTTTTTAATATACGGCCGTTTCTGGTCATGAGAGGACCATTAGGCTAAGTCACATGTTCGAGAAAATTCAATTAGTGTGTCATTTTGGGTCACACTGGGCCAGGGTCAAGCTAATTGAATCTAAAAACATGTTCAAAACATCTTGACCAAATTTTATATTACGTATACCATTTCTGGGCATGAGAAGAGAATTGGGCTAAGTCACATGTTCGAGAAAATTCGATTAGTGGGTCATTTTGGCTCACAATGGGTCAGGGTCCAGCTAATTGTATCTAAAAAAACGGCTTAAACGATTTCGACTAAATTTTGTATTCTATCGTTTTCGGGCTCGAGAAGACCATTGGGCTAGGTCGCATGTTCAAGAAAATTCGATTTGTGGGTCATTTTGGATTACAATAAATCAGGGTCATACTAATTGTGTTTAAAAATCGCTTCAAAACATTTTGACATAATTTTGTATAATACCGTTTCTGGGCATGATAAGAGCATTGTGCAGGGCATGTTCAAGGGTCTCATGTTCAAGAAAATTCAATTAATGGGTCATTTTGGGTCCTAATGCATCAGGATCAAGCTAACTGTATCTAAAAAACCGCTCAAAAGATTTTGACAAAACTTTGTACTAACCCGTTTCTGGATAAGATAAAAACATTGGGCTGGGTCGCATGCTCAAGAAAATTCTATTAGTGGGTCATTTTGGTGATAAGGGGTCGGGGTCAAGCTAATGGCATCTCAAATGTTCAAACAATTTTGGCAATTTTTTTTGTTATACCGTTTCACAGTACAAAAAGACCATTGAAATAGCTCACATCTGTGGATGAATTTCCGTTAGCGGTTTTTTGAATCAACGTGGATCAAGCTTATTTTACCTAGAAAACGACTAACGATTTTCACTAAATTTTGTGATAGGTCGGATGTTCGAAAAAACTCGATAAGTGGGTCCTTTTGGGTCACTATGTTTCATGGTCAAGCTAATTGCATCTAAAACAGCAAGAATGATTCAGTGGGAAAAATATATCGAGATAAACAGAAAGCTAATTTTGACCGAGCTTAGCTCGGTCATTCCTGCTAGTTAAAGAAATTTATTTATTAGAAAAATACCCAATAAGTCATATGAATTTTAAAATTTAATTTAATTTTCTGTATAATATTTACAATAAGAAAATTTATAAAGTAACTTTCATAAGTTAATAAAAGATTTTTATTCTCAAGGATAATTTTAAAATAAAATAAAAACCTTTAAGATATTAATTCTGATAATTTTACATTTATCTGTTACTATAGTAACAGATAAATTTAAAATGATCAGAACTTTATAAAGTTCTAACATGAAAATACTTTTAATGTAAGCCTAGGAGATTTATTATTGCATTTTAATAAATATTTACTTTAATTATTAAAAAATAGATTAAATGAATTTTTTAATTTAATTATTTAAATTTATTTTTAAAAACCTAATTGACCAAAAAAAAAAAAAAAAAAAAAAAAAAATGCAAAGGAACTGGTAATAAAGATCAACTGATTTTATCTGACTTAAGGAAATATTATTATTACACTTTAATTATTAAAGAAATTTTATTAAAAAAATACCCAATAAGTCATGAATTAGAAAATTTAATTTAATTATCTGTATAATATTTACAATAAAAAAAGTTATAAAGTAACCTTTCATAAATTAATAAAGATTTTTATGTCTCAAGCATAATTTTATAATAAAAACCTTTAAGATATTAATTCTGATAATTTTACATTTATTTGTTAGTGTTACTATAGTAACACAAATTTAAAATGATCAGAACTTTATAAAGTTCTAACATGAAAATACTTTTAATGTAAGCCTAGGAGATTCATTATTGCATTTTAATAAATGTTTACTTTAGTTATTAAAAAATACATTAAATGTATTTATTTAAAAAAAAATCTAATTGACAAAAAAAAAAAAAAAAAAAAAAAAAAAAAGAACTGGTAATAAAGATCGACTGACTTTATCTAACTAACTCAAATAAAAATCAAGACAAAACTCTAAAAAAGTGAAAACGCCAGCGAGAAGACCGAACACGCAACTTTAGGATTACAAATGCAAAATCTTAACCAACCCTAGTCTTAACCACTGGGCTAGATCATTCATATCCATAGACTTCTCATATAACTGGACTCAGAAATAGCAACCCTTTCTTGACGCCGGCTGTGGCTTCTTTTCCAATCCAGCTGGTGGAAAAATCCTTGTCTTCATCAAATCGTCGCCAAGTTTCAGATGAGAAATCTCAGCCAATCAGGGCGTCCAGCCAGTGGGAGAAATAATCGCTCCTGAAACATGTGTGCCTCAAGTTCTGACCGAAATAACAATGGGATTCGGCCTCTACTTCTTATCTTTACTCTGAATTCATATCCTTATTTTACCAAAATACCATGTGCCGGCTTTACACAATATTTTATTCTTATACTTGTCTTTTCAGGGAAAGAAGTTCGGTTCAATTTCATTGGCTATCGGCGAAGCGATAGCCAATGAAATTGTAGGATTTCGCACTAATGCTAAGGCGCGCCACACACCAGAGAGACGTGCGACAATAATCGTGAGACATGAGGCAAATTCTGCTGTTCAAACCGGTTTTTTCTTTGTTAAGAGGGTGAAATTGTTGCATGCCTCATGCTTTTCTGCCGCATGTCTCCCTGGTGTGTGGCGCGCCTAAAAGTCTTATGGAAAGTCAAATTTCGCTTCTGCTACTGGGTGATTTGGGTGAAACAGTATTGCTGTTATTGTAGTATAAAGCTCTACAAGTTAACAGGTAGTCGTTTAATTCAGAATTCAACTATGAAAATGCAATAGATTTATTACAGAAATTATAATTTGTTTCAACATAAAAAAAAAAAAAATGTCTGTAATTTTATCTTCAATATTAATACAATGCAGTTTACAAACACGCATGAATGTTGTGAAAATGTCGTAAATTATACTTCATGGGGAAAGTTTTCAGTCTCAGGACTGATTTCAGTCTTGGAGATATTTTTGATTAATTGTAAATTTTACTTTATATACCGTAAGACTTTGTGACACATTTTGAAGTTTTTCTCACACCAACCGGTCTGTTTTATAAGTAACAGAAAACTGACTATTGCTAAATATTGATATATCCTTTTGCTACTTAACGATGTATTGTACCAATCTTATCTGTAATATCAACTGAGAAATTTAGGTTTAAAGATGTCAGGAAGTTACCCTGTCGGGTGACTTTGTGACGGATGTGTTTTTGACTTGAAATGCAAGAGAAAAAACTCGTGAATGATTTCGACTCAGAAAAATATGCTGTAAACAACTTAAACTGCGAATGTAATATTTATATGTATGTCATTGATTTGTCCCATTGATCCACCCCCGATCGTTGCAAAGAATAGAATACTGTCTTGCAGTTTCCTGTAAATGCATCACATCTTTAATTATAATACCGACTTATTCCGGATACTTTCTATTTTGCTGGCGAACTGAGGAAATTGAAGCTCGTTTATTAGCGTTCAATTGGATTTTTAAATTGGTATCTCAGCGAATGATCAAAAGATGAAAATCTGAGTCTGAGTTGGGTTGGGTTGATTTTTGACGGCCAATTATCTACACGAGATCTGAGTCTGAGGTACAGTCGTGGAAAAAAAAAAAAGTAAACACCCCCTACTACTAGTAACTCCTCAACAAATTATTGTAGAAGAAAGTTACTGGTACCGAACGATTGGAAATGGAGTCTACGTTTAAATGATGTATATAAAATTTGCTTAGGGGGCCATCTACATATTAAAACGAACCATAACTTTTTTTTTTTCAATAGCAGTACACAATTCTGACAGCATAAATGAACTCTACACCCTTCAATTAGCCTAAAAACAAATTTCTATGCAATTCGTACCATAAGTTTCCGAGAAATTAATAATTTTATAACGAGCGTATTTTAAGGGCTGTATCCAAATTGAAGTTCGGTACTCGATTGTTAACCGAGAGAGCCCCCTTCTTGATCAAGGCACCTTAAGCATCACTCAAGCAGTCAATAAAGCCTGTTTGATTACAGGACAGTAGAAGAAATTTCAAAATATCTACTCACTTCAATCAAAGACGGTCCCTTAAACCATCATTTTGCCGTTTTTTAAGCATAATTTGAAAACTACTTGGAAGAAAAATGAGAAATTTTGGATTTCCATAAAGCAGGACTTGATAAATCTAAATCCATCAAAAAAAAAAAAAATGTAGGTTGCAATTCATAATTTTTTCGAATATTAATTTCATAATTCAGATAATAAAAGTATAAAAATTGCAAATTCAGCGTATTTATGTTTGGGCATATTAGTATTATTGCTACACAAAAAATTAGCACATTAGGAGCATAATTTCAGGAGATAACAAATAAAAATATGAAAATGTAATTTAACATTAGAAGCACTAAATTTTCAATTTTTATAATTCAAAACTTATCATTCAAATGACTTGCAATTTGGTATCTAGGCATAGTTTTAACCGAAGATTTGAAATATCTCGTTAAAATTGGGTACTGCCATTGAAAAAAATGAAGTTTGAATTCGTTTTAATATGTAGATATGGCTCCCTAAGCAAATTTTATATACACCATTTAAAAGTAGACTTTATTTTCAATCATTCGGTACCATTAACTTTTGTCTACGATAATTTGTTGAGGATTTAGTAGGGGGTGTTTACTTTTTTTTTCCACGACTGTACATTGGGACCTGTCTTCGTAAATTTTTATCCAAATTTGTAGACCTTTACCGTGCGATGGAATTTCTTAGCCATAGCTGATAGACACTGAGGCAAACATCTTTCTTTCGTTAATATATTAAATCAAAGATACGAGAAAAGTTAAATTCTGAAAATAATGTTTACTTAGATGATTGTTGAAATCTGGAGCAGTAATGCGTTATAATGTAACTCTGATGCATTACTAATGCTCCCATACACTTAAATGGATTATTTTAGAAGAATTTATTTGAAAATGAATTTTTTTCTGTTAACAAAAAATCATGACGGTTTAACTTGCGATTTTCCTTTTATTTTTACGACATGAGCGCGCGGAACTCCACTAATCTGTGGAAACTACCTTTTTACCGGATGCGTATGACAGCTCGCTTAAGAAATCGCTGCGATTATTCTTTTGAAATGCCTTTGTCAGACGAATTTATCGCTCTCCGTCTTTGTTTTTCTAAAATGTAGTTTGTGATAAAAGTCATATTTATGATTTTGTCAGATTCTCTAATATTTAGTAATGTTTAGAAATTTACTAAACATTTTTAGCAGGTCCTAAAATTTTTTGAAGCATTCAAATTTATTATTTAAAACTAAGGATTGGCTGAAACAGGTTTTTAAGACCTAAACAGAAACCGAAACCGAATTTCGGTAATCTTCCTATTTTCGGCCGAAAACGAAAATGCCGATTTTATTAAAAGAATTAATACATACATAAATATACATATTTTTTAATTAATTATTTCTGTAAATATACGTGTGGCCAAAGTTGCCTCTCTGTGCCTCTGACCAAAACTTTTTATTTTCATATAAAATGAAATATAATTAAGTCATCACACAAATTGGTTTTCTAATTATCAGACCTGCCAACTGCTACGAAAAATTCGTAGTTTCTACGATTTGAATCTAAAAACTACGATGCTACGAAAATCGGTCTAAAACTACGATTTTCTTCAAAAAACACACACGCCGAAAAAAATCAATTTCGTTAATCGCTCGCAGAAAAAAAATGCCAATTTCGTCAAAGGATCGCAGAAAAACGCAAATTTCGTCAGAGAATCGCGAAAATTTCGTGAGGAATCGCAAAAAAAAAAGAAAATTTCTTCAAAGGATCGCGAAAAAACGCACATTTCTTCAAAGAATCGCGAAAAAAACGCAAATTTTGTCAAAGGATGGCAGGAAAATACGCGAATCTCGTCAAAGAATCACTAAAAAAGCGAATTTCGTCAAAGGATGGCGAAATAAACCACATTATTCCAAAGGATAGCAAAAAAAAAATGAAAATTTCGTCAATTGATCGCGAACAAAACGCAAATTTCGTTAAAGAATTGCGGGGAAAACGTAACTTTCGCCAAAGGATTGCGGATAAAAATCCAAATTTCATCAAAGGATCGCGAAAAGAATTCGAATTTCGTCAAAGGATCGCGAAAAAATGCTAATTTCTTCAAAGGATTGTGGAAAAATCACGAATTTCGTCAAAGGATCGCGAAAAAAGGCTAATTTCGTCAAAGGATTGTGGAAAAAACGCGAATTTCGTCAAAGGATCGCGGAAAAAATTGAAGTTTCCTCAAAAAATCGCGAAAAAAAACCAAAAATTGTCAAAGATCGCAGAAAAATGCGAATTTGGTCAAAGGATCACGCAAAAACGCAAATTTCTTCAAAGAATCGCGAAAAAAAGTGAATTTGGTCAATGGATGGCAGAAAAAAAAGCGAATTTTGCCAAGGCATCGCGGAAAAAACGCGAAAGGACCGCGGAAATAATGCATAATTAGCCCTTAATACTGCCCCCCCCCACACACACACACTGCTGTAACTTTTCAGAAATTTTCTGTCAATTTCTAATTTTTTTTTATTCAGAATCACCCCAGCTCTGTGCTCTCTTCAGGAAACATCACACACAGACAAAAATCTTTATTCTTTATGTTTATCGCTATTATACATATAGTTTTTAATCTGAAAGAATAAACTGAACTAACTTTTGAAAAATCAGGTTAACCCAACCCTGCATGAATCTAAATTCGGTCCGAACCGAAAGGAATGAGATTTATCCCGATTTGCAGCGTAAAAAACAGCAACCAAACAACCAACCTCGAGATTAATTTGAATTTTGAGTGCTACGATTTCTCATTGTCAAAAGTTGGCAGGTCTGAATTATACGAATTTCATCTAATTAAAAAATATTTTAGGTATACATACCTCGATTTTTCTTTTATAATGATTTCTGTAAATGATCATCTTCTATACTAGAATATACTGTTATACTACTCTGTTATACTCTTTTATACTATACTCAAAAGGTATTCGAAACACTTCGGCGGTTTCAAACTAAAAAAAATCTATAACTGTTAAGTCTGCAGCTTGTAATGAGCACGTGAAAAGCCTCTTCAATGTTCAGTCATATATGCATTTCTTGCTTTATAATTTGCATTCACGTCTTGAGTCAGTCATGACTGATAATTATAAACAGTGAAGTTCATAGCAATAAATAAAGAGCATTGGAGCCGATACAGCTGAAATCAATGAGTAATGTGGAAAATTTACCAAGAAAGAAACGAGGTTTTTGGAATACAGATAGTTTTGGTCCGACCGATGTTTTGGCAGCATTTTCGCCGAAAACGAATTTTCGGCCAAACTCAGATTTTAGACAGAAAACAAAACGAATTTTCGGTCGGTCTCTATTTAAAATACAAACATGCTTTAATATGTTTATTTGTACGGTAGCGTTATTAAAAATCTAAATTTTGAATTTATTTGTATTACTGCTTTACATATATATATATATCATATTTAACGAGTACTTTCAATGTTAAAATCACGTTATGTTTCCAAAAGGAAAATTGGAAAAGAGTAAATAAGCAATATGAAACGACTTTTTTTCTCTTTTAGGAAATTAACTGACGTTTGACCCTTCCAGGGCAAAGTAATTATGTTGCTAAAATGTTGAAATGATTGACTGCCAACAGAATTTACGGACAAATTGATTTGAAAAAAAAGTCCTTCCGGACAGTGCCGGGAGGAAGAGGTAGCTTTCATATTCCTTATTTTTAAAAAGCCAACTTATATTATTCAAACACACGAAGCTCAATTAAGTGGAAACCGAATGTAGGAGATTCAATACTAATTTTTATCAATACTAAATCATTATGAATGAGAATTTCGCGAAATTAGTCAGCTTTATCCAAGCTGCTTTTATTTAAAGTAACTTATATTTGGCTGCCAAATTCGGCGATTTCTTAAAGTGCCTGCCATTTTAAGACAACATGGTGGATGAGGCTAACCAGCGAACTTGGTCGAGACCTTAGTAATTGCTGTGCACATGCTCACTCACATCGGAATCGGTTGATATATACGAGTGCTGTCGCAGGCAAAAAATCAGATTTTTCAAAATGTCACCCACGTTAGAAATTGAAACTGCTATATCTGAGCCATTTTTTAAGATAAAGACAAACAAAAAATGCTCCTGAATCCTTATATCAAGGTCAAATACTTAAGAAAGAAACCTTTTTCAATTTCTAATTTTTTTGCACCTCACTTTAAATATATATATTTTTTAATTTAATGGCCGCCATTTTGAAACAAGATGGCTGATGAAGCTGGCCAGTGAACTTGGTCGAGATATTGATGTATACTATCCACATGCCTTCTTCCATCGAAATAGGCGAATACGTGTGGTATCGCGAGACAAATACAAGATCGTTTCAAAGTGTTAGCCATGATAGAAATTCAAAGTGCTATAATTCAACCACTTTTTAAGATATAAACAAAAGAACAAATTTTCATAAACAAAAACTGCTCCAGAATCTTTGTATCAAGGCCAAACACATAAAAAAAATCTTTTTCATTTTCCAATTTTTTAATACCTCATTTTAAATTTTAAATTACATTTTTTTTAAAAAATGGCAACCCTTTGAAACAAGATGGCGAATGAAGCTGGCCAACGAACTCGGTCGAGACATTGGTATGTACTATGTACAGACCAAGTTATATTCAAATCGGTTCATAAATACGCCTGTTATCGCGTGACAAAAATCAGGTCGTTTTAAAATGTCAGCCACAATAGAAATTCAAAATGTTATAACTCAGCCATTTTTTTAGATATAGAGAAACAAAACCTCTTCCGAAATCTTTGTATTAAGGTCAAACACATACGAAAAAACTCTTTTTCATTTTCCAATTTTTTGGTATCTCATTTTAAATTTAATTTTTTTAAAATTTTTTTGAATGGCCGCCATTTTGAAACAAGATGGCGGATGAAGCTGGCCAACGAACTCGGTTGAGTTATTTGTATGTACTATGTACACACCAAGATACATCCAAATCGGTTCATAAATACGCCTTCTATCGCGTGACAAAATTCAGGACGTTTCAAAATGTCAGCTTCGCTAGAAATTCAAAATGCTATAACTCAGCCATTTTTTAAGATATAGACGAAACAAAAACTGCTACGGAGTCTTTGTATAAAGGTCAAATACATTAGAAAAAAATATTTTTCCATTTTCAATTTTTTGGTACCACATTTCAAATTTTAAATTTTTTTAAAATTTTTAAATGGCCGCCATTTTGAAACAAAATGGCGGATGAAGCTGGCCAACGAACTCGGTCGAGACATTGGTATGTACTATGTACACACCGAATTACATCCAAATCGGTTCATAAATACGAGAGTTACAGTGTGACATAGGTCAGATATATATATATATTGATATATATCAATTTTGAACGGAGGGTAGGTTCGGGGTCTGGGGGTCATGATCGATGAAAATATACCAAAATTTTTTGAAATCGCTTTCCTCCGAACGGCTGCAATAGGTAGCTTTTTGTAAAGAAAGCTACCTAATAAATAAATGCTTTTTTTTTTATCATACATTGTAAAAAAAAAATTTTTTTTCAGAAATTCTGGTACAATTTTGGCCATTTGTGATTAAAATTAAGTGGTATAAATAATACCAACACCCTTCGAAGGATTAAAAAAACGCTTATATGTCGTTTCTTTTCTAAAAAGTACAAATTGATTGCATTATTTTTAAAGAAATATAAACTTTATTAACGTTTTACACAGCAGTCTTCAGAATAAGAAACATTAAATTTAAAAATGCATTTTAAAATAATTTATATCAATCATATAGAACATGAAAAATTAGCTGTTATAACTGAAAAATGGCTTTTGTGAGATATAAATTGCGTTTAGTTAAATGCTTAAAATAATTCACATTATTAAAAAAACATAATAAAAATATACACATTTAGGTTATTTTTCAACATACAACAGAATGCGGCACGCGGCAGGCTCTAAGATTAAATTAGGGAAAGATTTCTAGTTGGAAATAATGGTGTGCGAGGATCCTAAGAAGGCGGTAGCGGGAGCGGTTTACTTCGAAGGCATAAAATCCAATATTGAATTAGAATGAAGAAAAATAGGTTTTATTTTTCAATAATAAACAATTTTCTCTAGGCTAAATAATTGGAGATTATTTACACACAACAAAAATAATAAGTGTTGAAGTGAATAGATGCGAAGTCCAAAAAAGTTTATGAGACGGTGGCAGCTTTTTGCATAAATCCCTTTAACAAACACTGAAGGTTGCGTCACTGCAATTTAGGTTCAGATGTTCAATGTCCCTTTGTGATTATTAGTAATCAGTAGACGATAGTTCCTTTTTAGAGATAAGATCTCTGTACTGCTATGGTACCCTGTAACTGTACCAATACCGCAGTTTCCTATATTCTGTAACCGGCCTGGATGCTGTCTGAGAGCCATCTCGGCTGCTCCTTGAGTTAACCTCGGAGAGATTTTTCCTCCCCTTCAGGTCCAAGATCATCATCGTCTCCTGAAATCTCCCATCATCGTCCCGTGTCTGAAATAGGCGTGCATGCATCCAATTCTTTGAATAGCCTTGTATAGTATTATATTTGTATTTGCCAAGCATACCTTTCTAAATATAGTTGAACTTTGAATGTCCATGTAAGTGAAGTATAAATTATTAGAAGATAATACTTATTAGAAAACAAATTTGCTAGCTAGCATATTTTTATAAAATGCTATATTTTACCTTATAGTTTCATAATTTTTAGTTTTACATTATTAAAGTTAATGATAAATTTTCGCGTTTCTTTACCGTTGCAAAAAATATTTTTACGTTACCTTTGAGAACCCATGCTAGTTACGGGAAAAAAATGTAAGCGCTAACGTTAAGTATATGGGAGCGTTATTTTCAAATATCTCACTTCCTTTTTAACATTTTAAAATGATTTTTTTTGCATAGGATAGCTGAAGACGATCTACAACCGGGCTAGTTTTTACTCTTTCGATTTTGGTTTCAGATATTTAAAAACAATTACCTTTACTTTCGGAACCGAGGTGAATCGGTTCTGAAATTGAAACTTTCCTAATATATATATTAAAAAAAAAACTGTAATCAAATTCTAAAAAGTAAAAACTAGCCTGGTTGTAGATCGTTCTCTGCTATCCTTTGCAAAAAACAATAATATGAAAATCATTCAATAATATGAAAATCAAAGCGAGAAATTTTAAAATAACGCCCCCATAGACTTAACATTAACGTTTTCCTTTCTTCCCGTGCCTGAAGTGGGCTCTTAAAAAAAGATGTGTTACGCAGGACAAATTTCGTTCTGCGACTGTTAAAGATGTACTGTCCCCTTAAAAATAATAAATATTAAAGTAATGAATATTAAAAATATTTCTTTAAAATTTTGAACAAGTTGATCTACAATTTTAAAGTTAACAGTCTTTAAAACTTACTAACTTTAAATTCTGCTGATTTTTAATAAAAAAAAAACTGTTTTTCGAACGTAAAATGTTAAATTGTCGAATATTTTATACATATACAAGAATAGGAGACTTGAAAACGAGTCTCCTGGCCAGGCCATAAACGTGTTCTAACAAATTATGACTCCGTAATTTTATTATTTGTTAACTATTTTAACTTAAAAAATCTTTAAAAAATACGCGTCTAATTTTTTTTACCGTTTTGCTTAATAAACTAGGACTGAAATTTGATTCCTTAGTAACTTGTATAAGTTCTAACTCCCTCTGTTCGGTTCTGAAATTGTATATATACAAACGAAATGCATAATTTCCTTCGTTATTCATAGAAATATAGAAATTGAAATATTTCATTCTTTCAAGAGTAATTTGTTGAAATTAAACAATAATCGTAGAAAAAAATATCCAAAGTTTGAAATAGGAGTGATCTGTCTTAGCACGTGACAATTATCCAATCACACCAAAGGAAACATTAAATGGTTCCCATTTGCTAAAATGCACCGGTATTACCAATCAGATTTTTAATTGGGCGGGGTTTTCATCATCTTTGTGGAGGCGGGCAACATAAAATTACGAGGCCACATTTGACACATTTTTCATCAAAATCTTAAGGAATTTTGCTCAGCCTAATTGCAGTAGAACTATTGAAAGCATATTATTGGAAAGCTTAAACTCTCAATTTTCGTTGTGCTTTTTTAAATTTTTCTGAATTTTGCTGATATGGATTTTATAAGACTAAAAAGGACACAACACCTTGAATTTCACTGGATCCTAAATTGATAGGGTTCTCAGAATTAAACTACAATGAAAATCGGAAAAGTAGAAACTAGCCCGGTAACAGATAGTCCTCAGCTATCCTGTGCAAAAAAATCCTTTAAAAATATTAAAAATCAAGCAAGATATTCAAAAATAACGCGCCCATAGACTTAGCATTAGCCTTCGTATTTCAAGGCGTGACTAGTGTGCCCTCTTAATGCCTTGGCATGCTTTCTCAACAGAAATCGTTTTTTCTTATATTGTGGAATATTGTCCCTAACGAAGTGTTCATTTTTCTTCTTGTCATGATTTCACATTCCTTTTTTAATTCTACTCTTACATATTTAATTCTTTCACTTTTTGAAATATAGCATAATGGATAATCGGTTTTATACTATCATTACTGTATTAATTTTTTTGGTCGATTTTTCATTTATATTAATATTTTATGATAACAAAAAATTTTATTAGACACACACACACACACACACACACATATATATATATATATTATCTATTACATATGAATCATAATTAATTTTTTGGATCTCTTATTTTCACTTTTCTTGGGCCTTGATATGTTATTATAAGGAACTTAATATTGTCATTTTAGGCTTAATGCCAGGGTTTGCAGCGTTCCTATAATTTTCGCGCTTTGCAACCAGTATTTTAATTTAAAAATCTTCGTGGCAGATTCCTTTAACATCTACAATAGAATTCTACAATAAATATTATCGTTTTAAAATTGTGGTATAGTCCGCGAGCCAGGTGCAAATTTCGTCAGTTATTTCCTCTCGGCCGATAATTTGTAAAATGCTTCAGAGAGTTGTATCATGAAGCCCCGTGAACGTCAGCTGCGGTTCCGCGGGTGGGTGTAGCAGCGGTAGCCCCCCAAACATGAAAAAAAAATAGTCATTTCCTCCCGGTTGAAAATTTGTCAAATTATAGCTAACCTACTGTTCCCGCTAGGCCATTTTTGAAGGGTGCAGCGCCCTGCCCCTTTTAAAATCGGTAAAACGCGCCCTGCCGTTTTTTAAATCGGCAAACTGCGCCCTTCATATTTCAAAAATAGTCAAATGTGCCCGGAGTCGTTCTCAGCGATCGCTTTAAGCGATGCCGCGGACGCGCTATAGCGCGTAAATCACGCGAAAAATCGGAGACGGGACGCAAAAAAATAGTTATTACGTGTCCGTGGGACGCGTAATTTCGTCAAAAAATCACGGAAAAAAGCCGATTTTCGTCAAAGGATCGCAAAAAAAGCGCAAATTTCATCAAAATATTGCGGAAAAAACGTGATTCTCGTAAAAGGGCCGCGAAAAAATAGCGAATTTCATCAAAAAAATCGCGAAAAAATAGCGAATTTCACCAAAAAATCGCAGGTAAAAAGGCCGATTTTTGCCGAAGGATCGCAAAAAAGCGCAAATTTCATCAAAATATCGCGGAAAAAACGCGATTTTCGTAAAAGGGCCGCGAAAAAATAGCGTATTTCGTCAAAGGATCGCTAAAAAATAGCGAATTTCGTCAAAAAATTGCAGAAAAAAATGTCGATTTTCGTCAAAGGATCGAAAAAAAGCACAAATTTCATCAAAATATCGCGGAAAAAACGTGATTGTCGTAAAAGAGCCGCGAAAAAATAGCGTATTTCGTCAAAGGATCGCGAAAAAATAGCGAATTTCATCAAAAAATCGCGGGAAAAAAGCCGATTTTTGTCGAAGGATCGCGAAAAAAGCGGAATTTTTTTCAATTCCGTTTTCAAGATTTTAATGAATCAATATTTGACAAAGTAGATTAAAGTAGTTCAGTATTACATATTTTATGATTACATAATTTAAATTTTAAAATATGTTGGCTATAAGAAAATTAATAAAATTTTCTTTGTAAATATACTTTGCGGAGGAGGGGGTGGGGGACACCAAAATCCATGTTTGCCCTGGGTGCAAAAAAGGCTAGTTTTGGCCCTACATTTTCTGAAGAAACAATGCCCTTTTTCGCTGAAAAAAGTTCCCTCTTTCAGCTTCAACTGTGCCCTTTTTGTGGCTAGCACCCTGCCCTTTTTTTGCCTAGAGTGAACACTAAGCTAACCCAATATCTTGAAGAAAAAAAAAAAGTCAGCTGATTATAAAGTGGTGGGTAATGCGTCAGCTGGTCACACGAACATGAAAAAAATATACAGGTTTCAAAGGAAAGTCCCTTTAACCTGAAAATACTTGCGAACGGAGAGAGCTACAGCTATGGAAGTGAGGTAACAGTATATTAAAGTGACTACACCCGATTTAATGCAACCGACGACAGCGCCCCCTAGTGGCGAAATTTGGAAGATAGCTATTGAAAATCGTAAACAAAAAGAAATAGAGCAAAATTTCCAGTTAGAAAGTTTTAGAGTATCAATTAATTAGTACGAAACGACATTTGGTTCACACGGATAAGATAATCGTCGCTTGTATACCTAAAAATGTCCGAAATCGATGAGCGACGATTCTACTTTGCATATTCACATTCCTTAAATGTAGCAGTGCACAATTTCAGATTGTGACGTAGATGGAAATCCTCAATTTTAATTCCAAAACTGACAAATGGCAGCAAGAATATTTAAAAAAAATTTGGCTTTTGTAATGAAAGTTAAGATTAGCGGGGTTTTATTTTGTAAGAAATTCGTTTGAATATTCTGGTGTTAGTAAATTATTTCATCAGTTTACGAACAGAATTCTTCTGCCACTGAAAGGGTTAATCTAAAATTTTAAATTCATTAGAAATTAAATTTTGACAGACATTATAGCATAGTACAGCGTCACAATCTGAAATTGTGCACTGCTACATTTACGGAATGTGAATATGCAAAGTAGAATCTCGCACATCGATTTCGGACATTTTTGTGTATACAGGCGACGATTTATCTTATCCGTGTGAACCAAATTTCGTTTCGTACTAATTAATTGATGCTCTGAAACTTTCTAATTGGAAATTTATTTCTATCTCTTTTCGTTTAACGATTTTCAATAGCTATCTTCCATATTTCGCCACTAGGGGGCACTGTTTTCGTTTGCATTAGGTCGGGCGTAGTCGCTTTACTATACCGTTACCTCCCTTCCATAACTGTAGCTCTCTCCATTCGCAAGTATTTTCAGGTTAAAGGGACATTCCTTTGCAACATGTATATTTTTTTCATGTTCATGTGACCAGCTGACGCATTACCCACCGCTTTATAATCAGCTGACTTTTTTTTTCTTTCAAGATATTGGGTTAGCTATAATTTGACAAATTTTCAGCCGGGAGGAAATGACATTTTTTTTTTTTTTATTTATTTATATATATATTTTTTAAGTGTTTGGGAGGCTACCGCTGCTCAACCCACCCACGGAACCGCAGCTGACGTTTACATAGCTTCATGGTACATCTCTCTGAAGCATTTTACAAATTATCGGCCGAGAGGAAATTGGTCATCCAAATCTGTTGCTGGCTCGCGGACTAGTAGGAGATTCTGAAAATTTTAGGAACGCTGCGAGCCCTGCTTAATGCTGACAATATTCGATGAAATGACATATCTTTACTATGAATCATTCTTATGAAGCTCATTTGACGAATCCATGAGATATTCATAGCTTCTCTGATTTGCATTTGCATTTAATTGTGTTTAATTTTTATATTATCTTTTTCTTTGAGTTTCACACATGCGATTTCATTTTAATTATGTATACATACCTACATATATATCACAACTGCGATAATATGAAAATGTTCAAAGATAAATATATATATATATTGTGCTTAGAAACATTAAGTGCTTTAAATAGTAAAAGAAAAAAATATATATATCCCGATTTTTCGCTATGAAAATTCTGAACAAGTAGAGAAATCCGTCAACTTAATATTAACATACTCGTATATGAAACTAGTGCTGTGTAAATTAAGAGATATTCATTAAAAAGATATGTAGCAGTTTTAATAATGACAACACTTTACCTTGAATGTAAAAGAAAGTGTAAATGAAAAGAAGTGTTTGAGGAGGTATGTGTGTACAGTTAGAATTCAACCATAATTATAACTTCAACAAAAGATATGACTAATACAAGCATGAAGCAAAGGTCACAATTATGTTACAGCTGTGAACAAAATACTTTAACAAAACTAAGAAATGAGAGCAAAATAAATTATGAACTAGTGTGAAAAAATGCATGCAGCATTGTACAAACGACAACAACAGTAATGAGCTATTTTGAATGAACTAAGAGACATAACTATAGGGCTTGTGATTTTTTATTTTTTTTTTTTAATAAAAATCAAAATAATCGATCTTTTTTATTTAAATCAGATTTTTTTATTATTATTTTTTACATCTCACACAGTATTATTATTTTATGACATTTCTTTTAATTTATAAAATAAAAATTATGCACACACAAACATGTATGTTATATATATTAGCAATATATATTAATATATTACACAATTTACTTAAATGAATTCCTGCTCCCGGTCCTCCATGTTTTCATACCTTTTGGTGCAAGAAAACACTATGGTAAACCTACGAGTCAGCCGCTAAAATCGGGTTTTCAGGTGTTTTCCACCAAGATATGACTTGGAAGACCGATTGCGTTTTAATATGCGATTTAGTAGGATTTAGACTTAGGGTAATCGCTATAATTTTCCTGCAAGGTTTAAATTAACGTCTACTAGCTCTAATTTTTTCATAATTTTAGTTTCAGTGGATTCGGAAATAGATGGAGTGGGGGGGGGGGGGGACATATTTTTTGCTCTACATTTTAGACGATATCTCTGAAAAAATAATACCTAAAATTAAAAGAAATGTATTTTTGAGTTCAGCGTTACGAAAGCTATCACACGATACCCCACACGATACACAAATAAAAGATTTTTTTCAAGTAATTTAATTAGCCCCTCTACATTTTCCCTAAATATATTTGTGAATGTTTAATAATCTGTAAATATGTGGTCAGTAGTTTTTATTACTTTCCCCAATTTGAACTTGCCACGTTCCATAGTTTGCAAGTAAAATGGCTGTGACAGACAGACACAGGAGTGATCTTATAATCGTTCCGATTTTACTTTTTAAGTACGGGACCCTAAAAATGATCATTAATTCAAATTAGGATTGAACTTGCGCTGGGGTCGGAAAATGGCCTCACTTGGTTTTCCGAGGGTTAAGGGAGATAGGGAGGGGGCTTCCCCTAGCCCACTCAAATAGCACGACATTGCTAACAACATACACACACTTTTTTTTTTTTATTGAAACAATTAAAAAGTTATTGAGGTAACACCGAAGCAGATTCAATGATGCATTTAACTGCTCTTTTACCATGATGATAAAAAAGTAAAAAAAGAAAAAAGGAAGATATATGAGAAATAAGGTTCAATTTTATTTCTTTTTAACTTTAGATTATAATAAAATTTGTTTAATAAATCTGACATTCATATAGCGTATGGAGAAGGATTAAAAGTGCGAACCTCGGAGTACATTACCCAAATTGCTGATTTTTTCACGACAGTTGGCACCCTGTAAGATTTGTAATAAAATATATCTATTTTTAATTGTCACAAAATGTCAAAAAAGCAGAAAATTGCAGATCTGCAGAAAAATCTAATGAATCCCCCCCCCCCCCATTCTGCTGTAAAAATCAAGTTAACCGACTCATTACAGAACTTTATTAAAGTATTTTTAATTAATTACAAAATATGAAACTTTATTTTTATTTTTTTTCAACCGTAAATACTCAGTCATTTTCAGGAAAGAAATCTTATTTGAAAAATAAAAATATTTTATGCGGATCATGGCCACATCGTACACAAGAAACAATGCAGGACTTTAAATGCAGGATACTTTAAAATATTTACATTAATTACAAAATAATAGAAAAAAATATATTAAAATATTACTAAAACGTGTAAAAAATGAATTTTTCATCATAAGAATGCATAAAAATATAAACTGAAAGTCGATGAATTTGAATTTTAAATATAAAACTTTATTATTATTTTTAATCATATAAATACTGACTTAATTTCAGGAAAACAATATTGAAACAATGCAGGGTTCTATCTTAAAATATTTTAATTAATTACAGAATAATAGAAAAAAAATACATATTAAAATATTACTCAAATATGAGAAAACTTTATTTTTCATCAAAAGATTGCATTAGCATATAAACTGAAATTCGATGAATTTGGATTTTAAGAATTAAATTTTTCTTTTTCTTTTCAAGTTTCAACCATATAAATGCTTAATTCCTAAAGAAATACACCTTCCAATCTCATAAACTCTGAATCTCGTTTACAAAATAAATAAATATCAATTTTTACTTAAATCGTCTTTTTCTTAAATCGTCTTTTTCTTAAATCGCCTTTTCTTAAATCGGAGAGCATTGAGGCTTGCGATGTTTGCTTAAATCGGATCCTGCTAAATCTATTTAACACCAGCTTGCCATGTTTTTCTTAAATCGGAAAGCATTGAGGCTTGCGATGTTTGCTTATATCGGATCCTGCTAAATCGATTTAACACCAGCTTGTCATGCATGCAGTAGATACATTAATGTAGATAAATCAGTTTTCCGACGTTAGCACTGAATTGGGGTTTTGTTTTAAATCGATTTAAAGCCAATAGATAAATCATTTTTCTGATATTTGCTTTAAATTGATATAAGAACAATGGTTAAATCGGATCTCCGATGTTAGCTTTAAATTGCGATATAAGACAATGGCTAAATCTCGATTTCAGATGTTTAGCTTAAATCGATTTAAGACCAATGGTTAAGTCGGATTTCCTATGTTAGTTTTAAATCGATTTAAGGCCTATTTTGCATAATGATTATAAAACTAGTTATATTTTTTAGTAATAAAATTTAATCTAGTCATCTGTTAACACATTTTTTATACAAGTACACTAAAAGTCTCTATAATATACTAACAATAAGATTGATTTCATAAATTTTAATACTTTACAATGTATAATATAAATTTTTCACTTCAATGTTTATATTAATTGTAAAACTTAGATTATTGTATCTATTGTCAAATTAGTTCATAAATGGCAGCTTTAAAATTGCACGAGGAGTCAATAATTTTCAACATTTGATAATCGAAAAATAATTTATTCTCTTTAATCCTTTTTCTTTTAATCTCGAAGCTGGTAGACGGGAGGTGCTGGGTTCTAACCCAATCGCGCCCGTCGGCCTAATCGTTCGGAGTTTTCGTAGTTATCTTCTAACGGTGGCTTTCCATGCGTTAATACGGATTAGGTTCCCTTAGAAAGACCTCCACGGAAGGCACTCCCCCTAGGGCCTATATCCCTCGTGTAGATAATTGGCCGTCAAAAATCAACCCAACACAACCCTTTTTCTTTTAAATCTTAATTGAGTTATAATTTTTGAATATGTTATAATTTATTATTTATAATTTTCTATTGATAATTTAAAATAAATATTTTTCTTTTCATTTTTGGTTATTATACACATGGTTAAATTAACTGTTAACTGTAACCTTATAATAATAATTCCAAGTAACTGTCAATTTTCAAGTTAACATATTTGTGAGGTGTTATAGAGCTTTACAGCTGCACTTTAATGGTTTGTAAAAATTTTATTTCAATTTTCTGTTTATAAAATTATGTATAATTCAATTTTAATTTGTGTTTTATGAAATTCCGTTGTCTGTTTTGTTTCCCTTTTGAATTTGTCACAATTGATCAGGCAAATGGAGAAAGCTCTTAATGCCTTGGCATGCTTTCTCAACAGAAATCGTTTTTTCTTATATTGTGGAATATTGTCCCTAACGAAGTGTTCTGCAATATAAGTGTTCATTTTTTTTCTAGCCATGATTTCACATCCCTTTTTTAATTCTACTCTTGCATATTTAATTCTTCCACTTTTTGAAATATAGTATAATGGATAATCGGTTTTATAGTATCATTTACTGTATTAATTTTTTTGGTCGATTTTTCATTTATATTAATATTTTATGATAACAAAAAGTTTTATTAGACACACACACACACATATATATATTATCTATTACATATGAATCATAATTAATTTTTTGGATCTCTTATTTTCACCTTTCTTCGGCCTTGACATGTTATTATAAGGAACTTAATATTGTCATTTTAGGCTTAATGCTGACAATATTCGACGAAATAACATATCTTTACTATGAATCATTCTTATGAAGCTCATTTGACGAATCCATAAGATATTCATAGCTTCTCTGATTTGCATTTGCATTTTATTGTGTTTAATTTTTATATTATCTTTTTTTTTTCGAGTTTCACATATGTGATTTCATTTTAATTACAGTGCATCTCATAAATATAAAGACACTGATATTTTCGAAATAATATTTTAATAATTCAGTATTCAAAATTATATTTATGCATATAACAAAAAGTATGTTCAAAGAAAACATTTTACAGTAAATTAAATTAGAATTAAATAATTTCGACTCGAAAATTGATAAATGTAAATAAATTTGCTGTCTCATAAATATAAAGACATTTTACATACTTTTGAGTTACCGTCCAATAAATAATCCATTTTTATTAATGACAGAAAATATTCCAGCTGGCATGTTTTTTATTAAGTTTTCTAACTATTTTGGCTTTACATCAAACCAGCTTCGTTTGATTTCTTTTTTCATCTCAAGGACGTTTGAGCCATTGTCTTACAGATGCATGTGTACTGCGAACGAGAGTGCCACAAAAATTCTTAACTGGATTTAAATCAAGGTTACGTGCGGGCCACACCGTGACATGAACATTGCTATCGGCAAACCATTTTTTGTGAGTCTTGATGTGTGAATCGATGTATTATCCTCATGGTACAAATAATTCTGACCGCCAAGAGTTTCAGCAATTGGCAACAACTGACTATCAAGCAGTTCGATATACTCTTTAGATGTCTGTTTACCTTCCAGAAAAGAAATATCCGTAGTTCCATTAAAAGAGAAGGCACTTCACACCATAACAGAACCTCCCCCTTTCTGCCTTCTGAAGAAGGTTCGAGATTAGCGTCTTAAATCGTGAGAGTAGGAATTCCAACCATCTGGGCCATCCAAGTTAAATCTCTTTTCATCTGGAAAATGTTAGTATTTGAATCCCAATGAAAAAGGCGTGAGTAAGTTATATAAAATTGAGACTTACCCTTCTTCAGGATACTTATCCATTTCGTTGTAAATCCACAATTTATTTGAATACAATATGCATTAGTTGACGATAGTTTAATTAGTTGAAGATTGTATCCTCTAATTGCTTTTCATGCCTCCCTCAAATTAAGATATTGTAGACTATTATATTTCAAATGAATAAGCAGTGGTGACACTTTAAGCTATTTAATTCACTTTGTTTAAATTGTGAAAAAGAGAGAGCATTTTCATGCCTCTTCTCTTGAATGACTACATTTTCAGAATGAAAAAATATTTACATTATAAGATAATAAATCAGTAATAATAATTGTAATAGCAATATCATAATAATAATAATAATAAATCAGTTTAATGTCTATGAGTCACTCAACAAGTCATTATCTTTATCAAGGTTAAATACATTTTTCACATTTGAAAAGATTTATGGCTGAGTTGAAATGACACATTGTTTATGTAACTGAGGAAATTATCTTTATCACGGCTAATTAGCTTGATTTATATCCATCAACTCCTCCTTAATTTCTGAAGTTTCATTCTCACACAAATTTAAGTTCCTTCTATGGGTTTGAAAAACAGGTTTGGGAACTGGTTTCGTAAACAGGTCTGCTATCATCAACTTGGTTGGGCAGTACTTTAGGTTGATAGTCCCTTCTTGCTTTAGTTGTTTTATCAGGTGGAACCTAATTTCAATATGTTTAGTCTTACTTGAGTGCTTTTCTAATTCTATCATCTTGATCGTGGACTGGTTGTCTTCATATAGGTCTATAGGTAAGGTTTGCTTTAGGCTTAATTCTTCCAGTAGGTTGACTAGCCACTTTATTTCAATTGCTGCATTTGCTGCTGACACATACTCGGCCTCTGCCGATGATAATGCAATGCAGGATTGTTTCTTGGTCGACCATTGTATTGGATTTCTTCCTAACATGTATAGGTTCCCACTCGTTGATTTTCGTGAATCTACATCTCCTCCCCAATCTGCATCCGCATAAACTTCAAGTATCGGTTTCTTTTCTCCGCTCAGAACTAGACTATAATTTTTTGTAGTCTTTAAATATCTTATCACTCTCTTTACTGCATTCCAGTCTTTCATTCTTGGTGATTCATTTCTTCTGCTAAGAATGTTTACTGCTGCACAGATGTCAGGTCTGCTTATAGTTGCTAGATAGTGCCCCTATGGCTTGTCTGTAATATGTGTTGTTTGGTAAAATGTTATCCTCATCATTAAAACGTGTGTAATTTGTTTCCATGGGTGTGCTACACGGTTTTGCGTCTTGCAAATTAAATTTATTGATTAATTCTTGTATTTTCTGAGTTTGATTTATCATGTAGCTTTTATTTACTTTTTTAATGTTCATAGATAGGTAGTTACTGATGTCACCTAAATCTTTTAGCTCGTATTCTTTATTTAAGCTCGCGATTACTTCCTCTATTATTTCGTCTTTTCCAGCAATTAAAATGTCGTCTACGTATGTTATTATGTATGTTGTGTTATCGCCCCTTTTTCGCGTAAAAAGGCATGAGTCAAATTTGCTCTGACTGAAATTCATTTTTTTTAGTGTTTCTGTGATTTTATTATGCCACGCTCTCGCGGCTTGTTTAAGTCCGTATATGGCTTTGTTTAGCCTACATACTTTATTTTCCTGATTTGGTTTAGCGAAACCTTCTGGTTGTGACATATATATCTCCTCCTCAAGCTCTCCATGTAAGAACGCGGTGTTAATATCGATATGTTTTACATTTAAATTTTGATGCAATGCTGTTATTAATAATGCTCTTATTGTTGTATATGACACGACTGGTGCATAAGTTTCATCATAATCCTCCCCGAATTTTTGTGAATATCCTTTTGCAACTAAACGTGCTTTATATTTTTGGATTTTTCCTGTGTTGTCGCGTTTTAGTTTGTAGGTCCATTTGCAACCTATTATTCTCCTATTTGGTGGAGGTTCTACAATTGACCAAGTTTTGTTTTTCATAAGGGAGTTCATTTCGCTTTTCATTGCATCTATCCAATTTTGTTTATCCTTAAAATTTTCCATGTTTTCGATTTCCTCATAATTTTTTGGTTCAGTAGCGTTTTCGTTCTTAACCATGTATATTAACCTATCAGGAGGTACACCTTTATTAATTCTTTCTGATCGTCTAAGTTCTGCTACTGGTTGATTGGACGTGGATGGTGTCTCATTGCTATTTGAAATTTCTACAAAATTTTCGTTAACCCGATTTTCATCTTGTTTTGGTTTGTTTTCTACTTTCTCGTTTGTATATTTAAATTTGTTTTCGAGAAATTTAACGGTTCTCGCGATCTTTATTTCATTTCCTCCTACATATATTCTATATCCTTTGGATTCATTATCATATCCGACGAAAATTCCCTCTATAGCTTTATCGTCTAATTTTTGTCTTCTGGCTTTACTGATATATGCGAAGGCTTTGCAGCCAAATACCCTAACGTAACTTAAGTTTGGCTGTCTGTTTGTCCATAACTCGTATGGCGTCTTTTCATTTGCTTTTGTCGGTAGTCTGTTTTGCAAATGATTTGCTGTGCAAATTGCTTCCCCCCAGAACTTTAATGGTAAATTTGATTCACTTAACATTGTCCTTGCCATTTCAACTAACGATCTATTTTCCCTCTCTGCCACACCGTTCTGGCTTGCGCAATATGGAACTGTGTGTTGATGTTTTATCCCATTAGCCCTGAGGTAATTTTCTATTTCATCTGATGTGAATTCCCCTCCGTTATCTGTTCTAATTGCTTTCGGTTTTTCTCCAAATTTGTTGTTAATTAACGCGATGAATTCTTTAAGTTTTTCGTAAACTTCACTTTTTCTAGACAATAGGTATATGATCGTAAATCGTGAGTAGTCATCAATAAAAGTCAAAAAGTATGATTTCCCCCCTATTGTCGGTGTTTGAAAAGATCCGCACACGTCGGAGTGAATGAGCTGGAGCCTTTTAGTTGCTCTATACTCTGCAATTTTTGGATAGGGTTCATCAGTTAATTTTGCCTTAATGCACGGTTCGCAATCTATGTTATGCTTACAGTTGTTTATTTGGATTCCTGTAGCTAATTCCTTTTGCGTAATTTCTTTAATTGATGTTAGATTTCTATGTCCTAACCTACGATGCCATAATTCTAAGGAATTTTTGTTGTTGCAGCTTTGTGCTATGTTTGCTTAGCTTTGGAATGCTAACTGAACTTCATATAGGTTATTTACTTTTCGCGCTTCTAAGCATATTTCTCCGTTAAGTTTGAACATACATCTATCATTTCTGAATATAATTTCACATCCATTTTGCGTCGCTTTGCTAACCGATAATAAATTTGTTTCGATTTCAGGTACTAGTAATACATTTTTAAGTGTTGTTTCATGAACTTTGTTGTCTGATGTTCGCGTGTTTATATTTACGTCACCTGACCCATAACTGATAAGTTTTTTTCCGTTTGCGATGGTTACATTTGTTTTTTCGCGTGATTTTATTTCTGTAAACATTGATTCTGAACACACAATATGGCTTGAGCTGCCACTGTCTACTATAAATGTTTTGTTTTCTATTCCTTGTGTTATAAAGGCGTAATTTTTATTTTCGCTCGCCCTCCATGTATTGTTTTCATTTTCAGAGTGACTGTACCTACGGTTTGATTCTGGTGTTTGTTCACTTCTAAAATTGTTTTCACTCTTTTGAAAAACTAGTGATGTAGAGTAATGTTTTTTGTTTGGTCTAATGTGTTGATTTTGTGGTGTATTTTGTGTTTTGGCTTTATTATGCCAACATTCCTGGGTATAATGGTTTCTCATCCGACAATTGGAGCAGTATTTATTACTTGTTTTGTTGTTGTAATTTTTCTGTGCTTTAAATGCTCTGGCAGGATTTTCTGTTCTCTCATTATTATCATATCGTCGGTTATATTCGTCAATAAGTTTAGACTTAATAAATGATGGTGTGAGTTGATTTTCTTCTCTTGACTCAAGGGCAGTAATAAGAGTATCATAAGATTGGGGTAGGGAGCATAATAACAGTGCAGAAATGTGGTTATCATTTATAACTTCTCCTATGGCCGCTAATTTATCTACTAATTCCATTATTTTTGTAATATGATTAACAACGTTGCCACCTTCCGCTAATTTAATCCCGTAAAGTTTTCTTAAGAGATAAAGTTTGCTAGACAAATTATGTCGCTCATGGATTTCACGCAAAGCTTGCCAAGTTTGTCTGGCTGTCTGTAAATTTTTAACATGAGTAATCTGACTATCATCAATTGTTAGATTAATTAGAGCACGGGCTTTCTTATCACTTTTGGACCAAGCGTCCGTAATTGGATTAGGTGGTTCTTCCGTAATTACATGAAATAAGTCTTCTTTAGTTAACATCATTTCGGTCTTGAATTTCCAAATTGAGTAGTTTGTAGCTGTAAGTTTTTCAATTGCTAAATTATCTTTAGAAGCTGCCATTTTCTTAACTTTTGATTACTTACGTGTTACCGTAAAAAGTTCTTCCAACTTTTCTGTTTGAAAGTTTAAAAGTTTATTTATCAAATATCTGATATTTCAGATTTCAGTGGAGGCTATTTAATTTATTTATTTTTATTCAGTGATCAGTAATCATAATCTTGTTAGTATTTGAATCCCAATGAAAAAAGGCGTGAGTAAGTTATATAAAATTGAGACTTACCCTTCTTCAGGATACTTATCCATTTCGTTGTAAATCCACAATTTATTTGAATACAATATGCATTAGTTGACGATAGTTTAATTAGTTGAAGATTGTATCCTCTAATTGCTTTTCATGCCTCCCTCAAATTAAGATATTGTAGACTATTATATTTCAAATGAATAAGCAGTGGTAACACTTTAAGCTATTTAATTCACTTTGTTTAAATTGTGAAAAAGAGAGAGCATTTTCATGCCTCTTCTCTTGAATGACTACATTTTCAGAATGAAAAAATATTTACATTATAAGATAATAAATCAGTAATAATAATTGTAAGCAATATCATAATAATAATAATAAATCAGTTTAATGTCTATGAGTCACTCAACAAGTCATTATCTTTATCAAGGTTTTCAAGGTTAAATACATTTTTCACATTTGAAAAGATTTATGGCTGAGTTGAAATGACACATTGTTTATGTAACTGAGGAAATTATCTTTATCACGGCTAATTAGCTTGATTTATATCCATCAGAAAAATGCCTTGCATCCATTCTTCCTTCCAGTGCATATGATCTTTAATCCCGATTAACCTCAGTTCTTTGTGTTCTTTTTTCAGTAAAGAAAATCTGCACGTATGTTGGCATACAATGTTTTTTCTTTCTTTTATACGACGATGTACTGTATCCTTTGAGACCATACCATAAACTCGTTGAGAAACTTGCCGGAATGACATTTTTGCGACGAAACAAGTCGCATGATCTTGCGATCGAGTCTTTCACTAGTTTTTCTCGGTCTGCCAGATCGTTTTCTCGAATATAAATTATAAGTTTTTGATAAAATTTTATAAAGTGCAGCTCTGATTCTCCCAGTTTTTTTACATATTTGACAAACTGTTAAGCCATTAGCTTTAAATTCACGTATTTTACAAATTTCATCTTTAGAAATTTCAATGTTCCACGGCATCTTTGCAATTGAAACAAGTCAAACAACTTTGCTCGTTTGGGTAAGTTAAAGTGTATTTCTGCGCGTGCGCATTAAAATTCTGTACGCGCGCAATAAAAAAAAATTTGCATATGAAGCAGTTTCAAGTTTGTCTTTATATTTATGATTTTCTTTTTTTTTATTATTCGAGACGAAATTATTTTATTTAAATTAAAACCCCTATAAGAGATTCATTTCAGTGTTCTTAATATGAGGTATAAAATTTATTTTATTTTAACTGAATTAATAAAATGTAATTTCAAAAACATCTGTGTCTTTATATTTATGAGACGGACTGTATGTATACATACATACATATATATCACAATTGCGATAATATAAAAATGATTAAAGATAAAAAAAATATATATATATATTGTGTGCATCGATACTTAAGTGCTTTAAGTAAAAGAAAAAAAAATATATATATCCGTAATTTTCGCTATGAAAATTCTGAACACGAAGAGAAATCCGTCAACTGAATATTAACATACTCGTATACGAAACTAGTGCTGTGTAAATTAAGAGCTATTCTTTGAAAAGAAATGTAGTAGTTTTAATAATGACAACACTTTACCTCGAATGTAAAATAAAGTGTAAATGAAAAGAAGTGTTTGAGGAGGTATGTGTGTACAGTTAGAATTTAACCATTAACATAACTTCAAAAAAAGATATGACTAATACAAGCATGAAGCAAAGGTCACAATTATGTTACAGCTGTGAACAAAATACTTTAACAAAACTAAGGAATGAGAGCAAAATAAATTATGAACTAGTGTGAAAAAATGCATGCAGCATTGTACAAACGACAACAACAGTAATGAGCTATTTTGAATGAATTAAGAGACATAACTACAGGGCGCGTGATTTTTTATATTTTTTTAATAAAAATGAAAATAATCGATTTTTTAAAATTAAAATCGGATCTTTTTTATTTAAATCAGTTTTTTTTTTTTTTTTTAAATCTCACACAGCATAATTATTTTATGACATTTCTTTTAATTTATAAAATAAAAATTATGCACATGTATGTTATATATATTAGCAATATATATTAATATATTACACAATTTACATAAATGATTTCCTGCTCCCAGTCCTCCATGTTTTCATACCTTTTGGTGCAAGAAAACACTATGGTAAACCTACGAGTCAGCCGCTAAAATCGGGTTTTCAGGTGTTTTCCTCCAAGATATGACTTGGCAGACCGATTACGTTTTGATATGCAAATGAAGATTTAACTAATCCTAGAATTTCATCTGTGAACTCGATGAGGTGATTGTCTGTGCTGCCGTCTCCCGGCCAATAATTAACAGATTCAATTTTTAGGGTTCCGTACTTAAAAAGTAAAAACGGAAACATTATAAGATCAATCCTGTGTCTGTCCGTCCGTCTGTCTGTCTGTCTGTCACAGCCATTTTACTCGTAAACTATGGAACGTGGAAAATTCAAATTGGGAGAAGTAATAAAGACTATTTACCCACATATTTACAGATTATTAAACATTTACAAATATTTTTAGGAAAAATGTAGAGTGGCTAATTAAGTCACTGGAAAAAAAAATCTTTGTATATCATGTGGAGTATCGTGTGAAAGCTTTCGTAACTCTGAACTCAAAAATACATTTCTTTTAATTTTAGGTATTATATTTTTAGAGATATAGTGGAAAATGTTGAGCAAAAATATGGCACCCCCCCCCCCCCCATCTATTTCCGAATCTACTGAAACTAAAATTATAAAAAAAAATTAGAGGTAGTAGACATTAACTTAACCCTTGCAGGAAAATTATAGCGATTACCCTAAGTCACATAGTTTTTGAGAAAAGCGTATTTTTCGATACACGTAAATTTTGATTTGCGGGCATTCAACAAAGGTGTTGAGAAATGCTGGAGGTACCTATCGTAGCAGAAGTATAAAAGCATTGTTGATAATGATTTTTGAAAAAAAATCGTCGGTAATTAGCCGAGATATTAACCCTTAAAGACACGTACAGTTTGGACATACATAACGACAGTGGCGGCGTACTCTATGGACCATCGGCTTTTAAAACCTAGATAACAACTTTTAATGATACATTTGTGTAATACAATGTTCAGTAGCAGTATGAAAGCAAGAAACGTCAAATTGTTAAAAACAGGCTAATTTAATTAGAATTAATCACATAAATACTATAGGGTTAGCCACTAGTTTGCGTTGAGTGGATTTCGCAATACGCCTCCCGTGTCTTTAAAAGTTAATTAAAAACCTATCTGGAAAAACGCGCACGGACCATTTGGCGTTGCAACTTTGCGACCTCCTTTCGAAGCGCGCTCAGCGCAATGCCAAATTTACGTTGAACACGGGTTTTGTTTTAGCTACGGTACATTGTAAAAAGAAAATATTATTACGACGCTGAATTTAGTTTTATGAAATGCCAAATGAAGTTTAAATGTGCACTATTTTTACTGTCAGTGCCGAATTAAGTTCATCATAAACAGATTAGGATAATATTTAAATAAATGTTAAACAGAATAGCAATATTTGATATTATTAGGCTTCATATCTTTTTGAAGTTCTACGGTTTACCCATTTATACTTTTCTAGTGTATATACAGCTATACCAAACCCTACGTTGTATAGTTTTTTACAAATTCTTATTTTTTTACTTTCTTCTATCTTTACAAGAAGAAAATATTGGATTCGTGAAAAATTTTGACTTCAGTTTTTCGACGGATTTACACGTTTTACGGGTCGGAGATCCCGAAAAACATGTTTTTATAAAACGTATGTCTATGAGTCTGTGACTGTTTGTCTGTCTGTATGTAACACAAATTTTGTGGGCGTTCTATCTCAAGAACTAATGCGCGGAATTTAATAAAAGCTTATATTCAGGTAGCCCCTATCATAAATTGGTGCTGATTAGTTTTTGGTGTAAATCGCTCAACAGGTGGCGCTGCTATGCTGCATTTTTCAGGAATTACAGGATTTCCGCAATAGCTCTATCTCAAGAACTAATTCACGGATTTTCATCAAACTTCAGATTCAGTAAGTCCTTGATATGAATTGGTCCTGATTTCGTGTTGGTCTAAATAACACAACAGGTGGCGCTCTTGTGCTGCATCTTTCACGATTCGCGAAATAGCTCTATCGCAAGAACTAATGCGCTACTTTTCATCTTACTTCAGGTTTAGTTAGACGTTGACACAAGTTGTTGCTGACTCGTTTTTGGTGTTAATCGCCCAATAGGTGGCGCTGCTATGCTGGAATTTTCCCGATTTTCGCAATAGCTCTATCTCAAAAACTAATCCACGGATTTCCTCCAAACTTCATATTCAGTTAGACGTTGACGTAAGTTGTTGTTGATTAGATTTTGGTGTAAATCACCCAATAGGTGGCTCTGCTAGGCTGCATTTTATCGGATTTACACGATTTCAGCGATAGACATATCTCAAGAACTAAATTCAGGGAATTTCTTATCTTTAGAATCCTCATGATGGACTTAGATTGCCATTTAATTTTGGCAGTATGATAGCGAATTTTGAAGTACAGTCGACTCTCATTATAACGACCCCTCGCGTGCAAAAGAAAAGGTCGTTATAATGGGAGGTCGCTATAACGGAAGTGAACGAAAAAATTAATAAATCTAATCAGGTGCAGGAAAATTAAGGTTTCAAAGGAAATTCTTTAATACAATATTATTACAAATTTTTTGAATGATCGTAAATAAAGTGCTTTTTGGCATGTTAAATGTTTTAGCAATTTCAGATTTAAGCATCCATTTTTAATCATCTGTAATCAAAACTTTTAATTTTGTATACAAGATAATCGCATTTCTATTGTTTGAAACAGCCATCTTGGGGAAATGCACACATTCAACTAAGTGAATGCGCATGCGCATATCAAGCGAGTCATTATTAAATTTTACCCAGTAAAGAATCTATTCTTTCTGCTCCCTTAATTGTGAACTCGGCAATTAGACCTTGGTGAAATAAAATGGCAATCTTTTCTTAGAAAAAAATCGGGAAAGAAGGTCAGTTCGGTTGCTGTATTGGGGAATAAGCTGCTGGCCGATCGTTATATTGGATGTAAAAATAACATAGCATAAAAGGGATATATTTCGGGGCATTTTCCATCGGTCGTTATAATGGAACTGTCGCTATAATGGGCGGTCGTTGTAACGAGCGTCAGCTGTATTAACATGTATGAGATAGAAGAAAGTTTTGGGATTGGTGCATCCGACTAGTTCTTTTAATAACGAACTTTTTAATAATACAGTTAATAATTCATATATTTATTGTACGGAACCCTTTGAGTGCGAGTAATACTCGCACTTGACCGTTTATTTTTATGTAATTTTCTATGCGATTTTTAGCGTTTTTTCACGTTTCGAGGTGCTTTTTATACATGAATAAAAATAATCCATCTTCAATCTTTTAGCTCTATAGTAAATTTGATCCTCTTTTCAATAAAGTTTATTAGGAATTCGTACAGCGATTTTTGAATTTTTCGTGAATTTTTAATGCGATTTTTAGAATTTTTTTTCGCTTTTCCAGCGATGTTTTGACATTCCTAAAGGAATTAATTCTGTGTGAGACTTTTAGTCTCATATAGTAGATTTTTTTCAAAAAATTACAGTAGTTACAACTAAGTAATACACAAAATTTCCCAGAAGGATTTTTTCCCCGAAATTTTTTTTTCTCTGGTTACAGCACTTTCAAATTCATGATAAAATTGACAATTTTCAGAAAAACAGAAAAACGCTTCATTTTGAAATGAACACAGTACCAAAAATATTTAACGTATCCGGTCAATTTATTTTTTACAAATGGTTATTAAACTGAATTTTACTTTAGCATAGTTTTAAAAAATATAGTGACATTTTTAATTAATTAAAAAATTAGTTTTTAAGTACAAAAAATATAATTATTACTGATTTTAAGATTTTTTTTTTTCAGAATGAAAAAAAATATTTTAAAGCTAAATACTGATGGCAATCAAAAGACCTTTAATGGGAGTTTTACAGTAAATTTTATTTTAAGCCTAAGATGCATGCAACTTTTGCAATTCAATTTTAAATTAAGCAAAATTTTGTAAAATCGCTACTTTTGAAATGCAATTTCTCAAAAACAACATTTTTAAAAAATCTGATAATATGCTCAATTGATACCTTATTAGTTTCTAATAAATACCTTACAAGCAAATCGTGTGTTTTTGCTTAGAAAATTTTATCTGATTTTTTGAAAATAACATGTTGTGTATACTTTTCAAAAGACCAGAAAGTCAAGCTTTTCCTACGTCACTGAATTTATAATATGATTAATCTACTTATTATAAAAGCTGAGTGCACGTGACCGACGGAACGATGCCGGTGCGAACCACTCTGGTCTGCGAAACGACCGTAGCTAAACGCCATGTTAGGCTTAATGAAAAACATATCTTAACATATGACAGCTAAATGATAATTTTTTCTACTTAAAATCATGTCTGTTCAGCATATTTTCATATAAAACATGTGTATCATATCCATTTATAATGTATTAAGTTCTAAATTAAAATTAAGCAATCAAATCTAAACAAACGATACTGTTGCCATTCAGATTCAAATTCCAGCAAATTAAGAAACAAATGAATGACTCTTTGACGATTCATCAAAAAAAAAAAAAAAAAAAAAAAAAAAAAAAAAAAAAAAAAATACGGCTAACATCTGATTCTGCTTTAAATATATTTTTTAAAGCATATTAAAGCCTTTAAGTTTTTTGAAATGCGTTTTTCTTTTTTGAAATGCGTTTTTCAATGCGTACACATTTATAAGCAGCAATTTTATTTACGACTGTTTACATTTACAAGCAGTCAGTTTACGACATACATATGAAATATTACGTAATTTATTGAATAAATATTTTAAAAAACATTATTTAATGATTATTCATATGAATCATTCATATGAATATTGATTCATATCAATGATTCATGTATTTCACTCTTCAGTAGTGGCAACAGTGAAACGCTGTTTCTTTAGGAAAAACAACAGAGGGATAAACGTGCTGATTTTTCGCCACTACTCGCTTTCATCTGTCAATAGTTATTTTTGAATGTTTTAAAAGTTTTTTAATTTTTATTATGGACTTTCGGAAAGAAGGCGCCAATTGACCAGGAAAAGAATTGCGCGATCGCGGCAATCAACGGATTTCTCAGTTTGCCTGATAAACTCAGCTGAGTTTACACCGAACAGAATTAAACACCCATATGCACAATTTTTTGTTTATTTTTTATCTAAACTATGCATATTTTAAGTTCATGTTCATAAAGTGTTTATCTCTCACAGGAACGTTTCATTATAATAAAGATTTAAAAATCAAAATTACATTTTTTTTTTTAATTTTACTAAATTTTTGTACCGTTAAAAAACATAGCTTTTTGTATGTGTATTACTTTCAATGATGCACATAATGGTGTTTTAGTTTTGGCCAAATATATGAATCAAATTTTAAAGTTTCATCTAAAATTAAAAAATAAACATCTGATTTTTTAAAGAAATGCTATATGTTTTTTGTTTTATTTTTAAGTTTCTTATTTCACCTATGCTGCATTTTTTAAGCTGAATTTAATATATTTCTGTGAATTATTTTTTGCTGTTTGAAAAATGCAACAGCTTTTTTTTTTTTTTTCAACTATGCATATATTTTTAAAAGCATTTACAGACATGCCACTTTCCAGCGAAAACAGGGAATTCCATTTTTTCGGCACAATTTATCATCCCTGGGATTGATGCAAATCAGTATTAAAATTTGTTGACATTTTTAGGACGAGAAGGGGGGGGGGGGGGTAGCAGAATTTGACAAAATAAAAATGCGAGTACAAGCAACTGCAATTTGAGTTTATTTCTAATCCTTTCCCATGACCTGTGCATTTAGTCCATGTATAGAAACAAACAGAATGAAAAAAACAGAGCCAGGAGCTTGCAACTATCATCTGTCTGCTTTCCCCGAAGGATTGCAAAAATCATCAAAATATCGTAGAAAAAGGGTGGTGTCATCAAACGAATATGAATTCCATCAAAGGATCACAGAAAAAAAGCACAATTTTTCCCAAAGGGTCCTTTAGTATGCATGTTTCGTCTAAGGATCATGGAATATGTGAATGTCGCCAAATAATCGTGGAAAAAACATGAATTTCATCAGATGACTGCAGAAAAAATGCATTATTTGATCAAAGTATCGCGAAAAACGTGAATTTCGTCAAATAATCACAGAAAAAATATGTTTTGATTAGAGGATCACAGAGAAAACGAGATTTTCATCGAAAGGTTGCAAAAGTGTAAGTTTCAACATAAGAACCTAAAAAAAAATGTAAATTTTGAAATCGGGGGATCTTGAAGCTTATTGGTTCATCAGTATCAGGTGAACCGTTAGTCAGCTAAATTTTCTGTTACGTAACTAATTTGCTGCATACATTCGGATGCACCTGTGCTTCTGTCAACTTATTTTGATTGTAAGGTAAGTCTCGCTTGCTCTGCTGTTTATTTCTTTTTTTTTTTTATTAGGATTTTTGCATTAGCTGTTTAAAATGCACCCTTTATTGGTGAATATATCGATTTTTACATTGTTTACCGTTTTAGAGACAGACGATTCAGCCAGCGGCTGCCAAAAAAATTCAGAGTCTGAAAACATCGAGGGTGTATTACCAAACATCCATCAAAATTTAAATTTAATTCAGTTAGAAGAGAAGTACCATACCTTGACGATGTTTCAGACCCTGACTAGGATCCCTTTTTCTAAACATTAAATTATTGATTTTTTTTAAAATTTTAACTGATTGTTTGTTTTTTATGTAAATATTTGAGTTTTTTTTGTATGAAACTCCCCCTTTTTTTATGAATCGCCGTCTCATTTATTGGTATTTCTTTATATTTATCCTTTTACTTTTATTTTATGTTTCATAAATTTTTTGGCAGTTGTGAGCAAGATTTTACCTGCATTCGTAACAAATTTTTCAAGATGGCAGTAAAACTTCGTTTTTAAATCTTTATGTTACTTATAAATCCATGTTTTTACATCATTTTCTATTTTTTTGTGCAAATCATTGATTTATAAATAACATAAAGATTTAAAAATTGAGTTTTTCCGTCACCTTGAAAAGATTTTTGGCACAATTTTTTTCGTCAAGCGGCACAGGATGCGAAACTCTTCCCTTAATTTTGTCAAAGAAACGTGAGAGGTGTAATTCATCAAAAAGGCGCGGGAAAAACGTGAATTTTGCAACAAATCCCGATAAAAACACTCATTTCGTGAAAGGATTGTGGTAAAAACAGTCATTTTTTTAAAAGGCTGCGAAAAAAACATGAATTTCATCAGAGATGTGCAGAAAAAACGAGAATTTCACCATAAACATTAAATTATTGATTTTTTTTTTGTTTGTAAATTTTAACTGATTGTTTGTTTTTTGTGTAAGTATTTTTAGTTTTTTTTAATATATTTTTTTCTGTATGAAACTCCCCTTTTTCCTGAATCGCCGTCTCATTTATTGGTATTTATTTATATTTATCTTTTTATTTTATATTAGTAAGTTTTTTGGTAGTTGTGAGCAAGATTTTACCGGCATTCGTAACAAATTTTTCAAGATGGCAGAAAAACTTCGGTTTTAAATCTGTTATTTATAAATCCATGTTTTTACATCATTTTCTATTTTTTGGGCAAAATCATTGATTTATAAATAACAAAGATTTAAAAATGATGTTTTTCTGCCATCTTGAAAAAATTTTTGGCAAGATTTTGAACAATTTTTTTTTGCCAAGTGGCACTCTTCCCTGAATTTTGTCAAAGAAACGCGAGAGGTGTAATTCGTCAAAAGGGCGCAGAAAAAAAGCAAATTTTTCAACAAATCCCGATAAAAACACTCATTTCGTCAAAAGGCTGCAAAAAAAACACGAATTTCATCAAAGATGTGCAGAAAAAATGAGAATTTTGCCATAGGGTTGTTGAAAAAAGCTCTTCCCCCCCCCGCATGAGGTGGTTCATATTTTCTTCATTTGAAGGTTGACTTTTACAAACACTATTTTTTTTAATGCTTTTGAGGACTTGCCACTATCTGAATAATCATGCATATCAATCACCTGTTTAATTGAGTCTGACTTAATGTTGTAAACTTACAATAACACTTTCCCGTCATTTTTGACGGGGCCATATGCTAGTTTTTTAATAAAAAGATACAATGCACATAATAATAATGGCAGCTAAATATAAGCTAATCTTAAAAAATTCTTATTTATAAAATGTGATTAATCCAAACTCCTTTTTTTTTTTTATCTGAAATTTTTTTCATTTTTCCTCCTCTTAGTGCTGAATAAATAGATTGCTATTGAACGGTGTATTTTTGCTTGGTAGGAAATATTATAAAACATATTTTCACATTTCTATTAAAATATGTTTTGATATTCTATGATGATTATTTTAATATGTTCTATTGAAAATTTCGTTTAATAACTTCATTGAGTTTAAAAATTCAAGTCATTGATCCTGACTTATTACAATGTATTTTACCAGTAATACTTAAAATTTTAATAATTTTCTTAAATAAGAAAAAAAAAAAATCCCCATGAATAAAGTTTTCTTTTTTATTAAACTTCTTTTTAACAATTATTATCTTACACTCTACCATTTACTAATGTTGTATAAAAATATAGAACATTTATTGAAGTTGTTTTTATTCAGAATTGTTTAAACAAATCATATGTTATTTGAAGCAGAAACATCTGCTCATTGAGCAGCTAATCAGAAGTTGATCTTTCTTTCCTTTTAACTGAACTGTTTTAAAACAACATTCTATTATTTCAACTGTATGCACTACAGTAAATTCTGTCTAAGGCGGACTCTGTATAAGCCGGAAATCTGTCTACCGCGGAAATTTTTTCCAAGTCCCGGCGTACCCATAGAAAATTACATTAATTCATGCTGCATAAGGCGGAATCTGTCTGACGCGAAAACGGAAAGGATTTTAAGGTCCCACCGAAACCAAAATTTTGCATAAGGCGGAAAAAGGATAATTTAAAAATGAAAAGCGTTTTGTTTATTAAACTTTAAAACTGATAAGTCAAATAACTCAATGTCGAGCATGTTACCTAAAATTCCGTAAGCTTTTAAAAAAGTTAATTCAAAAGAACAGAAACTTTAAATTTTAAGGAATTTATGCTTATGCCATTTTTTCATATGCAAAATTGCATCTAAAAGTTAATATTTCTAGTAAAATGAACATTTATGAAAATGATTACGTATTTTCGAAAGTACAATATATTATACTTTAGGATTGTACTCAAATTCAAAATTAAACCTTTTTTTCTCATTCTCGAAGTTTTTTTTTTTTTTTTTTTTTTTTTTTTTGTGTGTGTGTGTGTGTGTATAAACTTCCAATATGAATGTATTACAGCAGTACTAAGAAATTGAATAAAGTTTCTCATTTATCTTTAAAAAGACAAAGGATCTTTCAGATTTTCAGTTTTCAACCGATTTTCTAGTCAGGAGAATCAATAAAAGATCGTCCTCTTCCAGGGATTTTTTTTTTTGGGGGGGTGGGGGGGAGCTTTTTTGCATAAGCCGGAATATTGTCTACCACGGAAATTTTTCTCAGTCCCGACCGATTCCGCCTTAGACAGAGTTTACTGTATAAGTTTTATTCTTTCTATTGTTGTCTGTGGAAGTGAACAGTAAAGTTCTACTTTCCTGAGTTTTATCATACTGAATCTTTATAGTTTTTAATTAGTAATTTATTTCAGTTTATATACCTGAGATCAGTTTAAAATTTATAAATGTTAAATTAGGTGCATAATAATGTCTGACATTCCTAGTTCTAAGAGACTTAAATGTGTGGATTATATTAAGAGACATAAAAAAGTTGTATACAAAACAAAGTCTTGTTAGACTATATAGTGTTGATGATTTAGCTGATGAAATTAAAAAAATTTTTGGAACTTCTGTTTCTGTAAATAGAGATGACAATTTATGCTCTAATTGTATAGAATTTTATAAATATGAAATTTTTAGAACATGAAAATGAATATTATGAGGAAATGCCTGTATGTGATGAATATCATGAAGAAATGCCTGTATGTGATGAAACTTTTCTCCGAGGAAATGAGGCAGTGAATACTTTAAATGAGAGAATTAAAATTCTTGATGGTGATATTTCCCCACTAAAACAACCTACAAAAATTAGATCAGACAGAAGAGAACTTTATGTGAAGAGAAAAAAAATGCAATTAGAAGAAACATTCGTGCCATCAGTCATAAACAAGCTAGAAGATGTGTACAATGTCAATAATTGCACACGGGTCTTCTTCTATTCAAAAAAGTGCCTGCTTAAACTGTGAAGAATGGTTTTTAAATATCAACACCGCACTTCATAGATGCACATATGATGAAAAAGTTCAGTTACTAACATTACTGCCTGATAATTATAATAAAACAGAAGTACAAGAAAAACTGCCAGGGATATCAAAATATCCAGTAGATAAATCCCGAAAAATTAAAAAAGAAAAAGGAGTTTATGCACAACCTGATCCTTATATTGGACATACTTTATCAACAGAAGCACTAAATGTTGCATTGTCCTACTATTTAGAGGATAACAAAGATTGCATTAAAGATAGTCCAAACAAAAGTAATGTTATTTGTATTAAAAATGATGATGGTGAGAAAAATAAAAGAGTAAAACGTTTTATGACACGGTCTATTAAAGAAACATATAATTTAATGAAAAAAGAAAATCCCTCTATGAAAATATTGACTATCAAAATTTTATTCATTACGTCCAAAATTTGTCAAAATTAAGCCAATACAAGTAAGTAGTATGCTGTTGTATTTACTGCAGTAATTTGAAATTAATATGTGTAGCTCTTAAAAATCTAACAGGCATTCAAATTAAAGAAGATCTGATGACGAAATGCTTATGTAGTAAAATAAACAATGAAACTGTTGGCTTGAAGAGTGTGGCGAGTGCCCTGGTACAGAAATTCTTACAGTTGAAGATTTTGATTTGAATGAAGAGGAAGAGGTTGTATATGCTATATGGGAAGGTGGTGACTTAATAAAAAAGTGGGTATCTATTAAAAAATTTCTAGAAGATGTAAGGCACTGGTTGAGAAAAGCAATTCCTCATTATCACATAAGGAAAATTCAGAGAGAAGGAATTGCTGAAGTAAAGTTATCTACAAAAAAAAAAAAAAAAAAAAAAAAAAAAAAAAATCTGTGCTTGTGATGCATTTTGACTTTGCTGAAAATTGGTCAGTAATGCTGCCTGATGAAATACAGAGCTATCACTGGCAAAATACTCAAATATCGTTATTTACTTGTACAATATGTTTTAGAGAAGAAATAAAGAGCTTTATTGTAGTTTCTGATGATGTAACTCATGATACAGCTCATGCTGTTTGTGCCATAGAAAATATATAAAAAAAGAATTATTTAAGTTGTACAAATTACAATCACTGGAATCAATTGTGTATATATCAGACGCAGCTGGAGCACATTTTAAGAATATGTATCAGTTTTATGAATTGCACAAAAATAATGAAGTTGTACTAAAGAAGTGGATGGTTTTCAGCTACTGGCCATGCGAAAAGTGCATGTGATGCTATAGGGGGATTATGTAAGCATTATGCAACGGAATTTAATCTCTAAAATGAACCAATAAGAGCCATTCGAGATTCTGTCTCATTTGTTGCTGAACTATCCTCTCTGTTAAAAAATATCCTGCTACTCCATCTAGACAGAAATATTATTCAAGCCTATAGAGCTAATAATGAGAAAGAATATGCTAATGTAAAATCTATTGTCGGTATACGATCTAAACATTATTGGGTGATTAAAAATAAGGAACATGGGACGAACGATTAAAAATGAATTGACAAAAGTTGAAACCTCCAGCCAGATGAAAAAAACAATATTCAATACATGATTTCCAAATTGGTGATTTCATTGGATGCTTTTATGAAAATAATTGGTGGATAGGACAAATCAATAGTATATCACGAGAATTAAATGATATTATAGCATCATTCATGTACCCCCGTGGTCCAGCAAAAGCATTCCAGTGGCCAGAAGAATCTGGAAAGTAAAAAGATGAATGCGCATTACCGTTGGAAAATGTGCTGCTAAAAATTGAAAATCCGACTCCAATAGGACAATCTGCACGACTTCACACTTTCGATGATAAGGAGTTGAAGTTAATTCAAGAAATTTTCAGTACCTAATTCTTCTGTAATGTATATCTGCATATTAATATATTATATCAATACTATTTAACAAAATATTTAACACACTGTAGGTGAATTTAACACATTTATGAGAATCGAATGAAATGACATAGGGGAAGACGGGGTACAATGAAACACGGGGTACAATGAAACATTACTTGTAAAATCAGTCAAATTTGTCATAGAGAGTTGCAGTTTATATATATGTTATACAACTATATGTTCCAATTACTGATGTGATTTGGATACATTCACACTTCTACAACAGTAGCAATAGAAGATTATTGCTTTTACGCCATTGAAAGTAACTTTCTTTACTAAAAGTAATTTAGTTTCTTTTTCCTTGTTGTTATATGTAATAATTATTTTTTCTATACATTGTTATCTTTGGGTTGTGGTCTTCATACCTCCAAAACCAAACTAAAAAAAATAAATATTAGAAGTTTGAAAATAAATTTTAATTTAGTAACCTCAGTGCGTGGTTCAATGAAACACTTGCAGACGGGGTACAATGAAACATGTTTTATTATAGTAATAAAAGTAGTAAATAGAATATATTAGAAGTTTGAGTAGGAAAACAGAAAAAAAAAAAAGAGTTTTGTTCTAACCAGGTCAGTAAAAAATGCTCTTGTTAAGCAATTAAAAAATAGAAAGAGAAAAAAAGCTGAGAAGTATAGGTGAAAACTGGGAAATTGAGTTAGTAGCCAGTGGCCGGTAGACTCAGTTTCGTTAGTGGCCACTTTTTAAAGTTAGTGGCCACTATAATGTTTCAAACTTTCTTGACATCTAGATAAACTATAATCGCTGTATATATACATATTTTTCTATAAATCAGAGTTTTATACCAGCCAACTATTCATGATAAGCATAGGGAAGCAGTCAAAATTCAAGAAAATTACTTTAAAACGACAAAGTCTGTTATATTAATTTTTTAGAATATATTTTTGGATTATTTGTATATGTTTATAAACACAATTATCAACCAAATTACTATTATTTTCTTTATATAAAAAGTAACTAAATCAAAATTCCAACAGCCAACTGTATACAATAATAATAATAATAAATCAAATAAAACACAATAAAATGTTACTTAGATTTTATTTAATAAGTAAATGTGCTATTAACATACTACACAAATTACATACAGTTGAAATCTAAGCTGGTGAGTGTATTTCGCAGGATTAAACAGTATATTTCTTGAAGAAAAATAATCTAACTCAGGGTTTGTACGGTCCTTGAAAGTGCTTAAAAGTCCTTAAATTTTTCAAAAGCAAAATTTGGTCCTTAAAAGTACTTATTTTTATGCAAAATTTGCAAAAAGTGCTTGAAAGTCCTTGAATTTTTTCTTTGAATTTTCAGAGATTTTTTTCCATAACTGGTGAGAATGTGGCAGGAGTCGAAAATATTGAAGATACTGCAATGTCCTTAAAATCTGCTTCCATCCAGTGAAAAAAAAAAAAAAAAAAAAAAAAAAAAAAAAAAAAAAAAAGGAATAAATTATTTGAAATGCATGTGGAATCAAAGCTGATGAATATATTTTGCAGAATTCTTGAAAAAAATAGAAATTTCATGTAAAAAATAAGTGAGGAGCTAGCATATGACGAAAAGTCGAAATATTGAAAATACAGCTAAATCGTTGAAATCTGCTTGCATCCGACAGGAAAAAGAATTAACCAGTTTGCTACTTAGGTGTAATCAAAGTAGAGATGCATATAATCATGAAAAATGCTGTATTTCCGTTGGCGATCGTTAACAAAATTTAAAATCGCCACTTGGCGAGTGGCGACTAAAGTGGCGATCGATGGCCGATTTTTTAATCGCCACTTTTACAACTTTAATCGCCACGTGGCGAGTGGCGACCGCTAATTTTCACCTGGGATTGTTTTGTAAACAAACTCTGCCTGCTACAGACTCTGATGATGATCCAGATTGTTTTCCAGGCCCAGCTAGTCATCGAGGTACTAAGAATGAGATATTCACACACAACGTGTATGGCACAAGCAGTATCCGTATAAATGAAAACATAAGGAAATATATACTGTTGGAGAAATCATACATTTAAATGAAGTCAAATGAGAAATACTTGATATAAAGACTCCAACCTAGGTTTTTTTTTCTTTTTTCTTTATTTATTTATTTATTTATTTTTATTTATTTTTTTTTTAGAAACTTGCATTTAAAAAAAAAAAAAAACTCATTCTGTTTAAACTACCACCCCATATACCTTCAGGATCAACTGAAATATAAACAGAAATGCTAATTTTTGAAACTGACTTGCGCCAATTTAATGTAAAATGAAAGGTATTTCTTAAACTAAAAGACTTTTCTTATTTTTCATCTTAGACTATAATATTTTTATCAAGTTCCTTATTAATCAAGTTTTCTTTTTGTATTTATCTCATTTTTCATAAAATAAACTATACTGGGTGAAAATTGCTTCTATAATTTGGAGTGTTTCATTGTACCCCGGCATACGGGGTACAATGAAACACTGTAAGACATTTATTTTTTGTTATTTTTCAAGCATAAAGATATTGTTTAGAACCTAATAAAAATTTATTTAGATGGGGAAAATACAAGATTAAAAATATGCATTAATTATATTTTTGTGCATGCAAAATTGTGGATAGGAAAAAAAAAAAATTAGTAAATTTTGTTTCATTGTACCCCGTCTTCCCCTACAATCAATCCCAATTCTGCTAGTGGCTATATTTTACACAATTTAAAATTTAAGCAAATGGTTAGCTATAATTTAACAACAATAATTATGTACCAGTATTGTATTTTTTAGTTTGAAATGTTAATTACATTATAAGTTCGGTGAAATAAGAATGAGCTTGACTTTCTGGTCTTTTGGAAAATGCACACAACATGTTATTTTCAAAAAATCATATAAAATTGTCTAAGCAAAAACACACGATTTGCTCATAAGGTGCTTATTAGAAACTAATAAGGCATCAATTGAGCATATTATCAGATTTTTAAAAAATAGTGTTTTTGAGAAATTGCATTTCAAAAATAGCGATTTTACAAAAATTTGCATAATTTAAAATTGAATTGTAAAAGTTGTATGCATATCAGGCTTAAAATAAAATTTACTGTGAAACTGCCATTAAAGGTCTTTTGATTGTCACCAGCATTTAGCCTTAAAATATTTTTTCTTTCTGAATAAAAAATCATAAACTCAGCTTTTTCTCATATTTTTGTACTTAAAAACTAATTTTTTTTTATTAATTAAAAAGGTCACTATATTTTCTAAAACTATGCTAAAGTGAAATTCAGTTTTATAACTATTTGTAAAACAATAAATTGGCTGAATATGTTGAATATTTTTGGTACTGTGTTCATTTCAAAATGAAGCGTTTTTATGTTTTTCTGAAAATTGTCAATTTTATTGTAAACTTTCAAGTGCTGTAACCACAGAAAAAATTTTTTTAGGGAAAAATCCTTTTGGGAAATTTTGTGTATCACTTAGTTCTAACTACTGTATTTTTTTGAAAAAAAATCTATGATCGTGAATTGACGCATATCAGTACTGCCTGCCTGAATTGAGATGGAATAGCTCTTTTAGTGATTTCTATCGATTTTTCTCGTACCTCGGCGATTTTTTTTACATTCGTGTAATAATTATAATTACAATGTTTTAGCTCACTATGGCAAGTTTTGTCCTTTTTTTTTTTTTTTTCAATAAAGTTTATTAAGAATTCGTGCAGTGATTTTCTGAGGTTTTCGCGAATTTTTTATGAGATATTTAGAGTTTTTAGCGTTTTGGGACAATTTTTCTATATTATTAAATGGAATTCGGTTTCAAACTTCTAGCCTGATATAGAACATTTTGTCTTCCGCGATTTTCAATGAGATTTATTGCCAATTTTTTCGGTTTCTCATCGATTTTTGCATTCGTGAAAGAATTCCTGTTATAATATTTTAGTTCACTGAAGTAAATTTTGTCCTCTGCGAGTTTTGTATTCTTATCAAAATTTTTAATGCGATTTTTAGCATGTTTTTAAAATAAGTTTTGCGGCAATTTTTCCACATTACTAAAATGAATACGGTTTTAATCTTTTAGCACAATATTAGAAATTTTATCCTCATTTCAATAAAGGTTATTCGGAATTCATACAGCGATTTTTTAATATTTCGCAATTTATTTATGCGATCTTTAGAGTTTTTTATGCGTTTTGCAGAGATTTTTCCACATTCGTAAAAGAAATCCTGTTTTAATCTTTTACTCCAATATAGTAAATTTTGTGCTGTGAGATTTTTTAAATAAATTTTTACCTGTTTTAGTATTTTTTTTTTTTTTTTTTTTGTGATTTGTTGAGATTTCTCCACATTAGTAAAACGAATCCGGCTATAATCTTCTAGCTAAATATAATAAATTTTGTTCTCTTTTCAATATATTTTAATCGGAATTCGTGCAGCGATTTTTGAAATTTCCAAGATTTTTAATTGCGATTTTAATTTTTTCTCGCGATTTCCAGTGATTTTTCAACGTTCGTAAAAGGAATTATCTTTCAAACTTTTGGTCTAATAGAGTTTTTTTTTTTTTTTTTTTTTTTTAATGTTGGAAGACATTTTAATTTTAGCGACTTTTAATGTATGAATTCGTACAGCAATTTTTCAATTTTTCACAAGTTTTTATGCGATTTTTAATTTATTTTTCGGTTTCATACTTTTAGCCTAACGTAGTAAAATTTGTACTCTGTTATTTTTGAATTTTTAGCGATTTTTAATGTGATTTTCAACGCGATTTTTAGCATTTTTTCTACATTCGTAAAAGAAATTCTGTTTCAAACTTCTAGCGAATACAGTAAAAATTTTATCCGCCGCTAATTTTGAACTTATAGCGATTTTTAGTTTTTTTTAGATACACTGCGATTTGATATGCTTAAAAGGATTTCTGTTTCAAACTTTTAGCTTAATATTGTACATTTGCCCTCTGCGATTTTTGAATTTTTAATTATTTATAATGTGATATTGTGTTTTTTCGCGACTTTTAATTAGATTTTTAGTGTTTTTATTGACTTTTCTCGTACCGCGGCGATTTTTTTTTTTTTTACATTCGTGTAAGAATTACGATTACAATGTTTTAGCCCGCTATAGTAAATTATGACCTCTTTTCAATAAAGTTTATTAGGAATTCATACAACGATTTTTGAATTTTTTGCGTATTTTTTTGAGAATTTTTAGAGTTTTTGCGTTTTGCGGCGATTTGTAGATATTCGTAAAGGTTGAAACTTTTAGCCTATTATAGTAAAAATTTTGTCCGTTGGTAATTTTGAACTTTTAGCGATTTTTAGCTTTTTACTTTTTCGCTCCGCTACGATTTTTTGACATTCGTAATAAGAATTGAGTTTCAAACTTGAAACATAGTACATTTTGTCTTCTATGATTTTTGAATTTTTAGAGATTTATAATGTGATTTTCAACAGGATTGTTAGGCTGTCACACGAGCGACAATTTCGACGCTCATGGTTTCCGCGTCAAAAACGATGTCCCCGCTGCAACGGCCACGCAGGCGCTAATTTCGACACTCCGTTTTCGCCAAAACAGAGAAGCTTCCAATCGATGTTTTTAATTGAGCAAGATGGATCTTTTTCACGATATAAATGATTCTCTAATTTTATATAATTTATACAAGAAATTAGAAGAAAAAAAATATACACAGACAGTATTGGGTTGATTCATCCTCTTATAAGTGAAAGATTATTTACCGGTCATTTTTATGTAAAACATGCATCGAATGTCAAACCATCATTTGAGGAGTTACTGTGGAAATTGACTCCAAGTCTCATAAAGGAAATTATTAAAAGGATGATAGTTGTTATTCAACTTTTATTTGGTTAATATTTCTTCTTTATTATTATTAATAATAAAAAAAAAACTAAATTGATAAAAAGAATTGCTGTAAAACACAATAAGTAAAACAAACATCTTAAATACTTGAATGAAAAAGAAAAGCGACGCATTTCAAAAGGTTAACTTTGGTCAATAGTCAGAAAACATACGCTACCACCTCATGAGCAAAAGCAAGACTGTTTTTTCCTTTCTAGTCAGCCAGCCGTGCTTTTGCTTTTCCAGTAATAATGCGTGCTTTAGTCTAACAAAGAATGTTTCATACTTTAAAATCATCTACATTTTTGTAGTGCATTTAAAAACTAATAACTATAATTATTATTAATATAGCTGAAATCCCATCAAAGATGCAATATTAAAAATTAAATTCAATAAGAAATTTCTTTCCATGGTATTTAATGAAAAAAGGCCCAAAAGTAATTTATTGATAATACTGAAAATGAAACATTTCTAGTTGAAATTCATGCATATATGCTATAAATATGATTACGCTGTAACTGAGTAAATTTGTCGCTATATGCAAATACACTGCTCAAAACAATTAAAGGATATTGCAGTTTTAGGTGGATTTTGTATCTGGTAAACTGTTTAGCTGATTGATACATGGTCGACAGACATAGTAGGTTATATGAGAATAAATTACACATGTTTGGCAGAAAAAAATGCATTTTATTGCGCATTTGTGTACTAAAGGAAAAAAACACAATTTGTGCATATGAGAAAAAAGAATAAGAAAAGGTGTTTTCTTCAAAGAAAATCATTTTCAGTAGGGGGTATGGTTTCCACGGGCGGCCAGCAACGTTGAACACCTTTGAGGCATGGACTCAATGAGGCTATTAATGACGAGTTGGGGTATTCTGCCCCACTCTTCCAGAAGAGCTCTTTCCAGTTCTTGGAGAGTTTGTGGGGGTTGTTGGCGGCCAGAAACTCGTCTTCCTAGAGCGTCCCAAACGTGCTCGATTGGATTCATGTCTGGAGAACACGCTGGCCATTCCATTCGAACGATTCCTTCCTCGAAAAGGAAATCCTCCACCAGGTTTGCACGATGTGGCCTGCAGTTATCGTCCATTAAAATGAAGTTATCTCCGATTGCTGCAGCGTAAGGGACTACAATAGGTCTGAGGATCTCATCCCTATATCGGCGACCAGTCAGAGCTCCATCTCGAATGATGTAGAGGTCAGTGCGCCCGTCAATGGAGATGCCACCATACACCAACACTCCTCCACCGCCAAATCTGACACTTTCGTGCACGAACGCAGGATTATTCCTACTGCCACGGTCCCTCCAGATGAAAATACGCCTATTACCCGGATGCACAGAAAAACGGGACTCGTCAGAAAACAGAATATTGCTCCATTCATTTCTCCTCCAGTTGACATGCTCGGTTGCCCACTCCCTGCGGTCGCGACGATGCCTTGACGTTAATCTAACACATACCATCGGTCGGCGAGCATACAGACCTACAGCATGGACCCGGTTTCGGACAGTCTGAGTTGAAATCGTTGTGCCTGTAGCCGAGCGAAGGTGTTGTTGGAGAAGAGTAGCGTTCATGGTTCGGTGTCTCCGAGCTGTTAACGCTAAATACCGATCTTCATTGGGCGTTGTTGCCCGTCTACGACCTTGCCCTGGTCTTCGGCCTGCACATCCACTCTCTAAAAAAACGGTTCCAGATCCTGGAAATGACACTTTGTGACACTCCAATGGCTTGCGCTACTTCGGCTTGAGTTTGGCCCCCTTCTAACCTACCAACAATTCTCAAAGCTTCTGAATCTGTCAAATGACTTCGCTGAGACATCGTACTCATCGAAACAAAGCAATCACTGAATGCCGATCATCCTTGTCTTCATTCTTTTTTATCCAGTTGAAAGTCAAATTTCATTCGCTGCCGCTGAAGCGACGTTTTTGACGTCGAACTCAAAATTTGCATACTCCACAGTTTGAAAACCAGAAAAATTTGCATTTGTGATTCTCTTCTTCTATTTTCGGCAAAAAAAATTTCGTTTATATCTTTATTTTATATAAAACTACAAATATCCTTTAATTGTTTTGAGCAGTGTAGTATACTTTACCTGAGAAAATTAACTTTGCTGTCATGACGCTCGTGTGACATTAGTCTTAGGGTTTTTTCGCGTTTCGCACCGATTTTTTGACATTCATAAAAGGAATTCTATTTCAAACCTTTAGTCTAATATAGTAAATTTTGTTCGCTGCCATTTTCCAATTTCTAGCTATTCTTAATGTGAATTTGAATGTGATTTTTAGCGTTTTATCGCGTTCCGCGGCGATGTTTTGACATTCGTTAAAGGAACTCAGTTTCAAACTTTTGCCAAATATAGTAAATTTTGTCTTCCGCGATTTTTAGCGTTTTCTCGAATTTCCCGCCAATTTTATTTATTTATTTATTTTATTTTTTTTATTTTTACTTTGTGAAAGAATTCCCTTTACAGTGTTTTAACCAGTATACACACTGTAAATAAGGGCGTCTTAAATTCAGACACATATGTGACTGAAAAAGTAATTCAGACACTTAAGTGTCTGAATATGGAATTTCAGACATCATAGGTGTCCACTGTAAACTGAAATGTTGAAATTCAGACACATAAGTGTCTGAAACTGGAGTGTTCAATTTTCAGACATTTTAAAGTCTCTTAATTTTTAAGACACGTGTATGCGTCTGAATTTAAGACATTTCAAAGGTCTGAATCGCATCCATTTTTTACCAACCTGCAAGTTCGGATATTGGCAGCCAATTTTTCACTGTTTTTGTAAGCTTTATACACTGTAAAAATATATCCGTTAAAATATGGGAATTATACTGCCAATTGAGACGCCAGTTTACGTATTTTAATGTAAATTTTCTTCCGTAAATTTCAGAAAATTTTCCATTTTTTTCATATTTCTGTATTTAAAAATTTCCATTTAAAAGGTAAAATATAATCTTTCAAGGACAAATCCACATATTTCGCAATCTGCACTTTCTAAACTTACATATATTAGACATGATTTATTTATTTATATTCAAACCAGTGCATTGGCGCACCCACGGGGGGAGCTAAGGGAGGCTGAAGCCCCTCCAGACTAGACTAGATATTAATTTTTTTTAATTATGAAAGAATATTATTATTATTTTTAATACGCCCTTAAAAAATCGGAATTATTGAAAATATATTAATTTTGTCACACAATTTTTTTTTTCTCTTTTATAAATTTTATTATGAAATTCGAAATTACAGCATGTGTAAAATTTACTTAATTATAAGTTTAAGACCCAGTGCATTCACTTGCTCACTTTAACCTTCATAATATTTTGATAATTTAATAATAAAACTTTAAATTGTTTGATTGCAAACACACTTTAAAATTATCCAAATACAGAAACACACCAAAAAATCGCAAAAACTAAGATATATTTTAGTACAGTATTTCATTATTTAATATCTTAAAAGCATACAGAATTAGACCCACCAAGACTTTCCAGAGCTTCTTCTGGCTGGTTACGACTCTGCTCAAGTCAACAGGAAAAATAAAAGTTAGGACTTGATCCAGCACGTCCCATCAAATCAAATGAAAGAAAGGCAGAGCTCGGCAGCGGGCCGGGCCAGATCTGGGCACATATAGGCCTCTAATGCTAGTCCCCTCCAAATCGCAATCCTGGATGCGCCACTGAATCAGTGGTGTATCCAAAGGGTGCACTGATGCTACAGTCCCCTCTGAAATTTATAGAAAATGTCAAGTTTAATTACGAAAGTTTCGCAAAAGAAAAATGATTTGAAAATAACCAAAAGAAGTGGCACCCCCCTAGTTTGAGTAAGAGAAGTCGAACTTATTTTTTTTTTTTTTTGGAATTATATGGAATATTTCTGAATTTTTTTACTATATAACTATTCAGCTAATGATTGAGTATCGATTTAGTTCAGGTATGATCGGATTTCACCGTGAGAAAATTAGTTTCATAAAAAAATTTTTACCCTGTATTTCGATCGGAAAAAAAGAAAGAAAAAAATGTATGCGTAAAACAGTGATTTTTATTATTTTTGCAGAAAAATTATACACAATATTTATAACTGAGAAATATTTTTCAGAATATATAGCAAATAGAAAGGCATTAATGAGTCTAATTTTAAAAAAATTGCCATATATTCAACCGATCAGAAGAAAAAAAAAGAAAAAATAATCAAAGAAAACAGAGCACTATATTCCTTCACACACTTTCATCTACACATACCTTCGCATTAAAATTATACACAGGCTTTGGGCAATAAGAAATGAATTTTTTTAAAATGAAAAATTGATTTTATTTTTAAAGGGCGTTGAATACCCCCTCCTCCCTCACACACAACTGAAACGGGAAAAGCCCCGAATTAAATATATATATATATATATATATGTATATATATAGTATTAGTTAAATATGTATATAATATATATATACATACGCACTGTTAAAACATTTCAAATATTTTAATATTTCAAAAATAACGTGTCTTCTGTACAAAACAATAATGTTTGTGTTCTGAAAATTTCTTCGGTAGAAGTACAAAAGTTTCGGCTGGTCCTACATCGCATGAATTTAAAAAGCAAAATATTCAAAATTCTAGAGAGAAGATGTGTAAAATCCTTCAGAATTATAAGTAGATTGACAAAATATTTACCATTACAGTAAAACAAATTGTCAGTTATAAGTAGTGTTGACTCTAAGCTGCTTTAGCAGGGCGCAGCGCCCGGCGGCCCTTTTTATTTCTTTTTTGCCCCCGGCGGCTCTTTTAAACCCTTTCGATGTGCCTGGCTCCCCTTTTTACCACTTCCTATGTGCCCCGTGGCAATTCAATCAATCAATCCTGGGAAAATATCGCAAATTCTAGAGGTTCCTAAACAATCCAGTTCAAAATACTTTTTGTGAACAAGGTACAGGTGTGTCCTTTTTGAAAAAAAATGTGCCCTTTTTTTAGGATAGTGTTCTCTTTTTGAAAAAAAATGCCCTTTTTTAGAATAGTGTTCCCTTTTTGAAAAATGTCCCCCTTTTTAGGTGCGTTCGTAATTATATAAATACGTATAGCACCTATAGTCGTCGTTCAGTCCGTCCGTCCGTCCGTCTGTCCGCATGTAACAGAGCAAAAACTACCCAACCGAATGGTCTGAAATTTCAAATATATGATTGTTGCAAAATTTTGTCGAGCCATTTCAAATTTTATGAAAATCGGATGTATAGTTTAATTACAGGGACAGTCAAAAGTTTTTCTTTACATTACGGCCAATGGGAAAAATTATTGCAAGTGCATTTTAATGATATTAGAGCCTTCCGAATGATCTGAAATTTTAAAGATATAACTGTTGCAAAATTTTGTCGAGCCCTTTCAAATTTTAGGAAAATCGGATGTATAGTTTAATTACAGGGACAGTCAAAAGTTTTTCCTTACATTACGGCCAATGGGAAAAATTATTGCAAGTGCATTTTAATGATATTAGAGCCTTCCGAATGATCTGAAATTTTAAAGATATAACTGTTGCAAAATTTTGTCGAACCCTTTCAAATTTTAGGAAAACCGGATGTATAGTTTAATTACAGGGACAGTCAAAAGTTTTTCTTTACATGACGGCCAATGGGAAAAATTATTGCAAGTGCATTTTAATGATATTAGAGCCTTAAATTTTAAAGATATAACTGTTGCAAAATTTTGTCGAGCCCTTTCAAATTTTAGGAAAATCGGATGTATAGTTTAATTACAGGGACAGTCAAAAGTTTTTCTTTACATTACGGCCAATGGGAAAAATTATTGCAAGTGCATTTTAATGATATGAGAGACTTCCGAATGATCTGAAATTTTAAAGATATAACTGTTGCAAAATTTTGTCGAGCCCTTTCAAATTTTAGAAAAATCGGATGTATAGTTTAATTACAGGGACAGTCAAAAGTTTTTCTTTACATTACGGCCAATGGGAAAAATTATTGCAAGTGCATTTTAATGATATTACAGCCTTCTGAATGGTCTGAAATTTTAAAGATATAATTGTTGCAAAATTTTGTTGAGCTATTTCAAATTTTAGGAAAATCGGATGTATAGTTTAATTACAGGGACAGTCAAAAGTGTTCCGTTACATTACGGGGAATGGGAAAAAAATATTGGAAGTGCATTTTAATGATGTATCAGACTATGCGCTTTATGAAGCGCAAAAAATTATACATTCAGTACAATATGGGGTGCAAAAAATAATTATAAAACTAGTTATAGTACGAACGCACCTCATTTGCCACGTTTGACGAGCAATTTCCAACTTGTTTAGAATAGTGTTTCCTTTTTGAAAAATTCCCGCCCGGCGGCCCTTTTTTTCTAGAGTCAACACTACAAAAGTAAGTAACAATATTTGAGGTTCCAAGTTGTGAAGACGTGGCTTAGGGGATAAATTGGCTAGTGTAGAAACCATGATGTCTCTGGTTCGTATCCTGCGACGGGTAAGTGCAATATTGTTAATGTTGTAATTTGAGTAAAATGTACGTAAAATATGTGTATTTACCCTTCCTTGAAAGCTTAATTTTTATTTTTTAAATACAGAAATTTCCAAAATAATAATAATAATAATAATAATAATAATAATAATAATAATTTTTTCTGGAAATGGAAGAAAGTTTCCATAAAAATACGTAACTTTTACTGGCGTTTTGATTGGTGGTACAATTTCCATATTTTAACGGATTTTTTTTTTTTTTTTCTGTGTATAAGGCTTACCGAAAAAAGGGTGAAAAATAGATGCGATTTAGACGTTTGAAATGTCGTAAATTTAGACGCATACAAGCGTCTTAAAAATTTAGACACTTTAAAATGTCTGAAAATTAAACACTCTGTTTCAGACATTTCTGTTTACAGTGCAGTAAATTTTGCCCTCAGGGATTTTTCATGCGATTTTTTTTTCCTGGCGATTTTCCTTCATCACTAAAATCGAGTACAGTCAAACCTCGTTAACATGAATCTCAAGGGGAATTAAATTTTTGTTCATGTTATCCGTAGTTCATGCTATCAGTAACAAAAAATCCGATTAAAAAAAAGAAGAGAAAAATACATATAGGTTAGACTGGGGCTAATGGGACATGGGAGCTAACGGGGCAGCAGGGTTTTCTTCAAAATTTATCAGTAAATGTCATTTCCAGTATTACACAAGAACATGCATTGAACCACTTTTTTTCATTAGCTATTTGCAAAGCAAGAAACAAGATAAGTTATTTTTTATATTTCATAAATATTTGTTTTGATCAACGATTAAATTCAGTTTTTAATAATAATACCTTTTATTATGAAGCTTTTATACAATGTTCATTTTTAATCATATTTCGTACCAGAGGTAAACAGTTAATTCACAATAAGCTTAAATGCAGTGGTAAAGGATTCAGGGACAAATGTGGATTTCACATAGGGTCTAATGACAGAAAACTTTGTTCCAGAATTGAGGCCTATTTCTATTTTAATAATTAAACTATTATATATTTTTTATTCATTAATAGAACGCATGCCACCTTTCATATGAAAAGTGCAATACTAAACTGTAAATTTTCTACGTGTGAAGAAAGAAACAATACATAAAAATACTCCCTTTAGGTAGCAACCTTCCCTAATACTCGTGGTTTTCGTTCACGTTAAGGGTCAAAATCTCTTATGGGGACATCGAGAATTGTTCATATTAAGCGAAATTTCACGTTAAACGTGTTCATCTTAAAAGGAGAAAAAACACTAGAATCCACACTATTCATTTTGACGGGGACAGTGGGAACTGTTCATGTTAAAAGTAATTCACGTTAAGCGTGTTCACGTTAACGAGGTTCGACTGTATTAATTTTCGTTTCCAATTAATCTTTTAGTGTAATCTTTATGTAGTAAATTTTGACCTCTTTTCAATAAAAATTATTTGAAATGCGTGTAGTGATTAATTTCGATTTTTTAATTTCAATTTTTCGGGATTTTTTGACATGCATAAAAAAAATTATTTAGTAACTTTTTCCTCTAAAATTTTTTAAATAAACTTTAGTAATTTTTTATGCGACGTTTAGCATTTATTTCGCAATTTGCTGCGATTTTAACAGTAGTAAAATGAATCGTGTTTCAATCTTCTAGCCCAATATAGCAAATTTTCAATAAAGTTTTGTTTTTGTAATGTCTTTGAAATAAAGTTTATTCGAAATTCGTACTGTTTCAGAAATTTTTTTATTTTTCGCGAGATTTTTTTTTTGCGATTTTTAGAGTTTTTTCGCGGTCTGCGGCGATTTTTTGATATTCATAAAAGGAATTTCACTGTAAACTGAAATTCAGACACATAAGTGTCTTAAACGGTTGTGCTCAATTTTCAGATCTTTTTAATTGTCTTAATTTTTAAGACAGTTGTATATGCGACTGAATTCAATACATTTCAAACGTCTGAATCTCATCCATTTTTGACCCACTCTCATTTGTCTGCAGTATGCAGCCTAGTGATGGGCGATTTCGATTTTTTTAATCGATTTAATCGATACTATGGCCAACTCGATTTAATCGATACTATGATTTTTTTAATCGATGTCTCTAAGACAAAATAAGGTAATATCATTTTCCTTTTCCTTCAAAAATTGAAGATAAAATAGTTGGATGTGCCAATCCCAAAACTTTCATCTGCCTCATAAATGTTAAAACTTCAAAATTCGCTATCACAGTGTCAAATTTAGATGATAACCTATGCGCATCATGAGGATTCAAAAAGGATAGGTTCGTTGAAGTATGTGCATTTTAAAAGAAAATATAAGCATTGCATTTTCCTAACAAATTATTGAATTTCGGCCCACACCGTCTTAGGCTAATGTCAGACGAACGTCTTTTTGCCCGCTTTTTTCGCTCTTACGCCATCCCTACACCTTCGCTAGCATGTGTAGGGACGGTGTAAGAGCGAAAAAAAAAGCGTGCAAAAAGACGTTCATCTGATATTAGCCTAGATGTCCGCAACGGAAAATCCCAATTCAAAGAGCATAAAAGCGGCAGCTGTTGGGCAGTATACAACCAAGCCCAATAAGGATCTATTTATCTGAAAGTGTAACAGAATATGAAGTTTGATTAAATTCCGTGCATTAGTTTTGAGGTATGGCTATCACGAATATCATGCAAAAAAAAAAAAAAATAAAATAAAATAAAATAAAAACAGTACTGCAGCGCAGCTTGTTACATGATTAACACGAAAAACTCAGGAACAACTTATGTCAATGACACATAATATTAAGTTTAATGAAATCCCGGTCATTACTTCTTGAGATATTATCGCTAATATCGTGTAAATTCTGAAAAACAGTGTTAAATTCAGGGGCTGGTACGGGTGGACATCCCCCCCCCCCGGAACATTGAAATGTCCCTCATGAAGATTTGAGATTTTATACGTAATGGACAAACGTCCAATCCCCCCCCCCCCCCGAAACTCTAGAATGTCCCTCTCCAGAACCATAGAAATCCCTCCCGGAGAAAAATGTCTGAATTCAACACTGCTAAAAAAAAGCAGCATGGCAGCACAACCTGTTATATCATTTACACGAAAACCTAATCATGAACAACTTATGACAGAATATTAAGTTTGAAGAAATTCCGTTCATTAGTTCTTGAGATATGATCCCTAAAATCGTTTAAATAAAAAAAAAAAAACGTGTTGAATTCCGGGGGTAGCCCGGAGGGACATGCCCCCCCCCCCCGTGCAACATTCACATGTCCCCCCAGAAGGTTTGAGATTTTATGCTTAATGTACAAAAGTCCAATCCCCTTCCCATCTGAACTGTTTCTCTCTGGATCCGCAGAAATCCCTCCCGGAGAAAATTGTCTGGATTCAACACTGCTGATAAAATCTGCATAACAACGCCTCCTGTTGGGTGATTTACACCGAAATCTAATATGCAACAATTTATGCCAACGTCTAACTGAATGTGAAGTTTGATGAAAATCCGTGCATTAATTCTTGAGATAGAGCTATTTGCGAAAATCGGGAAAAATGCAGCATAGCAGCGCCACCTGCCGGTAGATTTACATCAAAAAGTAATCAGCACCAATTTATATGAAAGTCTAATTGAATCTAAAGTTTCAACAGATTCCATGCATTAGTTCTTGAAATAGACCGCCCACAATTTTTTTTTTGTCAGAGACAAACAAATAGACAGACTGACAGACAGACAATGTATAAAAATAATCAAATCGTATTCCAGACAAGATCTTCCAAATATATAACTCCTTCGAAAACCGGAAGTCGAAATTTTTCACGAATCCAACGCTTTCTTTTTCTAAAGACAAAAGAAAGCAAGAAAAAATTAACGCATCGATTCTGCCCGTAAATTAAGATCAGAGATGACGAATCGATTCAGTTTAGATTCGATGCCGATGTCGATCTTTAGATGCGGGCAGAATCGCTATTTTTTGATTTACTTCAATTCTTTAGATTCGGGCGAATCGATTCAGTTCAGATTCAATGCCGATTTTTAGATGCGGGTGAAATTGTTATTTTTTTATTTACTTCAATTCAAATCGCATCGCGCATGATCCGCGATTCGGGTTGAATAGATTCCTCCAATTTTACTGTTTTAGTGGCAGAATTGCTGTAAAATTTTTGTATAAGAGCCTTTTTTTTTTTTTTTTCTAGGTTCAGTGTTGAATGGCGGGTTGATTTTTTTGACACTGCTCCGGTCGGGATGGGGGGGGGGAGATTTTAGAGTTCCGTAAGGGGGGATGCACTTTTGTCCATTAAAAAGCATAAAATCTCAAAACTTTTGGAAGGGACATTCCAATGTTCCCCCGGGTTACTCCCTGAATTCAATACTAGGTTAAATCGTTATACTTTTGTTTAGAAGCCTAGTTATTTGGGTTACTAGTTTATTATGTTGTATTATTCAAGTTCGTCCCTTCTAATCCTTTCCGCCCCCCCCCTTCCTCCCCAATCTTAATTTACAGGGCCGTTGAAAATATGCATGCTATTTTAAAAATGCCCAATTCTCGTTCTATTTTATTATAAATCCACATTTTGAAACCTTGACCAAAGATACATTTGAGGTCACCCCTCCCACCGTTTGAGACTTACCTGTCCCCCGGGGGGCATATTTATTGTTTCTTCCAAACCATCTCGTGTAACATATTGTTGGAAAGCTTTTAATGTCCTCTTTTATTTTCTGCCCCCCCCCCCCCACTAGTAACACGCTCTTGGCACTTTTTAGCTCGCAGGCTATCAAAACCTGAGATCTAATGCCCCCGTCAATTTTGTATGTATGTAGGGGAAGGTGTTGTTCCTTTGACCACTTTGCAATATTTTAATTTTCGTAGCTTAACTATTAAGGCTGAATTCAATTCCTTTGTTTTATTATAATCTGCATCATTTAGTTTATCATATGTAATTTTTTCAAGTTTCTAGAATTACTTTTATTATGTTTAATTTCATTTTTTAAAAATAATAACATTCTGGTCAAAGGTACAACACATAGTTGTACCTTTGACCATGTGTTGTTGTACCTCTGACCAGCCAATTAGACAACGCAACAATGAAGAAAAAAATAACTTTATTCAATATCATTGTTTCTTGCATTTAGGGTGTTGCTTTTTTTTCAACCTCAATAATTAGCTTTTCAAGAGTATCAGTCAGCATACGAGATTTCCCTTTATGCTGATCCCTATTTGACATTTTCCTTGCTTGCACTTTTGGATGAGGTCTCACAGTTTCAGGTGTTATGGTAAGTGGCGATAAATTTAAACGGCTACATTGAGGAATGGTATTGTCAGTTTGAGCTGCGCCACCCGCTGATGGTTTATCAAAATCAGTTTCATTCAGCATCGGTCTGTGTGTTACAGTAGCTGCAAGAAATTCGTCATCAGAGAAAACTTTATCATTGAAAGTCACAATCCCTATGACCTTAAAACCTTTCATAATATTGTTTGTAACTACGGCATTTGAATATGCTATGTCCGCAAGTTCAGCAATGTTGTAGATTGAAACAGGCTTTCTAACATTTCCTGGAGCAACCATCCAATAATTTACAGCATGATTATAAAAGGCTTTGAAAGGACACCCTTTGCACACCCTTAAAAACCCCCTTACCAAGGGGTTGCATTTTATTGCTAGAGCGTGGATGAAACGTCATTAGTCACACCACTAGCCTTGGCTAAAACAATTATTGGTATGGTAATATGAGATCCATGGTTATCAAATAATAACAATACTGGTCTTTCAGTACTAGGTCTAACATTTTTCATAAAATGTTGAAATAACTGTTGGAATATGGTCTTATTTGACCAGCCTGACGGGTTTGGAGCCCCGATTAATCCAAGAGGCGTTCTGTGAAGCATAAATGGTTAAAGTTGGCAGGGGGAAAACAAATAAAGGGGGAATGATGTTTCCGGATGCACTAACAGCAGTAATCATAGTGGTAGTTGTTCCCCTTTGGGCAGACGTTATCCCTTTAACTTATTTTTCTTTTGAGGGCTATGAGTTTAGGAGGTACATGAACTGTCCTTACCCCAGTCTACATATTTTTTTTAATTATTTATGAAAAACTGAAGTAAAAAAATATCGTAAACTAATTTCAAGACAGTTGTAGTAAGTAAGTCATAAAAGTTTAAATGTTTAGAAAATTTTTTAAGAGTGTTGTACCTTTGACTGGTAAAAGGAACAACTGATCATGGTCAGAGGTACAACACCCTAGTGATGGGCGATTCTCGAGAATTCGACAATCGAGAAAAATCGTCATCGTAAAAAATCACAATCGATACAACCATCGATTAATTCCTAGAATCTACAATCGAGATGTTTTACAATCGATTATAACGAGAAAAGCTAAAAACAGTTATTGGAAAACTTAGCTATTATTCTGGCCGACAATTTCATAGTAGTGTTGGGCGATTCTCGAAAATTTACCAATCGAAAAAAATCGTTATCGTAAAATACACAATCAATACAGTCATCGATTACTTTCGAGAATCTACAAAGGAGAGGTTCTGGAATCGATTATTGAAATCATTGTTTTTACATATATATAAGGCAGATTTTATTAAATATAGGGTAACTGAAAACAGATGGAATAAAAAAACAACAAACCAAAGGGAGGCTATAAAGGAGCCATAAGACTGGAAAATCTTGTAAGGTTGCCCCCTGGTTGAAAAAAGCTGAAAAAACGCGAGTAGCTAGGAAGCGGTAAGGGGAGTTTAAGTATCAAAAATTAGAATTTTTCGGCAATTAGCACCAAAATGGCCAAAAAAAATAAGAATAAAAAGCACCCCTTAGTGGCAAAAACATGAACTAAAGGATGATAAAAGGGATCAAAAATTTTTATTGATTTTTCTACGTCATTTGAGATTGGATCTTTAATTTCCCCATTTTTAGAAAGTCTTCGACTGGAATACATTAAACGAAACCCCGCGGGGAGCAAAGTAGGGGGGGAGGGGCAAGGAAAGTGCATAATATGAATAAGTGGTCACAGGACTTTCCAACGATATGTCACATGAGGGTTGTCGGCTAAATTTAGAAAAGTGCCCCCGCGCGGGGGCAAAGTAAGGGGAGGGGCGCGGGCGATATATAAAATGAAATAGTAGTCAGAGCTTTCCAATGATATATCACATGAGGAGTCTCAGCAAATGATAGAAAAGAGTCCCAACTCCCAGGATTCCAATTATCGTGCCCCCCCCCCCCCCCGCCACCGAAATATACCCTGCCCATCTTTCTCTTTGAAATTTTCATATATTAAAAATTATTTATCGGAAGTCTCCGTAAAAAAATCCGATCTAAAATGTTTAAAAACGCTATGATTTCAAAAAAGTTCGAAAAGTTCCTCTCTCGGGGCGCCAAACTAGGGAGGGAAGAAGAAAGGTTCATAATATGAAAGAGTAACTTTCCGATGATATACCAAATGACTGGTCCAAAAAAGTTTGAAATCTACCCCTCCCTCGTGGGTTCCCTCTTTTATCCCAGAATATACCCGGAAATCACGCAGCTCCACTTTTAGAATTTTATATTTAATAAATAATATTTATCGGAGAGCTCCATTAAAAAACCTCATTTAATGATATTTATTGTAGAAATCTCTACAATTAAAAAAAAAAAAAAAAAAAAAGAAAAAATCACCCTCGCACCGCTCCCCTTCCCCCGCCCCCCTTCCGTAATTCAACTCTGGGAGGAGAAAGGTTCATAATATGAAAGAATGGTGATAGGACTTTCCGATGATATGTCAAGGAGAGGTTTGGTAAAGGTTTGAAAATTACCCGCCCCCCCCCCCCTTTGTCCTCTCGCGTACACCAGAATTCACTCACCTTCCTCTTTGAACTTTTTGTATTTAATAAATAGCATTTATCTGAGTTTCCAGGTATGGGGCAGCTTGGCAGAGCTAAAATAAGAGAAACATTGAAAATTCGGGGCAAAATGACACTAAATTTAACAGTAAAGTTTGAAACTAGGACTATACAGAACTGAATACATAAACCAGTATGCTTCATAACCCACATCGGTTAATAGCAATAAAAAGATAAGTGCCAGTTAAACTGATGGCATTGAGCTCACAGGTTATTCACACTAATTGCATATTATACTCTTATTTCAAAGAATAATGTCCCTCAAAAAATAAATGAAGGGAAATATCCCCCGTTTGCCCCTTTTATACTTAACCAATGAACCTCCAAATCTAATCAGGGAAACTCCTTAACTATATCAAATCAACCTTCAGTATATCAAATTTGAAGCAAATCAGATAATTCTGCATGAAAAAAAGAAACATATCGCTAAATTAAGGGTGGTCTAACCAATTTAACCCTTTTATACTTAACTAATGAACCTCCAAATCTAATCAGGAAAACTCCTTATCAGAACGAACATAGAAAAAAAAAATAAAGTAAATTGAATAATTCTCCATGAAAATCCATTTATCTAAATTAAGGGGAGGGGACTTGCCCCCTTTTCGCCCTTGTATACTTAATCAATGAACCTCCAAATCTAATGAAGGAAGCGCCATATCGGAATAAATCGGTATATTAAATTTGAAGCAAATCGAATAATTCTGCATGAAAAACCGCTTTATCTAAATTAAGGGGGAGACTAGCCCCTCCCCTTTATACTTAACCCATAAACCTCCAAATCTAATCAAGGCAGTTTCTTAACATAATAAACCGGTATCCCAAATTTGGAGCAAATCGATTAATTCTGCATGAAAAACCCATTTATCTAAATTAAGGAGGGGGTATATCCCCCTTTCCCCCCTTTATACTTAACTAATGAACTTCCAAGTTTAATCGGGGAAGCTCCTTAACATAATAAACCGGTATACCAAATTTGGAACAAATCGAATAATTCTGCATGAAAAACCCATTTATCTAAATTAAGGGGGGGCGGACCAGCCCCTTCTCCCCTTTTATCCTTAGCCAATGAACTTCCAAGTTTAATCACGGAAGCTCTTTAACATAATAAACCGATATACCAAATTTGGAGCAAATCGAATAATTCTGCATGAAAAGCCCATTTACCTAAATTAAGGGGGGGGGTCCAGCCCATTTCTCCCCCTTTATACTTAACCCGTAAACCTCCAAATCTAATCAAGGCAACTTCTTAACATAATGAACCGGTATACCAAATTTGGAGCAAATCGAATAATTCTGCATGAAAAACCCATTTATCTAAATTAAGGAGGGGTCTACCCCCCTTTCCCCCCTTTAAACTTAACTAATGAACTTCCAAGTTTAATCGGGGAAGCTTCTTAACATAATAAACCGGTATACGAAATTTGGAACAAATCGAATAATTCTGCAGGAAAAAACCCATTTATCTAAATTAAGGGGGGGCGGACCAGCCCCCTTCTCCCCCTTTATACTTAACCAATGAACTTCCAAGTTTAATCACGGAAGCTCCTTAACATAATGAACCGGTATACCAAATTTGGAGCACATCGAGTAATTCTGCATGAAAAACCCATTTATCTAAATTAAGGAGGGGGTCTACCCCCCCTTCATACTTAACTAATGAATCTCCAAGTTTAATCAGGGAAGCTCCTTAACATAATAAACCGGTATACGAAATTTGGAGCAAATCGAATAATTCTGCATGAAAAACCTATTTATCTAAATTAAGGAGAGGGGGGGGGCAGCCCCCTTCTCTCCGTTTATCCTTAACCAATGAACCGTCAAAAGTAATCAGCGGAACGCCTTATCAGAATGAACATAAAAAAATGTAAGCAAATCGTACATTTTAATCAAGAGTTATCGCGTTACGTACATACATACGTACGTACGTACATGCATACACACAGAACCGACGGGTACATTAGCTCTCAGGCTTAGATAGCCTGTGAGCTAAAAAGAGATTGGATAAGCAGATGGACTCCTTTGAGAAATTATGACTTAAACCAGAAATGCGGTAAGTTTGACTCTGAAAGCTTCATTTCCATCTCGCATTTCGGCATATCTCATCTCGATGATTTTTCCAGCATTTCGACGCTTCCAGATGGGAATCCGCTCGATGGTTGGTTCTCTCGCGGTTTTAAACCTTTCGGGATGGGAAGTCTCTCGCTGGTTTCTCTCGTCCTTTTCGAAATCTCCCAATGAAAAGCCTTTCGAGAATTTTTCTCGCGCTTTTCAACATTTCGCTATGAGAAGCTTTTCGAGGATTTCTCTCGTCCTCGGCAGAGAAGAAAAGTAAGAAAATTTATCGAGAGTACCAAGGGACGAGATAGAGAAAGAGGCATGACAATGAGCTGTGAAATGAAGCCCTAATTTTCAAAGTTTCTCTTATTTTAGCCCTACCAAGATGTCACATACCTGGAGCCCTCCGATAAAAAATATTTATTAAATATAAAAATTTCAAAGAGGAAGGTGGGCCGGGTGATTCCGAGGGAGGAGGACGTGAGAGTGGAGTCATGCGGAGTGCAATTTTAAAAATTTTACCGAACCCTTCCTGTGGCATATAATCGAAAAGCCCTTTGACCACTCTTTCATACTATGAACCTTTCTTCGCCCAAAGGGGGGTGGGGAAGGGGCGATCAAATTTTTAAAACCGTAGCCGATTTCTATAATAAATTTAAATATCACTTTAGGTGTGGGTTTTTTATGCAGTCTTCCGGTAAATATTATTTATTGAACATAAAAATTTTAAAGTGGCGGCTGTGTGAATTCCGGGGCGAAAGAGTGGGGCCACGGGGGGAGGGAAGGGGAGCAATTTTCAAACTTTTTTTGGACCAGTCATGTGATACGTCATCGGTAAGCTCTCGGATGACTCTTTCATAAAATGAGATTTTCTTCCTCCCCTCCCAAATTTGGTCCCCACTGCGAGGGTAGTTTTTTTCCGTTTTTATCATTTTTGATCGGATTTTTTTATGGAGCCCTCCGCTAAATATTATTTATAATATATGAAATTTCAGGACACTTTTCCAAATTTAGCCAAGACCCCTCATGTGACATATCGTTGGAAAGGTTTGTGACTACTTATTGACGCTATGCACTTCCGGTGGCCGCCCCCCCACTTTGCCCCCCCGGAGGACACTTTTCCAAATTTAGTCAATACCCCTCTTGTGAGATATCGTTGAAAAGGTCTGTGACTACTTATTGATGTTATGCACTTCCGGTGACAGTACCCCCCCACTCTTTGCCCCCCGCGGGGGACACTTTTTCAAATTTAGTCAAGACCCCTCGTGTGAGATATCGTTGGAAAGGTCTGTGACTACTTATTGATGTTATGTACCTACGGTGTCCCTACCACCACTTTGCCCCCTCCCCGGGGGCACTTTTCCAAATTTAGCCAAGACCCCTCATGTGAGATATCGTTGGAAAGGTCTGTGACTATTTATTGATGTTATGCACCTCCGGTGACAGTCTCCCCCAATTTGCCCCTCCCGGGGGACACTTTTTCAAGTTTAGCCAAGACCCCTCATGTGAGATATCGTTGGAAAGTTCTGTGACTACTTATTGATGTTATGCTCCTCCGGTGTCCATCCCCCCATTCCCCCCCCCCGGGGGACACTTTTCCAAATTTAGCCAAGACCCCACATGTGAGATATCGTTGGAAAGGTCTGTGACTACTTATTGATGTAATGCACCTCCGGTGACCGCCCCCCCCACTTTTCCCCCACGGGGGTGTTTTTCTAAATTTAGCCGAGACCCCTCATGTGACATATTGTTGGAAAGGCTTATGACCACTTACTCATGTTATCCACCTCCCGCACTCCTCTCCCCCTTTGCCCCCACGGGGAGGGCATTTTTATAAATTCAGATCCAGACTTCTCATGTGACATATGGTTGGAAAGGCCTAAAGACCTGTGACGACTTAATCATATTATGCAGCTGCAGTGCTCCTCCGCTCGCTTTGACCCCTCCCCCAAGAGATCTGGTCCGAGGTTCATTCGTTTCGATATTATATTTTTTACAAGATTTTGTAGTGCGTGCACACCACACCCGCCTGCTATCATATATCAGTGCCGTATACACTATGACGCAAAAGTTTAGACAATGAAGAAATTCTTACATACTTTGAAAAATATTTATTCAATTTTCAAATCACTGCTTGAAATTAATGTGCTGTACATATAAACAATATTTATAACAAAGAAAAGTGGAATTGTGCATATTGCAATAAATTAAATGGTAACAAAAATAAACTGCTGTCTCAAAAGTTTAGACACAAATTAAATAAAATCGAAATAAACAATTTTTAAAACCTGGTTGCGCATCCATGCTTATGTATTACGTCATATACACGAGATTGCATGGAAGAAACTAAATCTTGCATAGTTTGTGGATCGATATCGTACCATGCATTCTCAATAGATGTCTTAAGTTCCTTTTCAGAAGAGTATTGTCTAGCGTTGCTATAAACTTTGCGACACATGATGCTCCAAAGGTTTTCTATAGGGTTAAGATCTGGGCTACATGCTGGCCAGTCGAGAACTCTTATATTATGGGAATTAAACCAAGATTTTGAATGTTTTGCAGTGTGAATTGAAGCATTGTCTTGCTGAAATTCCCACTGAGGACCCCCTAGAAGCTCAGCAAATGGCAGTAGGTTTTCTTCTAATGTCTGTGTATAATGCTGTGAAGTTTGACGACCACTGGTGAAGGTCAGAGATACTTGTCCATTATAGCAAAAGGCTGCCCAAACCATCACCGAGCCCCCTCCTTGTCTGCGACTAAAAAAACGTCGAGGTTCCTTCCGCAAGTCATGCCAATACGATAAACAACCATCTGGACCATCCAGATTCCACTTTTTTTCATCGCTAAATATGACTGACTGCCATTTCTCTCCATATGACATATGCTTTCGAGCCCACATAAGTCTTTGTAACTTATGATATGGTTTCAGAGCTGGTTTCTTCTGCATTTTGCTATAAACGATTGTTCCTTTTTCCAAAATTCGTCTACGAATCGTATCCTTTGATACAGAGAGTCCCGATGAGCTTTGAACTCCACGTACGCTCATTTGTTGAGTACTCGCTAGTCTTTGTATCAGGCGATCCTCTCGTACATTTGTCACACGTGGCCTCCCAGACCGACATTTTGATTTATATTCGGAACCACTCGATAAAACTCGATAAATAGATTTTTTTGACCTATTAATAATAGCAGAAATTTCAGAAACGCTCTTCCCTTCACCTTTCAACTGCCAAATCCTTGAAACCTCATTCACTTGAATTTCTTTAGCTCTCGGCATGTCGACTATGAAGCGCAATCGTTTGCAGAACTTAAGTACTCCAAATTTGTGACATCATCGATTCTAAATTTGCATATGCCAGCGAATATTCAAAGAAATTTAGAATAGTGTCTAAACTTTTGCGACAAGCACATTTGAATTTTTATGAAAAAAATTAGTATTATAGCAAATAAAACGACTGTCTTTTGTACATAGCATTTTAAATCAGTTTTTGAATATATTTACAGGTTTTTGTAATTCTGACGTCATAATTCTACATTTTAAAGCTGAATGACGTCGTTGTCTAAACTTTTGCGTCATAGTGTATAGCGGGTAACCTGTTCGTGATTTCATATTACAAGATTACGTATAAATTAGGGGCCCCGATCAAAGGAGGGGCTCGCTAGCGGTCGAAGTCACCTAGTCTTTATTAACATCGACTCATTCCAGTTCATCCGCAGACGATTCTTGATAAATTCATGACGTATATAATACATAATATATGATTTATAAAAGAAATTTGCAAACTGTAGTCATCGAGAAAAAATTTACACAATCGAAAAATATCGAGATGTCCATACAATCGAGAAAATCGAGAAAAACATCTCGTTATCACCCATCACTACAACACCCTGCTAGTGCAAATTACAACGCATGCTACAGTTTTAGGGTTAGGATAATCATTTTCACAAGCCGCACCATATTCATAAAAGTCTATAGCTACCATGTCAAATTATTTCTATCAACAAAGACATAGCACAAAATATATTATTAGGCAAAACATTAACAAATAAATACTTACATTTTTATCATGGAAATGGATTACTATTATTCACAGTGATGCCCTTTGACTTGAATAATCTACAGTAGAATGCACAAGCCCTCTAGTGAAGGAACTATGCACTAATTACACCCAAATTAATAAAATGCTGCTAGATGGCTTTACAGCCTAGGTGGTCAAAGGAACAATATGGTCAGAGGTACAACACCTTCCCCTACGTACGTAACGCGATAACTCTTGATAGAAGTATCCGATTTGCTTCAATTTTTTTTCTATGTTCATTCTGCTAAGGCGCTTCCCTCATTAGTTGTGGGGTGTTCATTGGTTAAGTATAAAGGGGAAACGGGGGCTAATCCCCCCCCTTAGCTTAGATAAATGGGTTTTTCATGCAGAATTATAAGATTTTCTTCAAATTTTGGTATACCGGTTAATTTTGATAATGAGTTTCTCTGATTATATTTGAAGGTTCATTGTTATAGTCTAAAGGGGGGGAGGGGGGACGAGGGGATAATACCCTCCCTAATTTAGATAGATGGGTTTTGCTATCCGATTTACTTCAAATTTGGTATACCAGTTTATTCTGATAAGGCGCATCTCTAATTAGATTTGGAAGTTCATTGGTTAAATATAAAGGGGGGAACAGGGGGCTAATACCCCCTTAATTTAGATAAATGGGTTTTGCTATCCGATTTACTTCAAATTTGGTATACCGATTTATTTCGATAAGGCGCTTCCGTGATGACATTTGGAGGGTCATTGGTTAAGTATAAAGAGGGGAAACGGGGAGGGGCAATCCCCCCGTAGTTTATTTTTCGAGGGGCATTATTATTTGAAATGAGAGCATAATATACAATTTGTGTGAATAGCCTGTGAGCTCAATGCCATCAGTTTAACTGGGCACTTTTCTTTTTAGCTCACAGGCTATCAAAGCCTGAGAGCTAATGTGCCCGCAGTTTCTGTATGTATGTATGTACATACGTAACGCGATAATTCTCGATAGAAATATCCGATTTGCTTCAATTTTTTTTTCTAGGTTCATTCTCATAAGGCGCTTCCCTGATTAGTTTTGGGGGTTCATTGGTTAAGCATAAAGGGAGGAACAGGAGCTAACACACCCTTAATTTAGATAGATGGGTTTTTCTATCTGATTTGCTTCAAATTTGGTAACCAGTTTATTCTGATAAAGTGCTTCCCTGATGAGATTTGGAGGCTTATTGTTTAAGTATAGAGATGTGACGGGGGGGGGGGGCTGATTCCCCCTTAATTTATTTTTCGTGAGGCATTCTTTGAAGTAAGAGTATAAAATACAATTAGTATGAATAGACTGTGAGCTCAATGCCATCAGTTTAACTCGATACTTTTCTTTTTTATTTATTATTGTTACAAACAATTATTTATTTATTATTTATTTATTACAAACAAAAAATGCAATGGAACATGGGGTCGCAAATGACGTTTAAAGGGTGATAATCGCAAAAATAATAGAATATCGTAATCTCGCATGCTGCTTTTCTGCAGAGCTGGCTAGTAGCACGAAGCTGGTTTTCCTTTCACTTTGTGCATATCCGGTCAGAAAGAATAACAAAAACTTGGAAGAAAGCCAAACAAATCTGTGAGCAGGAATCCACATATGCAAATTTGAGCGTGTCCGCCAGTCGTTCCTCCGTAGATGTACTCTGTGTAATAATGTCGCGGTCGACACTTTGAACAATTGTTGTAAAATATTTGTTTTCTCTGGACTAGAGGTCTGCACGGGCCGGAATTTCCAGGCCCGGGCCCGGCCCGGCCCGAACGAAAGCTATCTTGGCCCGGCCCGGTGTGAAAATTGGAATTTCGGCCCGAGCCCGGCCCGGCCCGTTTGCATTTTTACAGTTCTCGGCCCGGCCCGGCCCGTACAAAAAATCAGTGAAAACAGGACCGGCCCGGCCCGACACAATTTCTATTAAAAAAAATCCTTTTTTTCTCAACATACAATTAAGATTCTTTTAATGAATACTACATACATATTTACGGGAACATTTTACAGTATATTTTACATTACTATGATGTTCGCAAAACAGAAAACACACAATAGTTAAACATTAACGATTACTTATAGTGTTTTAGTCATCGTGTCTACAGACATTTCAAAACGGAAATAAGGATTCATTAAAAGATTAATGTAGTTCAGAATAAAGGATTAAAAACATGATAACTTTTGAAGCTGTATAATAAAAAGTAGATTTGTGAAAATATTTCTCTCATTTTTAAGGCTTTTCTCAAATCCAAAGGAGCTACATTTCGACACATTTATGAATTCTTTTCGGAAACGCGTAAGATTGGCAGGTATTCTTATTCAGAAGCTATGTAAATGTCGTTTTTTTCATAGATAAAAGCAATATATCGTTCTGAAAATACTGTCAAAGTTAGCGTTTTGAATCGAATTTCCGGAAGCGATAGCACAGGAAAGGAGAAAAACGTACAGTCACGTGACATGAATCTCTGTTATCTCTGTAAGTAATTTATCAAATATGGAAAAAGCTATTCGTTTCCAAATGCCTTCAATAGGCAGGCCTGTCAATTTTATGCCTTTATAGTTAAAAATTTTGTCAGAAAATGTGTCTGAAAGCTTCGCATTGCTGAGCAGTGAATATGAGAACCACCTTAATGTATATTTCCAAAGATACTGTTAAGAGAAGTTCATTATTACTATTAATACTACAAAACACAATGACTGTTCTACACATCCTGCGATCGATTAAGACCAGTTCCGTCTCTGCACGAGTCTGCTGAAAAAAAAATTAATCTCGGAATCAGCCATCTTGTAACTGTACGATGCCGATCTCTACGATGGACATGTTACATTTCTGTATTGATGTTGTGAAACTCGCATCGGCTCGTGACGCACATTTATACTTCTCGAGAAAATCATATTCATTGAAAATGGCTCGTATTTTATCTTTTTCGCTTAAATTCTTATATCGGGCCGACAGACCCGATTAATTTTTTTGCCGGCCCGGCCCGGCCCGTTGAAAAAATTGTCCTAATTCTGCCGGCCCGGCCCGGCCCGTTTGAAAATTTACCTTCATTCCGCCGGCCCGCGGGCCGGTCCGGGTACGGGCCTCGGGCCAAGCCCGGGCCCGTGCAGACCTCTACTCTGGACATCACGAGCTGTCTTGTGCCTACACGGAAAAAAATATTTAGTTAATATAGCCCCAGCTAAAATATTTGGTTGGACTGACCAAATGTTGTTTCGACTGATCAAATGATTTTTTCCGTTCAATAAAATTTAATTGAACTAACAAAATGATTTTGTCAGTCCAACAAAAAATATTTGGATGGGCAAAATTTGGTTGGCACAACTATTTTTTTGTTGTTTTAACAAAATCGTTCTTTCAGTGTATTCTGTGCAATAAAAAATTTTCTGGAGTGTTTCTTTCTTGTCTCAGTTTGCCCATTTCCAGACGCATTTTCTCGATTTTCATCCTTTAAACTTCATTTGCGACCTTATGTTCCAATGCATTTTTTGTTCGTCTTATGAGTACTATCATCCCTCTAAGTTTGTTGAAGCATTTCAGATACACCCTGTATTTATGGCTTTGCGTTTCTAAAACTATAAAAACATGCAAACAACTATAATATAACTACTCATACGCTATGTATAGTCCTGGGAAAAAAAGTAAACACCCCTACTAACTCCTCAACAAATTATTGTAGACGAAAGCTACTGGTACCGAACGATTGGAAATAAAGTCTACTTTTAAATGATGTTATATAAAATTTGCTTAGGGGGCCATCTACATATTAAAACGAATCCAAACTTCGTTTTCTTCAATGGCAATACCCAATTTTAACCAGATATTTCAAATCTTCGGTTAAAACTATGCCTAGATACCAAATTTCAAGTCATTTGAATGATAAGTTTTTGAATTATAAACATTCAAAATTTAGTGCTTCTAATGTTATCCTTTAACTGATGTCACAGAAATTGTCACATAACTAGTGTGAAGCGGTCTGTGAGACAGCTCCATCGAAAGGTGAATAAAAGCCGCGATTAACTCATAGGATGTTGTTTTTGTACTAAACTTTTTGTACAGGAGTGTTATAATTAAAATTCACCTATTCAAAAGTCTCTGGTGTTGATACTAAAGTTCCAAACGAAATAAAATTTCTCTTTGTGTTTGTAGTTTGTAAGTGTTTGTAGATAAACTGAAAAATTTGCCAGTTAAACTATGAAAATAGAAAAAAGCACCGACCTGTGAGACCGTAACATCAGTTAAAGGTTCATTACATTTTCATATTTTTATTTATATCTCCTGAAATTATGCTCCTAATGTGCTAATATTTTGTGTAGCAATAATACTAATATACCCAAACATAAATACGTTGAATTTGCCTACTTTATAATTTTATGATATGAATTATGAAATTAATATTTGAAAAAAAAAAAAAAAAAAAACAGGAATTGCAACCAACAGTTTTTTTGATGGATTTAGTTTAAGTCGGATTTAGTTTAAGTCCTGCTTTCTGGAAATCCAAAATTTCACAATTTTCTTCCAAGTAGTTTTCGAATTATGCTTAAAAAACGGCAAAAGGATGTTTTAAGGGGCCGTCTGTGATAGAAGTGACTAGATATTTTGAAATTTTTTCGGCTGTCGTGTAATCTAACAGGCTTCATTGATCGCTTGAGTGGTGCTTAAGGGCGCTTGATCAAGAGGGGGCTCTCTCGGTTAACAATCGAGTACGGAACTTCAATTTGGATACAGCCTTTAAAATACGCTCGTTTCAAAATAATTAATTTCTCGGAAACTTATGGTACGAATTGCATAAAAATTTGTTTGTTGTGGAGTTAGTAGAGGGTATTTACTTTTTTTTTTCCACGACTATACCTTCATATATCAGCAGCAGACGCAGTTAAAAAAGATAAAAACGCTGAATGACTCGTCAAAATAAGAAAAATCTCATTTTACTGTGTGTTAGTAGCAAGAAAGAATAAGTTTTCTGTTTTTACAACACGAAACTTTGTTTTTATAATGTAAAGTGATGTATAGAATGAAGTTCAAGGGGAAAAAAGGAAGATAAAACTATGAAATAAAACATTCTGCTATGTATTGAGTTAAGTTTTTTCTCGAAAATAATCTACTATTACTAAAGTAATACCTCAATTTACTAATTTTGTTATGCAGCTCAGTTAAAGTAGCAAGTAGCAAGAACGAGTTTTCTGTTATCACAACACAAAACTCTTTTTAAATAGTAAAGCAATAGGTAATGAGGAGAGTTAACAGCTTGAACATACGCTGTTAAAGAAACAAGGATTTCCTTCCCGGGTTAAAGAATATAAGTGAAAAACCTTATATATTTTATTTAATTGAAAACACTAATATGTTTTTTACATTTAATTTATATCTTTTAGATTTTTCGAAAACAATACCAACAATGGTTTTTGTATGAAAAACAGCAATTACATATTCAAATAAAATTTTGAAATTTATTAAAAACGATACTTTCGTCTTGACCTCGTGCCAGGAATAAACAATCCAAGAAATCGTCAAAGATTGCTATGTTTTTCTATTTTTATAATTTCAATGTTTTAAACGGGCTTCGAATACATGATTTAAATTTGTGTTTTATTTATATTTTATTTTTATATTGATTAAAGTATTAATTTCGTTATGTAATATAAGATGGAAACAAATGCTGAGCTATTGTATTAAGTGCACACAGATTTATCTTTTGTAATCGTCTGTCTGCAAACGACACAGATAGATTTAAAAAAAAAATCATGGTTGAAAATTATTATAAAAACAATAAAAATAAGTAATCTGTGATACAGTTTTCAAACAAATTGCATTAAAATGTACATTTTTTTCCCTCCAATTCGACGGGATAAAAATGGAAAATGTGCCGTATTTAGAAATTAAAAAAAAATTGCAATAAAAGTTAAATTTAAACACCTGCTGTTGCCACTATCAAAATGATGCCAGCGTTGCGCATGGATATGCTTGTCCTTTATAATATAGCGAGGATAAGATTAAAGTATTAAATATTCTCTTTCCAAAGTAATCGGATGTAAGTTTGTTGTTCCCATAAAATTATTTTATTATTTCTAAACCATTTAGCTGATATTATTATAACTAATGATTTAACAATAATATAATTATAATATTGGCATTAAAACTTAAATAATTAGATTTGAAAGAAAATAAGTATGTAAACCCACGCTTAATTTCTTTAAAGGTAAATAAAAATTACAAAAGGACAGATCAAAATATACTGCGGCCGGATATCCGGCTGCAAATTTCGCCGGATATCTGGTGTCCGGCATGCGGCCAAACTGACATCTGTTGCATCTCTATTTATCTGTATATCATTATCTACGTCTTGAGTTATGGAAACATTTTTTTTTCTTACGTATGGGGTTAAAACGAGTACCTTTGTATTATATGAAAAGCTCTATTGTATAAAAATGAATATGTGGATAATAATAGAAAACTAGATAGTGAGAAACAAGGATGGTGAACAAAATATAATCTCCTGAGATGACCAAAGGGTGGACGAGCGGCCGAAAGGGACAGGTGAAGATTGTCGTCGATTTTACAGGGCACGATCCCGTGTTTTTTAGAATGCAGAAGGCTGGAATAAGAGTGTAAAAGAAATCGGTGTTGGGTTGGACGTGAAACGTGTAGTTTGTAAAAAGTAATTACTCCTGTTGTGCGCATTATGTGCGCATGTTGTGCGAAGTATTTTTCTGGAGAAGCGTACGTGTATATGTGTCGGGAGTTCGCGAAATAGCTGTGTGGTTATCCCGCTGAAGAAGCATAGCTGAGTACGGTCAATAAAGACGAGAATAGTATTTTTTAATGATACACTATGACGCAAAAGTTTAGACAATGAAGAAATTCTTACATACTTTGAAAAATATTTATTCAATTTTCAAATCACTGCTTGAAATTAATGTGCTGTACATATAAACAATATTTATAACAAAGAAAAGTGGAATTGTGCATATTGCAATAAATTAAATGGTAACAAAAATAAACTGCTGTCTCAAAAGTTTAGACACAAATTAAATAAAATCGAAATAAACAATTTTTAAAACCTGGTTGCGCATCCATGCTTATGTATTACGTCATATACACGAAATTGCATGGAAGAAACTAAATCTTGCATAGTTTGTGGATCGATATCGTACCATGCATTCTCAATAGATGTCTTAAGTTCCTTTTCAGAAGAGTATTGTCTAGCGTTGCTATAAACTTTGCTACACATGATGCTCCAAAGGTTTTCTATAGGGTTAAGATCTGGGCTACATGCTGGCCAGTCGAGAACTCTTATATTATGGGAATTAAACCAAGATTTTGAATGTTTTGCAGTGTGAATTGAAGCATTGTCTTGCTGAAATTCCCACTGAGGACCCCCTAGAAGCTCAGCAAATGGCAGTAGGTTTTCTTCTAATGTCTGTGTATAATGCTGTGAAGTTTGACGACCACTGGTGAAGGTCAGAGATACTTGTCCATTATAGCAAAAGGCTGCCCAAACCATCACCGAGCCCCCTCCTTGTCTGCGACTAAAAAAACGTCGAGGTTCCTTCCGCAAGTCATGCCAATACGATAAACAACCATCTGGACCATCCAGATTCCACTTTTTTTCCTCGCTAAATATGACTGACTGCCATTTCTCTCCATATGACATATGCTTTCGAGCCCACATAAGTCTTTGTAACTTATGATGTGGTTTCAGAGCTGGTTTCTTCTGCATTTTGCTATAAACGATTGTTCCTTTTTCCAAAATTCGTCTACGAATCGTATCCTTTGATACAGAGAGTCCCGATGAGCTTTGAACTCCACGTACGCTCATTTGTTGAGTACTCGCTAGTCTTTGTATCAGGCGATCCTCTCGTACATTTGTCACACGTGGCCTCCCAGACCGACATTTTGATTTATATTCGGAACCACTCGATAAAACTCGATAAATAGATTTTTTTGACCTATTAATAATAGCAGAAATTTCAGAAACGCTCTTCCCTTCACCTTTCAACTGCCAAATCCTTGAAACCTCATTCACTTGAATTTCTTTAGCTCTCGGCATGTCGACTATGAAGCGCAATCGTTTGCAGAACTTAAGTACTCCAAATTTGTGACATCATCGATTCTAAATTTGCATATGCCAGCGAATATTCAAAGAAATTTAGAATAGTGTCTAAACTTTTGCGACAAGCACATTTGAATTTTTATGAAAAAAATTAGTATTATAGCAAATAAAACGACTGTCTTTTGTACATAGCATTTTAAATCAGTTTTTGAATATATTTACAGGTTTTTGTAATTCTGACGTTATAATTCTACATTTTAAAGCTGAATGACGTCATTGTCTAAACTTTTGCGTCATAGTGTATAACCTTGTACGTAGGTAAAAGAAATTCTCAACGTGTAATTTAATGTTGAGCAGGATCTGCTATATCCGTGCCTGTAAATGCAAATAGTGTCTTTTAATGTAAATAATGTGTAAATTTCTTCCGTTAGTATTATTTGCTTTTGAAAGCAGAGAAAGTATTGAAAACTAGTGGTTGTGGAATCAGCTATTAGACAATGATAATGCAGCGTTCAGACCACATTTTCAAAAATCAGCTTCAATAAGTCAAATTATTTTCTGGTCTTTCTTTTCGTAAGATTCTGTGGTCATCAAAAAAGAAAGGAGAGTTTCAACAAAGGAAAGGGGAATCGATAAACATCAGGGAGTCTCCTGCTTGGAACGCTCCTCTCTTGCATCCCTACAGAAGACTCAGCAACACATAAAAAAAAAGCCGAATCACCACATCAAAGAAACCGCTGTGGCAGAAGGATCTGCTGATCGTACCTTAAGGCTGCGAACGCACCATCCTTCTAACTGTTATCAGTGTCGGCGTCGTTTCTTGTGGTTACGCTGTGTCTTTGATTTTTAATTACTTTAAAAGGAAAGAGACTGATGTCCTGCCAAATAGGAATCTTTCCTTCAAGTAGGGTTGAGCTCCTTATCTCCTGACCCATTGTTGATTCCCCTCATTCTTTTGTGAATAAACCGCAGAATGGTCCTGAACAAAAGGTTTCCATGAAAACTGGAGAAGGATGGCAAAACACACGTCTGTGTGCAGCCTAAGAGGAGACACCCTGTATATATGTTGTTTCAATTTTCCCCGTTTTACTCATTAAACCTGTGTTTTCTGCCCATAAATCCCATGGTTTTCCCAGGTAAATCTCACTTCGGTCGGGGTTTTAATTTTATAAATCGGGTGTTTTAACAATTTTCGTTTTTTACATGTCTGTTTCTATTGTAATTTTCTTCCTAACGAAATGAATATATGTCTCCAAAAATATAATAAATTAAAAACTATCTATATTAATAGAATAATTCAATAAAAATTAAAAATTTGTATTTAAATTTTGAAAAGTCTTATAAGAGTTTATTTTGTCATTTAATATATTTGAAACAAATAAGAATGATTTTCAGCAGTCCCAGCATTAGTTTAAAGTTGAATCTTTGAACTGTATATGTGCTGAAGTTACGACACTGAAAATACTCTTTAAAAAAACCTTGATTCTGCTTTTACTTATTTGATCAAAAATATTATCTCAAAGAATTTGGAAATTGTTTTCCTTATAATATATATTCTGAAAGTTGTATCCCCACTCCCCTCCTATTTCCTTCGGCCTTCAAAATCGTTTCTTATTACTGATCTTAAAAGTTACTTAACTTTCGAAATGCATTTTTTAAGCTCATGTCATAGATGCAACGTCAAAGATTTTTATGATATACGAATAACGGTTTATCTTGCCGAACTGGCGATTTTCATTTTTTTTTAAATAATTTTTAGACTTTACTGAAACTTAAACTTTTAAAAATAATTTTCTCGAAATATAGAATTTCCTGTTTTGAGCCTTAATGGTACGTTGGATTTAAAAGATTATTTTTTATTATTTAGGGAAAAGTAGGGTAAAACGGGATATCTTGTTATTATCTGTCTCGTTAAGCCAGAATTTTCATTAGAAATGAAATTTTGCATAAATACTCTGCCCTTATTCTTTTACAATAATATTCTTAAATATATGATTTCCTTGCCCCATTTTTATTAATAAAAGCTTTTTTAGGGAAAGTGAAAGCACCCGCATGGATATGTTGATTTTACATACAGGAAATAAAAGAACTTCGACTTTCTTTTGGAAAGGAGCAAAATATTTTATTTTTCAATTTTAACTTAGGAACTAGCCTGACCATATTTCAATTATAAGTCTAATAATTAATAATTTATTTCTTAACAGCTTCCCTTACCAATTTTTTAGAAGAAAAAATAACTGCAAAAAATCATCACATTTTTTGCAATGACATCATTGCATTTCATCATTTGCATTTCATATCTCAAAACTTGGAAAACTGAGAATCAAATATTACATATAATTTAATTATATACAATTTATTATATTATACAATAATATTTTCTTTCTTTTTAAGCTTCAGGTCGAGTAAAAACGTGATAAAAGAAATCGCAGTGACAAATTATGCCACGCCCGAGTATTCTCGGGATAATAATTAACTGTACTATATACGAACTCAGGTTAACTCGGAATAATAAGGGAAGCGGTTAAAGACAAAATTACTTCAAATACTGTTTACAGGTTCTTTAATCATTTTTTTTCCAATATCCGCTTTTAATCCCACGTAGGTGATCAGAGGACGATGTGAATTTCAAAACTCGCCTTATCCAGAAAATCAAATTTTGGGAAATCGCCAAAAAACTCTAACCGCGTCCATTGGTTTTCATTCTAAACCAAGATTTTACAACGGCAGAAATACAGGATAAAACTAGTTTTTTTTGCACATTCTTGTGTTTTTTCTATGCTTGTTTTCCAATAGAATAGATTAATGGGGTAAACACGATTTTGTAAATTTTAAATAAGACGAGTATTGTAACTCACGTCCTCATCAGGTTTTACTCCATGAGTCAAGGGATTGATAATCGGACACCAAACAATGAAAATTCCCATATAAATACTGGCAACAGGTTTGTTTTGAGACATAAATCGTTACTAATTATGTTACACATAATAATATAAATAGTTTCAGTAACTTCAAATGTATTCATATTTAAGAATTCCGAAAACTAGTAAAGATTAAAACAAAATGATAAAATAAAATACGAAAATTACACAATGAAATATCTTAGTGGCCACTTTTTTTTTTTTTGGGGGGGGGGGGGGGTTAGAGCTAAATATTTTAATGTGGTGTACCGAGTAGTATTTTGGTCAAGTACCAAGTAATTGTGTGCAGGGCCCGACTTAGGCTATCGGGGCCCCGGGCAAGAAACATTCTGGCGTGGCCCCTTCTATCTATCTATAGAATTTTTTTGCGAATAATAGGCAAGTAGCTAGTACTAAACTTCATACATATTGTAAGTATGCATTAATTTTGTACCCGGTACTGCTGACATCTGTATACAGAGTATCACAAAAAATGGTCACAACTTTAAGAAAAAATGCTTGTAGGATAATAATAGAAAAAAGGATAGATTGGTTGACACAAGTATTTCTTTGCAAACTTTTACTTTGCTTATCTATGCACGTTATAAGATGTCTAAAAGAAAATGCCCCAAATGGGTCATAATGAATGGTTTTAACTTTCCATGTTACGTGGAAAATGTTAATAAAGAATTTCTTTTGAAAACAATAGAATACTAAGTTGTCATAATAGAATTTTAATCATTAGTTTTCTAATGATATAGTTTGCTTTTCGCAAGGGTAGCGGGGGTACTGGAAGCTGAGAAGGGAAGGGAGGCTGCACTCCCTTCCCAAATGTTTGAAAATATATGAATTTTCGTTACTTTTGGCTAATTTTAATCATTTGGCACCTTTTAATGAAAATCTTGATTACTCTCATGGGGGCCCCTAAAAAGGGAAGCCCGAGGCAGCTGCCCTGCATGCCCCTGCATAAGTCGGGTCCTGATTGTGTCTAAGAAAGAATCACTGATGCGCACATGAAGTAAGCTTATGGATAATATCCCTATGTGTGTTTATATATACATAAACATGCATCTTGAGCATATAATCATATTTTAAAAAATTAACTTCGATTCGAAATATAATTTATTGTGCACCTGTTTAAAAACAATTTTTGTAAATTCAAAAATTTTTAAATAGTAGCATTATTTAAAAATATGAAAAATAAAATAATTGATACATAAAGTACATTTAACCAATGTGAAATTAAAACTAATTCTTTAACCTATCACTACTCATTCTGATACATGAAATCGGTCTATCAAAAATGGTTATTGCTTGCTGTAACAATTTATTGAACAATGCAAAATGTTTCATAATTTATTATAACTGTACCTTATTTTTTTTTAATAAAAAAAATTGTATTGCCTTTATAGTTTCTTTTTGGCTTCATAGTTTCTTTTCATTTTTTTCTCATATGTACTGCATACAAAGACGTTGCTTTAGCAGTGCTTGCAGCTAACACGTTTTTTCTGATGCATATGAAATTTACAAGAATAAAAGAAATACCCTATCTCCTGATAATGTAGGACGATTGGTGTCTTTGCAACATAAAAACAACAATATAACAAATTTAATTATTGAACATTTTTTATTGTATTTTCTGTTTCTACAAACTGTTTCTTAATCCAAAATCATAGTATTTTCCTACAGATTGCAAAATGACTTATTTTTATTCGTATAAATATAAATCTGCATTAATTTTACATAGCATGAGGTGTGTGTGTGTGTGTGTGGGGGGGGGGGGGGTGACCTTTTTCTACATTTTGTACGTATATTTTTATGTACTAAGTAAAGAACATTTTATGAATTATTGAATGCATGCATTTATGTTGGAATAGCTGTTTACAGATCAGTTATAAATCTTGTGTCTTTAAATATGCTTAAAAGAGGAAATTCTTACAACTACTCGGTATTGGCCGAGTACCGAGTACGGCTCTAGTTTTAATCATTACCCGCTAGGGGGCTGCTGAAATTGACCAAAAGTGAGATATCCATTTTCACCCGAGTGGCCGAGAGGTTCTGCTCTCGAAGCTGGTAGACGGGAGGTGCTGGGTTCGATCCCAATCGCGCCCGTCGGCCTAATCGTTCGGAGTTTTCGTGGTTTTCTTCGAGCCGTGGATCTTCCATGCGTTAATACGGATTAGGTTCCCTTAGAAAGACCCCCACGGAGGGCACTCCCCCCGGGCCTATATCCCTCGTGTAGATAATTGGCCATCAAAAATCAACCCAACCCAACCCATTTTCACCCGACTATACGGTTTTACCCTAGTTTCCCCTATGTTATTCCAACAAGAAATTCTTTAAAGAAGCGTTCAATACCAGAAATTCAATAAAAATTTGAAAAAAAAAATTAAAATTAAACCTATAAATTAGTTTTCATTTTATTTTTTAATGCTTCATGTTCCAATTTTCAAATATCTTTATTACTTAAAATGACTTTTAAAAGGATTTTGTGCATCCGTTTTTAACACTTTCCAACGTAGCTGAAAAGTGTGTATGATTTCAGTGTGTCCGTCTGCCGTCGGTACGTGCTCTAACTCTCGTAAATGTACTCGGATTATCATGGAATTGATATATATTATTCAGGATTACTATGGCATGTTTGCTATTCAAAATGGAATGTACACCGTTTTATAGTTCGTTTACAGGGGCACCCGAAAAAATCTCGTTACATTATGGTTTCTGAGAAAAAATTGTTTGGTTTCCTGTTGTAATGATTTTACACTGTTTCAAACATGATGAAAGGGATATGCATGTATGAAGCATTAAAACATGATTTGTGTAGAATATGGTGTTCAAAGATTTATCATTCATTTACAGGGTCACTAGAAAGAATTTAGTTACATAATGACGGTATACTTTAAGGGCCAATTTTGTTTACATTTGGCAGCATATTTAAATAATGTTACGCTGTTTCAAACATAATGAAATTTATATAGGAGAGATTAGGGACAAAACTATTTAACAAAAATATTTTTTAATATTTAGTACGTGATATATCACATTGCTAATTAAGCGTAGAACCAACAGAGTGAAAAATGTCCAAGCCGGGAATCGAATCCAGAACCCGTGGAATAGCGCTCCAAGTGCTCTACCAATTAAGCTACGAGGACGATACCCAGCTTAGCATCTCTTATTCAACTGGGTAACGTTCTCGTAGCTTCATTATGCAGATATGCATCACTATGCATTTAAGGGCTAATGAAATCTGTTAGAATTTGTCAAAAAAATTGCTTTATAAAATAAACTTCTTTGCCAACAGAAAAAACAATTATTTCAAACAGTTTATGGACAGTTAAACGTTTTAGTCAATTAGATTTCTTTCAGTCGTTTTTTAGAAATACGTTGGAAGTTTGTTTTTTAACTTTAAAAATTAGTGGCTCGCTACGAATACATGGCCCACTATAGGTGCATTGGTACAGATGTCATATTCGCCCCATATTGGCGCGATTTTTTTCTGACGCCAATGTTATATACGCAACGGGTACTTAACTGGCACCAAAGTATCGTTATTTTGCTTGATGTGGTAACCCGGATTATGTTGTTTATGCTGTTAATGTTTTCGCCAAATTGGCAACCGAAAAAAATCGCGCCAATATGGGGCGAATATGACATCTGTGCCGGTGCATTTACAGGGTGACAATTATTTAACTATATGAAATTAAACCGTCATAACTTCTCAACGGTTTGCGCGATGAAGTTCAAACTTCGTGGTTGGCCGCAGGGCATGATGGGAATTAGTATCCGCATGCGCACGCAACTTATTGTTGTCGGCCATTTTGGTGCATTTGGGGGACTGAGAATCTGCATTTCGCAATCAAGAAGTCTCTCCACCCTCAACGGGTGACAGTGTGGTGTGCAATGTCCAGTCGCGGAATAATTGGTCCGATATTCGTTGACGCCACGGTGACTACTGAACGATACGTGAATGTTTTGGAAAATGGTTTCATCCCCCTTCTCCAAAGTGACCCTGGTTTCGACAAGACGTGGTTCATGCAAGGCGGAGCTCTACCCCATCTGACAAAGAAAGTTTTTGATGTCCTGGAGGAGCACTTTGGGGACCGCATTCTGGCTCTGGGCTACCCAGAGGCCACTGGAATGGTACTCGCTTAGCCACCATATTCTCCAGATCTTAACGCATGTGACTCATTTTTGTGAGGCTACATTAAAGACAATTAAAGACAATGTGTACATTAAAGACAATGTGTACAGAAATAACCCCAAAGACGTTGCTGAGCTGAAAACTGCCATTCGGGAGGTCATCGACAGCATCGATATTCAAACACTTCAGCGGGTCATGCAGAATTTTGCTATTCGTCTGCGCCACATCATAGCCAATGATGGCAGCCATATCGAACATGTCATAACCTAAATCCGAATATCTGTAGTGACGTTTACATGTTGAATAAAGTTTCTGCACTCAGTAGTTTTTGAATAATTTACGTTTTATTTCATATAGTTAAATAATTGTCACCCTGTACATTATTAATAGATTTTATTTCTTATTTATAACAAATTTATTGATGTAATGTAACAAGATTGCCCTTTCCGATATTAAGAATTTTGAACAAAAAATAAACGCATTTAAAAATGTTGCGAAATATTCCTTTTGATTAAAAAAATAAACGGTCAAGTGCGAGCATTACTCGCGCACAGAGGGTTCCGTAGAATAAATATATGAATTTGTAATTGTGTTATATATATATATAAAAAAAGTTGCTAAAAGAAAACTAAGACTTTTTAAAAAACTATATAACGTAGGGTTGGGTATAACTGTATAGGGTCAGGTGGGGTAAAGTGGTCAGGCGGGGTAAAGTGGTCATAATTCAAAAAAAGGGCTAAAATCCTGACTAATACAGATATTTGAATAATTTTCTTTTAATTTTAGATTTAGTAAGCATTGATCAAAGTTTTTCACTCAAAAAAACATTTGTAGTAACATGTTTGAGGCACTGAGCACTCATTTTGTCTGCCTTTGTTACAACTTGTTCTTTTAACTCGTAAATTAACTTTTCTGCTGCATTTTGTTTGTTCCAAATTTTGTTAAATTGTCAGTTCAGAAAGCTTTACACATATGTCAAGAACATAATTTCATTTATAGCTAAGTTATATTTATTACAGATTTTATTTCATAATAGTTTTAGTTACATGGTGTAAAGTGGTCATAGTGTTAGGTTTAACTTATAGATATTTGATCCGAGTTAAACTATTCATTATACACAATGCCGATTTATTAAATATTAATAATTATTAAAAACTAACTGCAAATAATTATTATTTAATAACAGTTTATAATATGGGGGTTAAAAAAGGTCAGGTTCAATTTTTAATAGGTTCAGAATAGTGTTATTTACTGATAGATATTTTACAGAACTTTTAAAACGTAACTATTTTTTGTAGTTTAAACATGCCTAGAACATATGTGAGGAAGAATCATGATAATTACTCCATGGTAGTTTTCAATTAACATTGCTAGCTGTGAAAAGCGGCAGTCAGTATAGGCTGCAGCGCAGCATAAAAGTCCAGGAAGAGAATCATGGATGTCATTAAAAAAAGGATCTTGTATTGTTGAAAGCTTGAATTTTCTTGCACGATATGGATGTCCATTTGATAGTTCTGATATATCAAACTTCATTTACACATATATAATTATTTAAATAACAGAGAAAGTCCTTTTGGAAGAAAACCACCAGAATCTGACTATTTAAAAAACTTTGAAAAATGTTGAGCAAAGGAATTAACTAAACGTAAACCCGAATTGATTACAAAAGCCTGTCTATTTATTTATGATTGTGATGGACATAAATGAATCACGACACTGTGAAGAAAAACTATCGACAATCATGTTATAATACTCTGCCTGCTACCTCATAGTAGCCACAGTCTACAACCATTAGGTCTAGGTGTATTTTCCCCATTAAGAAAAAAGCCTGGAAAGGAATTTTAAAGAAATAGTATCAAGAAAGCCGATTGGAAAATATATAAAAAAAAATTAAAATAAGTTACATTGACAACATTATCTGCACTCATTTCAGATGTGAATAGAATTGTTAGATGTAGTTTTAAAGAAAAAAGGAAATGTGTCCAGGCCAAGATCAGGGGAGTATTGACAGAAAAAACAGTTGCATTACATCTGCAACAAGAACAAGAAGAACGAGATACTTAAAAGTTGCATAAATTTCAAAGAGGAAAGAAACAAAAACAATATCCGTAGTCAACATCCTCTTTTGAATCCATTTATAATTGCCAAAGACGACAAGATATTTCAAATCATATCTGTAGGATCTTGAGTGTTGGTAAGATATGAAATGAAGAAATCAACAAAGCAAGTTATTGGGGAAAAACTGATTAAAATGGGGATTTACCTTTCTTAAAGTATGTTAAAAAAAAAAAAAATCCAAATTTGGCAATCATTATACTTTTCCAGATGTTTTTAAAATCATTGAAGAACCAAATTTTTACAACAAACAATTTTAACATAACAAATTTACACTTTATAAAATAAAATGACAGATAACTTATTATAAAGGTTATTTAAAATGTTTGTAAATAATAAAATGTCACTTTTTATTCATTGATTTATTTTTTTATTATACTTTTTCAATGTGACCACTTTACCCCATGCACTACTCACTTTACCCCACCCCCTGGGGTAAAGTGGTCATAAAAACATGCCTGAAAAAATATGTTATAAAAAGGTGTTATTCTACAAAAATATGTCTGAAATGGATATGGATGTACTCTAAAGTAATGTAATGTAAAATAACACCCAAAATTTTAGAAAACATTACACAAATTTTCATATTTATACGCTCTAAAAGTTAGAAAAGCCTGTTTTTATGACCACTTTCCCCCACCTGACCCTTATATTAGAAAAGTGTAATCGGGTATACCATGAAAGTTCAAAGAGATATATGGAACAATATCAAATATAGCTATTCGTATAACTCTTTTTTTAATATTGTCCTAATCTGTTTATGATGAACTTAATTCGGTACTGACAATAAAGGTAATGCATAGTTAAACTTCATTTGGCATTTCATGAAACTAAATTCAGCGTAGTAATAACCTTTATTTCTACAGTGTATCTAAAACAAAACCTTTGTTCAAAGTTTAAATTTGGCATTGTGCTAAGCGCGCTTTGAATTGAGGTCTCAAAGTTGCAACGCCGCCTTGGTCGGTGCCGCGTTTTTCCAGATAGGTGTTTAATTAACTTTTAAAGTCACTCGAGGCGTATTGAGAGATACAATCAATGCAAACTATCGCGAATCTCACAGTATTTATGCGATTCATTCTAATTAAATATTTCGAGGGCGATGTCCTTAAAAAACGGACACCTGATATTAATTCCAAAACAGACAAATGGCACCAAGAATATTTAATTAAAATTTTCCTTTTATCATGTACGTGAAAATAAGCAAGTTCGCATTTTCTAATAAATTCGTTTATAAATTCTGGTGTCAGTCCATTATTTCATAAGTTTATAAATAGAATTACTCCACGCCGGAAAGGATTAAGTGGTCGCAGGACTCTTAAAGCTTCAAAATTTAAGAAATTTTAATTTTTTTAGATGTTAAACTACTATCTTTTCTGAATATTTTGATATAATTGTTTCCTTGAAATTCCCATTAGAACAGAAGTTTTGGCTTTTAGAATTATACCCGCTCAATAGCTGAAGCGGCGTTTCCGAAACTTTAAAGTCATTATTTTCCAAATGGCGTTTTTGGGTATAACGCGCAGGATACCTCAAAAACTTCTGAATAGTTTTTCATGAAATTTTCAAAACATATATTCCATGTTATTCTGTATAATCTGAACCTAAAATTTCCTTTTTATTGTTCAAAAAAATATTTTTTTAGGAGATTTTACTGTTGAAATTTTCAAAATTTTGTACTAGCTAAATGCTGCATTGCATTGAAAATATAAAAATGCTTTAAATAAAAATTTATCCAAGTTCAGGGAAATTATTACAATCTGAAGTATAAGTAAGCACCAAAATTTTCATTCTAGTTGCAGTATTTATTTTGTAATCCTGCGCGTAAACTGTTATGCCAATTTTTTGTTCGACAAATGTCTAACAGTTTCGAGCCTATAAATACTAATTTTGTATCTTGCAAGTTTTTAAATACATGAAACGAAAGAACATACTTATATCTTTCATTCCAATTAAAATTTTTTTTTTAAATCACATACATTTTAAGACATTAAATGTTGAAAATGGTCTTTTTTTCATTTTTTCCATTTTTTAGAGTCCCGAGACCCCTTAAATTAGTATGTTTTTAACAATTTGACGTTTATTGCTTTTATACTGTTACTGGACATTACATTACACATATATATCATTAAAAGTCGTTAACTAGGCATAGAGTACGCCGCCCTGTCCTTGTGTATGTCCCAACTGACAGTACCTTTAAGGGTTAATATCTCAGCTAATTACCGATGATTTTTTTCGAAAATCATTATCAACAATGCTTTTATTCTTCTGCAGCGATAGGTATATTCAGCGATGCTCAACAATTTTTCTGAATGCCCGTAAATCGTAATTTGTGTATAACAGAAAAATGCTAAATACTCAAAGACTATGTGACCTAGGGTAATCGCTATAATTTTCCGGCAAGGTTTATATTAACGTCTACTATCTCTAATTTTTTCATAATTTTAGTTTCAGTAGATTCGGAATTAGATGGAGGGGGGGGGGGGACATATTTTTGCGCTACATTTTCAACAATATCTTAGAAAATATAATACCTAAAATTAAAAGGAATGTATTTTTGAGTTCAGCGTTACAAAAGCTTTCACAGGATACCCCACATGATATACAAAGAAAAGATTTTTTTTTCAAGTAGCATAATTAGCCCTCTACTTTTTTACTAAATATATTTATGAATGTTTATTAATCTGAAAATATGTGGGTCAGTGGTCTTTATTACTTCCCCGAATTTGAACTTTCCACGTTCCATAGTTTACGATTAAAATGGCTGTAACAGACAGACAGACGAACAGACACAGGAGGGATCTTATAATGGTTCCGTTTTTACTTTTTAAGTACGGAACCCTAAAAAAGAAAAAAAAAATACATTTTAAACACATTATGATACGTTTTTTTTCATTACTTATTTTTAAGAAGTATGAAAAAATAATTTTTACGAAGTATATAGCAATATTTTAAATTTTTTCACACGTTTTAACACAATGGCAAAAAAATTATATTTTTGGTCATTTCAAAGTCCATTGTTATTGACTAAACAGTGATTTACTTGTGACATGTAACTAAACATTATTTTGATTAACTCCGTAGCCTTAAGTCTATATACCATAATATGTCTTTAACGATGTCAAAATGCATTCCGCCAACAAAAATACTCTGTCCAGACAAAAATAGTTTGATGGCAGTAGTTCCTATTAGAAAAATCCGAGCCTGCTCGCCCTACAGGCGCAGGTAGATTTCGAAGTTTAATACTAATTTCAACAACAAAAACTAAATAATGATTAGAGATAAACCCACTTTAATAATTTTATCTGGATGATTTTGACGAGTTTTTAATTTCATTTTTATATAAGAGCTGCTTTTATCCGAATCCTGTTAAGGCGGTATTCAAAATAATAATTTTCAATGCTCAAAAACTCGAAATTTTCTGACACATTATCAGTTTATTTTTAAAAGAAGCAGCATGAAACTTGCTGACGTGATTTTGAAGAGATTTATAAGCGATCTGTTTTTTTTTTCGTCTAATTAATTAGAACTTGATTTATAAAGAATTATTTTTCTCAGTAGGACAATATTTTTCAACACAATTACTTCGGGAAATTCGGTTCAAAATTCCTACGTTAACTTCATTTTTTGAAATATGGAGGAAAGTAAGGTAAGGACGCTCAGAAGGGTAATCCTGCTCACCCAATATCTCTAAACAGAACAGAATTGAAACCATGCGATCGGTACCGGCACCTAGCGAATTTCATCGTAAGTTCCCAGTAAGGATATAGTGACCGTCGGAAGGAAAGTATTTTCGTGTCCTAGCGTTATTAGTTTGCAGTTGTTTTAGTATAAAATTCTACAACATCTAACTTGAAGGTAAGTGTTCACTCTTATTTTCAAATAATAATTTACTCATTATGTCTACAAAATATATACATTTAGCTGTACTTTCATGCTTTATTTATTTTTGTAGTGCGTTGTTACGCCAATTATAATGCATTAAAACCCATCATGACGATAACGGGTAATGGCGTTCGCGTGGAATTCCAGAAGTGTTGCCAGTGGGCAACTTTTTTAAAATTTGAATTTATTGATTAACACCACTTTTTTGAAATGGTAAAATTCCCCTGTTTTCGCCTTAATTAATATCTCATTAAACAAGGAGAATTTTAAGATTTCAAAAAAGTGGTGGAAATAAAAAAAAAACCTAAATAAAAAAAAAAAATAGCCCACAATATGTGTAAAGTGGTCGCAAAAAGTCTGCAGTGGTGTGAACAGCCCACACAACTACATATATGACTTTTGTCTTACTTAATTGTTGTATTCAAACTCTGAGCGCAATTACCCTACCATGTTGGGCATTACCGCTCAATCGATGGTTATTTAAATAAAACGATAAAAAAAAATTCCTTAAACTTTTATGCAAATTAGTTGATTGCAAACTGTTCCTTATGCTTTGGAGTTATACTTCGATAATAAAATATTGATTTTTTTTTTTGTCTAAATTTGTGTAGCTATTCATGTTTTCCCTTAAGTGAGCGCTATTCCCCTACTTTCTCCTATTCTGCCTCTATCAAAAAATCGACCATTATGGTACATTATATAATTTCTGAATAAGAAAACTTACCAATTGGATGCGTTTGAGAGCAAAAATGAATTTAAAAATGAGTCAGAAAATAAGCAGTTTGGATTTGAGTACACACTTAATACGATGCTTTTTTCTTCAACCGCTATGTATTTTTAATTTGTTTTTGCTGTAAGAATTGGTCCTATCAAAAACGTGTCAATATAAAAGTTGTAAATATTATTAAGAAGCTATGCAATAAATTTAATTGGATTTGATATCTTGAGAATTGACGAAGTTATGAATTTTTTCCTCCCCAAAACCCTATTTTTTTCGCCCCTTGAGCCCATTTTTTAAAAATTTATTATTATAAAAACTGTCATACATAAATTTTTTATCCTTTTCATAGAAGTAATAATAACTTTGAACTTATTCTATATGTATTATAATTAAGAAATTATGGATTTTTTTCTTTTTTCATAAAACCCCTCCCTTTCCACCCCCCTGGTCCGATTTTATCCATTAACGAACTTGACCGAGATTTTATGCTCCTTGATTTTATGTATCAGTTTGGAAGAGATTTGTGCAGAACTATGGAAGTTATCGTGTCCATAAAAAAATGATATATATATATGGGGCATTCTCACAATCTTTTGACTTTTGAGAAAAAAAATCTGGCGAAATTAAACTTGCTAAAATAACATTTTAATCTGATAGACGAATGCTATAATGATTCAAAATAAAGAAAAAATGGTCAGCAGCGAAAAAAATTTATTTAACTGAGGTTTAAGTTAAACTTGCGAGTTTAATTTTTCTTACCATTTTACCACTATAACTTTTTATTTTCTTCTAATTTTTTACTTATAATGAATTTGCATAGTACCCACAGGACATTCAAATAAGAAATAATGACAATGTAGTATTTTTAGTGCAAAATTTTGGTATAACATTGTCTTAAAGGGGTGTTAAAGAAGGGACGGTAATGTAAAAAAAAGGGGATGGTATAGGAAAAAAGAAACAAAATGGGGAAAAAAGGGACAAAATGGGGAATAAAGGGGCGGTAAGGATGGAACAGCAAGGAAACTTACCACCTATTTTAGGCAAATCATGTTAAGACTAAGTGGTAGCGAAAATGTTCATTGATTTTTAGAAACAGTTATTTACATTGGATTAAATTAAAAAAATAATTAATTTACCTCGAAAATTGCAGGATTAAACCTTGCGGACGGTAAGACTACCAATAAAGCCACGGTGCTTGAAATTGATATTTAAATGCTTATTTATATTCTGCAGTAAATTTCCTGTCAAAGAATTTTAGATATTCTTTCTCTTCTGCATGAGCAAAAACTTGAAAAAAATTCCGTCGCTGCATCTGAAGTGATTTTCTGTATCATTTTAGAAGAGGGATGGTAAAAAATCTAAAACCCAGGGACAGAGTTAAAAAAATAATATCAACCTAAAAATGTGTGCAGGTTAATTTTTAGCTACATATTTATATAAAACAATAGTTCCAGTTTAAAAAAAAAATTACATCGAATTATTTTTATTGAAACAATTTTATCCACACAGCTCCAAACTTCAAAATCAGCATCAGGGACACGGGACGGTAGATGAGTTTTCCATGTGTTTGGACCCCCAACATCGTCCAAAACTTATTTATCTCGTTAATATCGTTGTGCAATCATGCATTGGGATGTTCCCAAGGATATGAAATAAAAAAAACACAAAAAAGTGTATTAAATAAAAAATTATTATTCAGGGACATGAAAGTTAAAAGATTGTGATAATGGCCCATATATATATATATATATATATATATATAGAGAGAGAGAGAGAGAGAGAGAGAAAGAGAGAGAGAGAGAGTTTTTTACTGAGGGTGGTTTTGGATTCTAGGGGGTCATGATTGGTGTAGATCTGCAAAAATTTTTCAGAAATTCCAACATAGGGGAGATCGCAATAGGTAGTATTTCATACAAAATCTACTTTAAAACTATATTTTATGAAATTATCTGACGACAATTGTATAAATCCTCTCGCTGCGTAATTGTTTTATTAACTTCAGAATAATTAAAAATACTTCTTTTGCCACCTATTTTTCAAGACAAAAATTTTTGTCTAATTTAATCGGGGAAATGCTCCGATTAAATAAGGCAAAATTTACAAAAAAATAAAAAATAAAATAAAATAACTGGTGGTAATAATCAAGAAGGATTAATTAGACGGAAAAATGCATGTCTGAGAAAAACTCGGCTTGCGCAGCGAAATGCTTAAATGCCCGAATGCATAAAATATGAAACAATGTCATTTTAAAATCAAAATTGTCATTGGAAATAAAGTATATATTTTGTACATACTGCCGTATAAGAACAAAAAAAATATATAAAATTATGTACTGAGCTGTTACATTTTCTACTTATTCACGAAATCGATATAATTCCCCCAAAAAATAAATAAAATCTGTAGTTAATATTATTCTAATTTTGTAAATATACAAAATAAACTGTCTATAATCTCTTTTGTAGCTGTATAACAAGGTTTAAAAAGAAAAAAAAGAAAAAGAAAAGAAAAAAGGAATTTTTTTTTCTTTGAAAGGGGAAGCACTTAAAATAAGAAGTAATCCGAAGGTTAGTGTAAAGAAATAACACAAATTATTTCTGACAACCCACAGTATGCAGGATTATAGAGCCGGCTAATTATAAGATAATTTTTTCAAATATATTTCAAAATGGTTTTTAAAAATAGAAATTAGTTTTTATTAGTTATGAATAACTTTCTTTTTTATATAAAATAAATATTCAAGAAACTGTCTAGATTTTTCTTTTAATTAAAAAGAAAGAAAGAAAAAGAAATGTCATTCTATCGGATGACTAAGGGGAAAATTTCTCTTTGGTTTATAATTGTAAAATGAGAGCTCGGTAGGTGACAGTAAATTACGTTTTATTGAATAGCTCTGTTCAGCACAGAAGGTAATGAAACCTGAGATACCTCTATTACGTCATACTTACTCGCTTCAAAAATAAAGCATATGGTGGAATCTGGATAGTTGTGGGCAGCGGTGCGAGGCAACGCATTTACGCGGAAAGCATTGTCGGCAGTTTGCTGATGTTTAGTGGCCTTTTTGGAGGAAAACCGGTAAATGTTCGAAACCATTACGAAATCTTTGCATATGTATTAGAGGTCTGCACGGGCCGGAATTTCCAGGCCCGGCCCGAACGAAAGCTATCTTGGCCCGGCCCGGTGTAAAAATTGGAAGTTCGGCCCGAGCCCGGTCCGGCCCGTTTGCATTTTTACAGTTCTCGGCCCGGCCCGTGCAAAAATCAGTGAAAACAGGCCCGGCCCGACACAATTTCTACAAAAAAAAAAAAAAAAAAAAAAAAAAAAAAAAAAATCCGTTTTTTCTCAACATACAATTAAAATTCTTTTAATGAATACTACATACATATTTATGGAAACATTTTACAGTATATTTTACATTACTATGATGTTCGCAAAACAGAAAACACACAATAGTAAACATTAACGATTACTTACAGTGTTTTAGTCATCGTGTCTACAGACATTTCAAAATGGAAATAAGGATTCATTAAAAGATTAATGTAGTTCAGAATAAAGGATTAAAAACATGATAATTTTTGAAGCTGTATAATAAAAAGTATATTTGTGAAAATATTTCTCTCATTTTTAAGGCTTTTCTCAAATCCAAAGGATCTACATTTCGACACATTTATGGATTCTTTTCTTTTCGGAAACGCGTAAGATTGGCAGGTATTCTTATTCAGAAGCTATGTAAATGTCGTTTTTTTTTTTCATAGATAAAAGCAATATATCTTTCTGAAAATACTGTCAAAGTTAGCGTTTTGAATCGAATTTCCGGAAGCGATAGCACAGGAAAGGAGAAAAACGTACAGTCACGTGACAGGAATCTTTGTTATCTCTGTAAGTAATTTATCAAATATGGAAAAAGCTATTCGTTTCCAAATGCCTTCAATAGGTAGGCCTGTCAATTTTATGCCTTTATAGTTAAAAATTTTATCAGAAAATGTGTCTGAAAGCTTCGCATTGTTGAGCAGTGAATATGAGAATCACCTTAAGGTATATTTCCAAAGATACTGTTAAGAGAAGTTCATTAACTATTAATACTACAAAACACAATGACTGTTCTACACATCCTGAGATCGATTAAGACCAGTTCCGTCCCGGCACGAGTCTGCTGAAAAAAAATTAAAGTCGGAATCAGACATCTTGTAACTGCACGATGCCGATCTTTACGATGGACATGTTACATTTCTGTATTGATGTTGTTAAGCTCGCATCGGCTCGTGACGCACATTTATACTTCTCGAGAAAATCATATTCATTGAAATTGGCTCGTATTTTATCTGCTTCGCTTAAATTCTTATATCAGGTCGACAGGCCCGATTAATTTTTTTGCCGGCCCGCGGGCCGGGTACGGGCCTCGGGCCAAGCCCGGGCCCGTGCAGACCTCTAATATGTATACTATTTCTACGAGGGTGCCGCAGAATGATCTGAATGCTGGGTGCCTAAGTACAAACAACTTAAAATACTGTATTTAAGTGTATATAATGTGCATCTTGTTTTTTGATAGGGAAAAAGAAAAAAGTTACATCTTGATGTAATGTAATTTCCGAAAATCCGGAAATTTGAAAATAAAAATTCTGTACAAATTCTGCCTCTGAAAAAAAAGAAGAAAATCTCTACCCCACATTACCGTAACTACTCACGTATATTAGCACCATAAAGTTCAAAATTTAAAAAAATTTTGAAGTAATAAAATTTTGGAAATTTTTATAAAATTTTACTTTTCTAACTGTGATGGGAAAAAGTCGTAAAATGGATTTTCCTTATTTTGCAATAAATCTGTTTGGAGATTCTGGTGTGAATTCGACATTACAGAAACACAATTACTTGCCCCTCAAAGGGTTAATGAAAAATCTAAATTTATATGAAATAGAATCGTCGCATGATACAGGCATGTCTGAGGTCAAAAAAGTTTAAATGCAGTTTTACAACATTAAGCCGAAGGAGTAATAATTATCGACTATTTGCTAATAATGCATATAAACTATGACAAATAAAAGTTCAACTATTTCCTATATTTTACTTATTTACTTCTATATTCCGGTAATATTATCGTGAAATCTGCGTTTTGTTTGCTATAACTTGGTGAACGTGTTCACGGTTTCATATAGCTGTCAGAAATATACTGTGTATATTTCTGTGTCACTTTCCTTTTTAGGCTTAAAAATTGGGGAGAGAAGCGGGGAGGGGACGCTATTATGTTTGCGTGAATATGATAAAATGACATTTTTACTGATTAATAAGGGTTCCTAATCTGAATGATGTGTTTTATAGATTTTTGTTACCGAGCAAATTTGCATTGATATTGTATATTAAAAAATGAAACTTAGAAATAATGTTGTGAATATTTCTTGAGCACAGACACTGTTTCATGTTTACGGTGTGTTGTTACATTATGTATTATTATTATTGCGCGGAAAATTTTAAAAAAGTAATTAGAACTTTATTCGGAAGCCATAAAAAAAATAAATAAATAAAAAACTGAGGAGGATTGCTTTCATGTGAACAATCAAGACTTTCCATCAGGTAGTAAGTGGCGGCAATATACAGAATATGCAAAGGTGAATCAGTTATTTCTTTCAAGTTAAAATGATCTTCGTTAACGTATTATTTTTACCAGTGTACTAACAAAGTTTCAATTATATATTAGCTTTGGTGTCAGCTTCCTTTGTGATTTTTTGTAGAATGTAATTGAAATTGTAATATTGTAATTGAAACATGTAAATTTAAGGGTGTAAAACTTTAATTCTTTTATAATTTGCTGTTTACTATTTTTCCTTCGTTCAATTATAGCTATTTCAGTTTATATTAATTATATTGTTAAATTTTAATCCTTTTCGTATGTTTTTTCTTGTTACCGCTAACAAGTTTACTCAAATTAGGTTTCTCCACAAACAGTTATTCCTTCAATAAGATTTGATAAAGAGAAATTTCTTTTGTCCTTTATTTCAGTATCTTTTCACATTCAGCTTTAAATTAGGGGAAAGTAGGGTAATGACGCTCAGAAGGGTATTTCCGCTCACCCAATATCGGTAAACAGAATAGAATTGTAAACATGTGATCGGTACCGGCACCTAGTGAACTTCATCGTAAGTTTCCAGTAAGGATATAGTGACCGTCGAAAGGAAAGTATTTTTGTATCCTCACGTTATTAGTTTGCAGTTGTTTTAGTATAAAATTCTACAACATCTAACTTGAAGGTAAGTGTACATTCTTATTTTGAAAGATTAATTTACTCATTATGTCTACAAAATATATACATTTAGCTGTACTTTCATGCTTTTATTTATTTTTGTAGTACGTTGTTACGCCAATTATAATGCATTAAAACCCAACATGGCGATAACGAGCAATGGCGCTCGCGTGGAATTCCAGAAGAAGTGTTGCCAGTGGGCAACATTTTTTAAATTAAAATTTATTGATTATCACCACTTTTTTGAAAGGGTAAAATTCCCCTGTTTTCGCCTTAATTAATATGTCATTAAATAAGGAGAATTTTACGATTTCAAAAAAGTGGTGAAAATCAAAAAAACCAAGATTTAAAAAAGTAGCCTACTATATGTGTAACACAATATGTGTGCATAATATGTGGAAAGTGGTCACAAAAAGTCTGCAGTGGTGTGAACAGCCCACACAACTACATATGTGACTTTTGTCTTGCTTAAATGTTGTATTCAAACTCTGAGCGCAATTACGCTACCATGTCGGGCATTACCGCTCAATCGATGGTTATATAAATAAAACGATTAAAAAAAATCCTTAAACTTATACGCAGATTATTTGATTGCAAACTGTTCCTTATGCTTTGGAGTTATACTTCGTTAGTAAAATATTGATTTTTTTTTTTTTTTTTTTTTTTGGTCTAAATTTGACTAGCTATTCATGTTTTCCCCAAGTGAGCGCCATTCCCCTACTTTCCCCTATTTCAGAAATCCGAGAAAAAATAAAGCCATAACTATATAATAGGGAAATCCCAACAATTATTGTTAACTAATATCTCAGTATTGTACGGAAATAAACTACAACAATGCAAATGTCACATTTTGAAAACACTAATATTGTAGATAAGCAAAATATGAACTTTTTACAGGCTGCTTTTTATTTGCCCAATAGATTTCAATATTGTGTCGTTCTCAGCTAATGGTAAATTTTGACTTAAATGATTAAATTTTATTGTTTTAGTACCCAATTTTTAGCTCGATTAACTCTATATCATTAAATAATGGCAATTTTTATTGAGGATTAGCTATGAATTTTTAAACATATATCTAAATTTGTAATTACTATGTCCCTGAAACCATAATTTTATAATGCCTTTGTAATGACATTTTAATGTTAAACATATTTAAGGTTAAACTAGAACAATTGAAAGTTTATGCTATACTTTTTCTGAAAATAACCCTGAAAACTTTTTTATATTTCATTCAGAAAATTTAAATTATTAAAAATTTATTTTAGCAATAATAAACTTGTTAATGACACATAATAAATACACAAACTCCAATTTTGGAGCAAGAGAATCAAAATGAAGTGTAGTTCTTACATAGTTGAAAAAAAATTTACATTATTACAATTATTAGATTGGGAGTTTGAGACAAACCAGGGTAATGGCATTTGGAACTTTTCATTTTTTTAAAATATTGAAATTTATATGTTTCATATTTAAACTGTAGTAGAAAATGTAGTGTTTGGAAAGAAATTATCACAAAATATTGAAGCATTGATGATTGACTTGCTTAATTCACATTTTTTAGCTAAAGACATTAAATTTATCATTATCCGCTGTAATTTGAATTCTGCTGTAACTTGACCCATTTGAATTCTTTTCTTTTTTATAAACCTTGTATTCACTGTAATTGATTTCTGAAGTTCACATTTATAAATATTATAAGCATATTTACATCAGTTATATTTACATCATTTATAAATAAATAAATGAATAAAAAAAAAAAAAAAAAAGCTTTTTAAATGACGAAAGAAGATTTTTTCTAAAAAAATATTTCATGGTCGAATGCGATTTACGTTTGAGGGGGGAGAGAGGGGGGCAATGACATTCAATGATGTGAAACAACTATTGTTTGTTTATATTTATCCGGAGCTGTATTTGTAAAAATATTGAACATTTATGTTATATTTCAATAAAAAAAATTCCGCAGTGTTCCCTCTAGACAATTTTTTTTTTTAAAGGGCGCAGCGCTCTGGCCTTTTTAAAAAGTAGTAAAATGCACCACTAGCTGTATCCAGAGCTTGCTATCAAAAAAATTTCCATACCACAGTATTTCTAAATTCGCGTGTCCGAGAACTCGCAAAAATTATAGAATTCTCTCATTTCCTTATGAAAAATACAGGAAATTATTCAATCATGTTGTAATTGAATTTATACTTTTTTAGCTCACAGGCTATCAAAGCCTGAGAGCTAATGTGCTCGCCCGTTCTGTATGTACGTATGTATGTATGTATGTATGTACGTACCGCGATAACTCTTGATAGAAACATCCGATTTGCTTCAAAAAATTTTTCTAGGTTCATTGTGATAAGGCGCTTCCCTGATTAGTTTTGGAGTTCATTGGTTAAGGATAAAGGGGGGAAAACGGGGTTAGTCCAACCCCTTAATTCAGATAAATGGGTTTTTCATGCAGAATCATTCGATTTGCTCCGAATTTGGTATACCGGTTTATTATGTTAAGGAACTTCCCTAATTAGTTTTGGGGGTTCATTGGTTAAGGATAAAGGGGGAAAAGGGGGGTTAGTCTACCCCCTTAATTCAGATAAATGGGTTTTTCATGCAGAATCATTCGACTTGCTCCGAATTTGGTATACCGGTTTATTATGTTAAGGAACTTCCCTGATTAGTTTTGAGAGTTCATTGGTTAAGGATAAAGGGGGAAAAACGGGGTTAGTCCACCCCCCTTAATTCAGATAAATGGGTTTTTCATGCAGAATCATTCGATTTTCTCGGAATTTGGTATACCGGTTTATTATGTTAAGGAACTTCCCTGATTAGTTTTGGGGGTTCATTGGTTAAGGATAAAGGGGGAAAAGGATGGTTAGTCCACCCCTTTTAATTCAGATAAATGGGTTTTTCATGCAGAATGATTCGATTTGCTCCGAATTTGGTATACCGGTTTATTATGTTAAGGAACTTCCCTGATTAGTTTTGGGGGTTCACTGGTTAAGGATAAAGTGGGAAAAGGAAGGTTAGCCCGCCCCTCTTAATTTAGATAAATGCGTTTTTCATGCAGAAAGATTCGATTTGCTCCGAAGTCGGTATACCGGTTTATTATGTTAAGGAACTTCCCTGATTAGTTTTGGGGGTTCATTGGTTAAGGATAAAGGGGGAAGTCGGCTAGTCTACCCCCCTTAATTTATATAAACGGGTTTTTCATGCAGAATTATTCGCTTTGCTCCAAATTTGGTATACCGGTTTATTATGTTAAGGAGCTTCCGTGATTCGTTTTGGGGATTCATTGGTTAAGGATAAAGGGGGGCTAGTCCAGCCCCTTAATTTAGATAAATGGGGTTTTTTTGCAGGATTATTCGATTTGCTCCAAATTTAGTATACCGGTTTATTATGATAAGGAGCTTCCCTGATTAGATTTGGAGGTTCACAGGTTAAGTATAAAGGGGGAAACGGGGGCTAATTCCCCTTCACATATTTTTTTGAGGGGCATTATTCTTTAAAATAAGAGTATAATATACAATTAGTGTGAATAGCCTGTGAGCTCAATGCCACCAGTTTAGCTGGGCACTTTTCTTTTTTATTATTTTCATTCACAAGATCATTCAAAATTAATGTTACTTTATTCATTATACCTAAAAATGACATATTTTCCCCCTCTTTTTTTATCGTTACGTAACACAATATATTTTATTTTGCAACAATGCCATTTTCTACTGAACTAGGCTCCATTTTAGTGACAAGTACCCTGCCCTTTTCTTTCTGTAGTGAATACTACCCTCGGTGCTCTCCCCTCCACACACACGTACATAAAATTTGTTTGGGGGTGGGGTAAAAAAGTGAGGCGATAAATTCAAACGCAAGTTGCTCTCGTTCAGATATGTTTTTAATACGTTTGACATACTTAGCAAGATTACCAAAATATGTGATTATATAAGCTCATGTAAGTGTGATTGATATCTTTTCCGCAAAAACAGCCGGTAATTGGTGAGACTTCCTTCGTACAGCCCTCTATGTGATCTATTGAATTTATTCCACACCACATAATATACTAAATGTTTAAACGTACACATCACAGCTCAAAATGAACTTTCAGCAGTTATCGACTACAGTCCGTTCTGTAACTGAATTTTTTTGAGTATGTCTGCAAACGAACGATAAGTACTGTGAACTCTGCAATATATAGAAAGCATTTTGTAGTACAACTCGGTGATCGATATCAATTTCATTGTATTTGAATTATCGTACCATCATTAAAATATACATTAAACGCATTTCCCTTTAAAATTATAATGTATTGAAATTTCTTGTGCGTCCCTGTAAACGAATTACAAATGCTATTTATTCTATATGCTACAGAAAGCATGTTGTCGATCACCTCAGTGATCCATACCAAAGTTTAAATCTTAACATCCTTAAAATGCGCCGCAAACGTCCCCTCCCCCCCCTAAACCATAATGTAACGAAATTCTTCTGTGTGTGCCTGTACGAATTATAAATGCTACACACTTCATTTTCAATAGCGAATCTACTGTAGTGAACCTCAATAATATATAAAAATTACATGGCAATACGAGTATATTTATGAGAATTGGAGCACGCCCAGGACAAACCAAATTCATTAACAATTTTTGATTAGATTGGAAAGTGTTAAAAATATATTTGAAACAGAGATTAAAAAAAAAGGTTTAATAGTTCAGCAAGAATGTACAATTTATTTTGTAACACGTTCATTTTTTAGTAAGAATTCAACAATGTGGGTAGGCTATTTCAATTTAAATACTAAAGCGTAACTAATGTTCTCTGTTAACTCAATTTTTCAATTATGATATAATCACTACATATTTTTTCCTCACTTTTTTTTTTCAGATCCATTTGAATAATCAACAATTTTATTTGATACTTGATAGACATTCTGGTTTTAATTATGTTTTTTATCATCGTGCTAGAAACCCCAAAGCTGCTTTTACGAGTCTTTAGTTATGTATTTCTTGGTCACGCTTCAATATTTTAACACTAAAAAATAAATTAATTAATTAATTAAATTAAAACATTGAAAATTTAATATTGTACATAAAAGAGAAGATTCTTACATTCGACTATATAGGGGATGACATTTATTTTAATAATAATCATTACTCTTTTACAAAAATAAGTAAATGGGCGCATTTTCTGTAATGCAGTACACCCTCATTAATCATAACTAATTGGGACTGTTGATTCGTCCAGATTAAGACAAAATAGCCTATAAAAAAAAAGGCCTAAGTATAGTTACTATACATTGTAATGAAGATTTTTTTTTTTTTTTTTACTCTTGAAGTAATGAAAAAGGTAAAATAATCTATAGGAAAGTAATCCGTACATAGCTTGCATTATATTTACACTGTAAAAGAAAAAAAAAGAAAAGAAAAAAAGAAACGGACTAAAATACGGAAATTTTACTGGCGATCAGGGTTGCAAAAAACCCATCTACCCAAAAAAAAAACCGGGTGGGTTTTTTTGGGTAAAACCCACTCTAAAAAACCCAATAAAACCCACGTCAAAGCGGGTTTTATTGGGTTTTTTAAAATTCATGATATTATTATTTAATATTCAGTAACTTTTATATTAGTTTTTTAACCTTTGTATTTAAAGAGTTACACTATCCTATTAATACATTTTGGGTGTACTGCCAAATCCAAATGTGACAAAGTCAAAGTAAAATAAGTGATTAAGTCTTTTAAAAGCATGTTAATATTATGGGGGAAAAAAGCCAAAATCAATATGCATAGCTAATCATAACATTTCCGCACAGATAAAAAATGACAAGGTCTTTTATATTATGATTTAACAATATGCAACTTCATAATATAAGTTCCCAACTGGATACAAATTTGACTTATTCACTTTTGACCAGGGTTGGCCAAAAGAAAAAGAAAAAAAAGGACTTTATGCTAAAAAACCAAACAAACCTTTTTTGTTGTTGTTTGTTTAAACCTGGGTTTTTTGGTTTCTTTTAGTATCATTTCCTATTACATACAGATGCATGTTTGTTGATAAAAATAAATATTGTTGGATATTATATAAGTATTATAATTTCATTTCAAAATATTCAAATTAAATAATTACAATAGTTTATGTAGATAATTGCAATCATTTGTAATTTAAATATTTTTAGTAACAGCTCTGTTCAAAGAATAAACCGTTCTATACAGTGAACCATAGATATCTTGAAAATATTATCAAGCATTATTTGATTAATAAATAATAAAAGATTAAAGATTTGTTTCAAAAATATGTTCTTAGTGGGAAACACAGATCAAAAGTTATCGCATATTTAAGAGTTACTTTAATAGATATGTGGTTATTATATAATATGATGTCAGAAGTAAAAGCTTTTTTACAGACTTTTACACTGTTCATTTGTGTTATTTCAATTCAAATTACTTGTATATTAAGTTAATTAATAAAAATATAATAAGATTTCTTAATTTAATACATATACTTTAATAAAAATAAGGGACTCCCACTGCCCTCACTTCTTAAAAAAACAAAAAACCCAATAAAAGCCCAATAAAACCCGAAAAAACCCCAAAAAACCCAGCTGGGTTGGGTTTTTTATAAAAAACCCGGGTTTTTTGCAACCCTGCTGGCGATCGAGACGCCAGTACTATTCCCGTATTTTAACTGAAAATTCCAGAAAAACGGAAATTTTTCTGGATTCGATGAGGTACTCTGTGCAGTATCCTCGGTTCAAGGTTAAAAACTCCGTCTGCTTGGGAATATCTATATCTTTCTGAAACACGATATTGAAAAGCATTGTGTTTTGAAAATTTACGCTTATATTTTATGTTTTGATCGAGTTTTACTTATTTTCAGGAACAGATATAGCTTATTCATGAATTATTTTCTCTATTTTAATACACCATCATGCATATTTTCATGTTATTTTCACAATGTATATTGTTCATATTAATAAATAAAAAATATCTGATTTTTCTAATATGTATTTATCGAATAGTAATTGCTAATTCGTACAAAATAAATCAAAAGTATTTTGCGCATATATTTACCTGTATTTATGCTGCATCAAGTTATGTAAAATATAAACAAATTTGCTAGCCGCACTATTTTTATACCATGTGACGTCACATTAAAATTCTCCGAATGAAAATTGTTTTAAATATACCGTTTTAATATTTAACGTAAATTTCGCTATTAAATGCACTCCTAATGTAATAATTTATTTATTATAAATTTTTTAACATTTACACGTAGATATTTTGATGTAATTTTCCCTAATTTCTGCTTTTAACACGTGACCATTTAATTCTTATTTTAAAATTTTCTTTCCGCTTTTGATAATTTCTCTTTTCAATTTCAATTTGAAAATGATGACAAAAACAAATCTAATTTTTATTTTTTCAAATTTTCAAGAATTTTTTTTTTAATCACAATATTGTTTACTATGGATTGAAATAAAAGATAGTTTCAATTTAATTAAAAGGCAATTACTTTGTACTTTGAAATTTGATTTTCATTTGAAATATTGTATGCAAGGCGAATGTTTCCCTCTGGAATAATTTCCATGCATTAATATAGTTTCTATCGATGCTGGATTTAATTATGTTCCGTGTTTGCCCCAGTTCGGTGGCTCACGTTGAATATTCTATCTTGTGCTGCGTTTGTAGCCTTGCCAACATATAATAGTGAGAAATTTTCCGTGCTGGGTATCGTTCCAAGTGGTTTAGTCGGTAGAACGTCAGTTCGCTATACTGATGGCCCGGGTTCGAGTCCCGACTTGGAATCTTTTTCACTATGTTGGCCTTTGCGCCTTTTAAGCAATTACTTTGTACTTTGAAATTTGATTTTCATTTGAAATATTGTATGCAAGGCGAATGTTTCCCTCTGGAATAATTTCCATGTATTAATATTATTAAATTTGGCTTTGTATGTTGGAAAGAACATAAACGGTTAATACGATTACACTGATTTAAAAAAATATTTTTGTAAACTTATATATGTTGACAGGAATTAAAGATAGTAAAATTAATAACATTAAATGAAAAATCATTTTTATCATAAATGTTGATTGATGAAGTTTTATTAAGTTGAATATTGACATCCATAAAATTAATAGTAGAATTATATAAATTAGTAGTACTAAGTTTTAGATTATGATAGTAAGCTACAAGAACAGACAGATTAAAAAATCATTGACATTTCTGTAAAGTAAAATATTATTGCTATTGAAATTTCTTTTATAGAAGTAAAGGTATAAGTCAGATAATATGTTAGAAGCGGCGGCACCTTTTGAGTTCATTGATGCTGAATAAAAATAGCGTTATTTTGGAAAATATAATTATGATAGTGTAAAAAAAAATAGTTAAAGATTTGAAATAATCAATATCAATATTATCAGGTAAATGCAAAGATGAGTAATATTTCATATAAACAATGCATTAATAGTAGCATGTGAATCTGCTAAAATAATATTCTTGAATAAGCCCTTCAAGTCATATGTCATAATATCGTATGTTAATGCCTGTATTTTATCTTCTAATTCAAAACTATTTTTTATACGATGAGTGTTGTCTTATTAAATTGTTAAATCATAAATTTGTGTAAAAATATATATATATGGGAAACAAAAATAAAAATTTAAGATATCAATTTTTTGACGTTTTGTGGCGCATTTGTTAAAATTCGGAAAATGTAACGGGTTACTGTATGGATAAAATTTCAGCATGAAATAGTTATAAAATCTTTTTTAAGTATATATTTGCGGATTGGTTACATGCGATTAACATTTTTCTATCTTCTCTTTGATACATATCTTTTCATCTATTTTTGTCTTTTATACACCTCCATCTGTTACGTTTAAATTCCTCGTAGAGATTGCAACATCTAGCTACTTTTGTTTTCGCCTGAAAACCAGTCATGACAAGATAACCAATCAAACATTTTAACTATCAGAGTCGGGTGGCTATGGAAGGTATCGGAGTTTTCCTTGTGTGGGGCGAGTTCAGTTCATCCGCCCAGTTGCCAACCAGGAAATAACTCATTAATTAGATAAAAATACTATATTAATTAATTACAAAAATTTATTTGGGTTAAAAATTGATCAGATGATTGAGTTCCTCGTGAAAACGGGAATTCTGTCACCTTCTCTTTAAAAATCCTCCCTGAAGGTACTGCTCTGAATGCAATAGGCTCTAACAGTGGCTAATGCGTAATAAAGCCTTCTCTCGCCCACGTCATTTTAGCAACAAAAATTGTTTTGAGAGATTCCAGTGAATCTAAGACGCGGCGTAATTTTTATTATAATTTATTCAATTAATCATTATTTATTATATTTTATATAATAGATGCAAAATATTATCAGGGAATAATTATTTGTTTCAGTGAGTATTATTATTATACACATCTGCTTATTGTGCTGGATAAATATGTACATATTTTCCCCCTCTTTGTTTGATTACTTTTTCATCGAGATTTTTATCCCCATTTTTGCGATGTAGTATTTTTTTAGTAAAGCATTTAACAAAGTCAAATCTTTAACGATCACCAAATCAGTGCCACGTTTGTCATTCTTTCCACTCGCTACTATTTAGGAGCTTTAACGGGGATCAGAATTTTATTTTCTTTATTTGTAAGCATTTTTTAATGAATTTTTTTCCAGAAATCTGTCCTTCTAAAATGATTTTTTATCATACAAAGAAAATATTTAAAACTTTGAAATTTAAAAAAATGAAATTTATTTAATTTTTGATATAATTCATAACCTTCTTGCCCGATTTCATTACTTTTTTTTTACTAGTGCGTACAGATAAGGTTTCTTGTTAATTTGTATTCAAGGTTTATAAAAGCATTACTTTTTAAATTATAAAGTTAAAAGGATTTTTGAGAGTGATTTTTACTAATATACTTTCAAAATTTTCACATGAAATTGGAAATCCTGAAAACAATTTATTAAAAACATATAAAAACTGTATAAAATTCCATACGCATGTGTTGCAAGGAAGTTTAGATATATCCTTTTAAACATGACAAATTATGACAAAATCCATTCTGAGATAAATGGACTTTAAAGTTTTTGTTGTGGGCGGGGAAAGACTGATGGTACAGCGCCAAAGTTCTTATATCTGCTGCATTGTAGAAATATGCGGTTTGCTTTAATTATTTTATTAGCAAATAAATAAATAAATAATTTTGACGACACCCGAGCCTCCTTAAAGAACAACAAAACTAGATTTATTATTTATCTATTAAAAATTTTGCTTATTAATATGTCAACATAATCCAATATAAATAGAATAATTTATAAAAATAAAAGCATAAAATAGCTCGAGAAACTGAAATGTTGCTTGAAAACAGGTCAAGGAATTATTAGAAAGCTTGTTTTATTTCGTGTGGGATTGGAATTCATTTACAGAAGTATTCGCATGTGTAAGTGTATCGCTTTAGGCCGAATACCCCAGTTTTACCTTATAATTTTCTTTATCGGCCTATGTATGCATGTTTCCATATATATATATAAATCCTAAGAGTAGATTATGCTGTATATAAATAAGCATGGAGTATCTAAAAATTCTTGTGTGCATACTGAGATTATGCCTATGGATATTTAGGGTAGTAAATAAAAGAGCATCTTAGAATGTAGAACGAGATCGTGATTTATTTAAATAGAATTAGAAAATATACCTTAAGGAAAGTTTGAATTGTATGAAGAGTTGTCTTCTTGCACAGTGTGTGTGTACATATATGTATATTAAAATAAACCAAATAGAAATATTTAAACCGGTTTATTTTTAAATAATTATACCGACTATCTGAATTCTAACGAATGAGAATTAAAAGTTCTCTGTCTTGGTAAAGCAGAATTATTTTGAGATGTGTAGTTGCTATCTATAGAAAAGTGATATTTGCCAATACTTTGAGTGTTTACAGAAACTAATCGCCAAGCATTTATTTTCATTAAAATGATACGGTTTTAAAGGTTTTTTTTTTTTTTCTTTTACCGAAAACAAATTTTATTTATTTTTCATATTGCAAAAATTCCACTTTTAAAATATTGAAATAGTACTAGCTATTTATGTTATTGAATGTCACCTGAACATTATTTTAAATGTCGTTGTTAAATAGCCTCCGTTTTAGTTAGGAATCGTCATTTTGTGTGCAATTACTTTCATGTTAATCGTGTGGAAGTGTGTAGTTATTGTTTTCCACACATTTTTCGTAGTAAAAAATTGATGCAAGTTTTTACTATTTGTATTTAGTTTTCTCGCATTTTAAGTGGAAAAATAATAAGATAAATATAATATTTAAAAAATTTCTTGTGTATAAGGCTTTATTATTACGAAAAATATAAAACCAATTGCAATCAAATCTTTGAAAATACCTGTCCTTAAAGCTTAGAAAAACGAAAAGTACCATTTAATTGGGTTTCAGGTTTTCTTTAAATCTATATAGATTCAGTTAAAGAAGCTGTCTCCATATTAAAAAAAAAAAAAAAAAAAAAAAAAAAAAAAAAACTTTAAATTAACTAACTTTAAAAACTTTAACCTATCTTGACAACAGAAAACAAATCCAGTCTATAAAATTAGCCCAAAATATACATTTTTACGAAGTTTATGAGAATCCATCAAAGTTATCATACATTTAAAATTGAGGGGGGTTTTTTTGGGGGGGGGCGAAAAAGTGAAATCCGTTAACCCCTTGAGGGGCACCGGTATATATTATATACCACGTACGATTAATGAAGTTTTACACCAGAAAAATTTTATTAAATTTTACTTTTCTAACTTTGGTGGGAAAAAGCTGTAAAATTGCTTTTACTTATTTTGAAATAGAATTTTTCAAAGATTCCGGTGGGAATTCAGCATTTCGCAAACGTAATTGCTTGCCCCTCAAGGGGTTAACGTAATGTTCAAGTTTAATGGAAATTTTATTAATACCCTTCTATAGAAAATATCAATAATGATAGAAAAGCGCTGTATAAAAAAATTTAAACACCTCAGCATCGTTGTTTCCTTCACCAGTATTACTTTTTATAAAATTAAATATTTTTCACTGACTTTTATATTCTCTTAAACCGTGTTAGTGATCTATTTTTAAACAGAACCGAAAAATGAGTTGGAGGAATCAGCTGAAATTTTGTTTACATACATTGAGAGCTAATATTAAGCACTCGTTTCATATGACATTATTCTTCATTTATTTTTTTTTGTGCGCACAAACAGGTGTTTAAAATCTTGTTTAGATGATAGGACAAATAAAGTCATTATTCTAATTAAGACTAGCAATGATGTCAGGGTTAGTGTTCATACATTCCTTGAACGCTTTACTTTTAATCTGTAGGGGGGAAAAAAGAAATACTGTATCCATTGTATATTATAAAATCAATTTACCCAACATGAAATGAGAATACGAGTATGTCGTTTAAAATTCTTATATTGCTTACGATATGTCACCATGCAATATATTTAAAATTCATACATCACTTGTATTTCGCATGAATTTCACGCTCCCTCTATTAAATGATGTCTAAGTCAAAAATAAAAGAGGGGGAGAGGCATTCGTTTTTACATTCGACTTTACAATATATGCATAGGATGCAACAATTTTATGATTTATTGGTTGTATAACGAGTAATAAATATACAACGTATCTTTAATAAAACTGAAGGCTATCGTCTTATTAGATTTGCCTCTCATTTCTTTACATACTCATTTAGTAAAAACTCCTGTCCAATAGAATATAATACATATATTTTTTCATACCAGGTAATACAACGTCTTACACCCCAAAAGTATTAATAGAAAATGTATTTTACCTAGCATTATTCAGCACTTTAAGAAACACAGATAGTTTTACTTATACGCAGGAATAATAAATGCAGTATGCAATCTAGTGATATTGCCGTATAAAGAATAAGTGCAATCTAAAATTCATTTCATGAACTGTCAAGAGAAATCTGAATTTCTGTAGTAGTACTCCACAAATTTGCCTTTGTTTTCACACATAAATATTAAAAATTTGCCGGACGTTAAAGTTAAAAAACTGAGTCCCCTGCCCAGCAAAATAAATTTTAAAATGCAGTAAAACCTGTCAAAATGGAACCAGCATATAACGGAAACATGCATTGAACGAAAACATAATAAAGAAAAAGATAATTTGTTCATAAGATATAGCGTTGAGGAGAGGGGTGCACATGTGAACAGTTCACATAAATACAGCTTTTACTCATTATTGGGATAATTTCTATGTACAAAAACGACTTATGGGGGTCTGGTCACTCAGCTTCCGATTTCCCCTCACTAATATAAAGTCTATGGGTCAATATAACAAAATACAGAAATTGCAGTCTGCACAATAAAATTTCTATTTAATGTTATATTAAGCAATTTTCTTTATTACATTCTAATATAAAATATTCTTAGAAGTATTTTCAAGATATATTATAATACAAAAATAAAGCAATTAAAAGAAAAATTCTTTATCATCATTAGAATACCAGATTGTCATTTTCCTGGCATGTCACACTTTGATGTGTGCAAAGTAAACGGCTTTCTGCTATCATGTACAAATATCTTTTTCTAGTTTTTTTAATATCTAATTAATAATTATACCTTATATAACACATATATGTGGACGGTAACAAGTTCTGTATTTTACAAATAATTTTCCATAATTAAAATATGATTGTCACAAAAATGGATGTCATTGTCCTGGCCTGCTCATTTTAGTTCTTTATGAGGTATAAAGATGGCGCTGCAGAGTAATTCTTCTTGTTCTTGACATAGTTCAAGTCAAAAGTAGTAAAATCATTGCTACCAGCAAGATCTTTTAGATATTTCTTTGAAAATAACGTGTTTAAAGGCTTTGTAAAAATTGAGTGGTCTTTTATGTCATTTTCCTGACTTCTATAAATTACAAACAAAACTGAACATTACACTGAATTTGAGTTACTATAGAGGAAACATGTTCCTTTAAACAAAATTAAAATGTTAGATGTAAAAATAAGAAAAAGAAAAAACAATGTGAAAAATGTTTTAGAATGAAATTGTCATTATCCTGGGATACATATGCCAAGAAAATGACACATAATTAGAATTATATAAAAATGAGCTTAAGCTCTTCAAACTTTAACAATTTTACATATAAATTCCTTTATTCAGCTATTCAACCAACATTTAAAAAAAAAAAAAATCAGAAACTTTAAAACGATTTCAATTTTCAAAATTTTTGTTTTCAAAATCTCACATTTTGTGCTATTCACCCCTATGGGCATTTGATGCATTCGTATATTTAAAATATCTCCTCGGGAAATTAATATTTTTAACTTCTATTTTTTGTGAACACTTCCTAAAAGATGTCTCTTTTTTTTTAGTTCTCAAAATATTTCTAAAGTATAGACTCAATTTTATATGAAGTGTTAAAATCTTACTCACAGTTCGCCCGCTTTTAACACATAAAATATTAAATTCAGCATCGATTTTAGAAATATTTTGAAAATTAAGAAAAAAAGAGACATCCTTTAAGAAGGGGAAAACATCGTTAAGAATGTGAATGCACAGAAAAAAGATTTTAAAAATATGAATTTCACAAGAAGATATTTTAAATATACGAATGCATCAAAAGTCCATAGATTTAACATTACGGAGGAGACTTCCGAAGCTGAGTGACCAGCCCCCTTAACATAGTAAACGGGAATTTTTTCTAACTCATGGATTTTTTTTCAATCACCTTTAAAGTACTCCTTACATTTTTTAATAGCCTTATAAATAAATAAAAAAAGAAAAATCCGCATGTGCCCCACAGGTAGGGTAGTTGTGAACACACATGAGGCACAAGGAAAAGGTATCCTTTGACATGGTTTTTATTCTGTTATCCGTTCGTCGCCATAATCATTAGTTATATTATCTGTTAAAATCACCATAAAGAAATATATATATATATATATATATATATATATATATATATATATATTTCTCTAGTTTCTGTGAGATATATTTAAGCAAAAGATTATAAAATGAAAATAAGTAGATACAAAGCTGTTCTGACTCAATACCCAAGAGTCAAGGATCATATTACCGCAAAATCCAGATTGTAAGATTCCCTCAAAAATAATCCACGCACTCACTTTTAAGTAGTTTTGATTTTCTTTTACATTCCCAAGTATAAGCCCGCCCATCCCTTTCAGAAACTTCTTTTGTGTGGAAAAAATTGATTTAAAAATCTAAGGGGGTAATTTTGAAACGTTTGACTTTTTGGGTGGATTTCCATATGTTTTTACATAATCTTAATGGAATTCCTCCCTTCCTCCTGCTTGAAATGTCCGATTCCCTTCTTTGCCCCCCTTCTCCAGCACAAAAATTTGAATATGTTGAAAATCTCGATTCTTTTGTTCTATTTGTTGCTCGCTAGTAACAATAATTAAATAGTCAATTATCTAAATTACACCCCTTTCTTCAAAAATTCTTCTTTCCCCTCTGACCCCCCCCCCACCCTACAAAGTTTAACCCTTTATGTACTGAATTATGAATTCATGAAAATTTTATCTTCTAAAGCATTTTTCGTGAATTTTTGAAACTACCAGGGGTGATTGTGTTCAGGTAATATACCTGAATTCAGGTATTTATTTCATTTTCAATACTGGAATTCCAGTTTTTCTGATAGTTAAATTCATAAAATAACACTAAAATATCAATTTCATATGATTGTTAAACATAATTAAATGTAATATAATTCATAATGAGAGAAATGGACCTCCCTGCAATAAATTATATGTTATCTCTCCGTACCAAATCTTTTTCACGCTAAAATTTCAGGTATTTTTTCATGAATTCACAATCACCCCTGCTACATTAGAAGATACATAATCGTTTAATAAATTTTAGAAGGATTGAAGGATTTAGAAGGATTCATTAAATTTGAATTTATAGGGATTTTGTGCAATATTTATAACCCCACTCAAATCTTTTATTTTAAATATTTTTCTTAGTATTTTGTAGAAATAGGAAATGTGCAAATATAATGTTCTTACAATACAAATATAGCAATATTACCGAATTGAAAAATCCCCCACGCCAAGAAAGCTGAAAAGATGAAAGGCAAAAGAAATCATCCTTTTAAAAAAAATTTTGTTTTGTGTAACCCATAATACTTTTGGAACAAGTTAAAGTAATGCATCTATTATAACTCATTCTTGTATTACCACTAATCGATGTATTAAATGAATTTTGTAACAAATTATTTTAATGGTACTTATAAGTACCATCAGTACATAAAGGGTTAAAACCCTTAAAATTATTTTTAAAAAGATTCGGCACTATTTCTTATTTTGTAGTATGATGATTTATCTAAAATCTCATCTACATGATCTCATCTAAGTCTCACTCATCTAAAATCTTCATCCATTTAAATTTTTGCTACATTCTTTCTCCCCAAAGGGGAGGGGGATTTCTAAATATGTGGGACGAAAGCAAACGATTTTCTTTTTTCAGTTTGGCTGTTCTCACAGCTGAATCACATGTATATTTTATGTTTAAATAGAGCAAAGAAAAAAAAGAAGATTTCATACTGGGTATATTAGGGGAGAGGGGTTGGTAGTGAAGAAAAGAGAGAACCCTTTTTTGTGGAAGAGTGTGGTTATTTAAATATTTTTACAACAAAATCACAAATCGAGCAGGAAAAAAAAAAAAAAAAAAAAAAAAAAAAAACTAAAAAATTTTACGGATTTTAAACTGCTTGAGATACAACGGAGGGGGTGGTGGAGGGTTCATGATATTAATTTACGGGGCCAGGGGAAGAAAGGCAGAGATTTGGGGAGGAGGGGATTATTTAGGTGATGTATTATTTATTTATTACTATATGTTCATGTTACTGTATGTTCATGATATGAAGGTGGAGGACTGGGGGAGAGAAGGAGAGATTTTTGGAGGAGGGAGATAATTTAGGTAATGTATTATTTATTTGTTACTATGGTGTATTAAATGGGTCAGAAAAGAAATTTAAAATTAAAGGGTTTCAAAGGAGAGTCAAAGAGAGATTCAGTTTTTATTATTATTTTTTTTTTTTTGGGGGGGGGGGGAGGCTTAAATGATTGATTGAATATTGTTGTAATAAAATAAAAAATAAAGAAGTAAGTAAAAATTAAAGCTTTTAAATTTTGCTTAGGGTGTTTTTGTTGGGGGGGGGGGGGGCATTTAAATACTATTTTTTTTATTTACAAATCGGAAATTTGCCGGAATGCGAAGATTCTCATCCCTGTATTTGCCTTATTTACTTCTAAATTAATGATAAAAAAGTTTTTTAATGAGTTTTTTTATAAAAAATTCTCGATTATCAGCTTCCTCCCAAATTTAACTTCTTTTGCTTTTGAAAAAAATGGGGGGGGGGGGGGGGGCTTACAATCGGGATTTTATGGTAATTATCAGTTTGAAAATTTTATTATTTTTTAAAAATATTACTGATATCTATCCCTATTCAAACAATCATATACACAGCTGTTATAGAGATGGAAGTAAGTCATCATTTCAAGTTTGGAACAAATGAAATACAAATTACAAAGTTCTTTAACATAATATTTTTTGTATTAACAATGCATAAAAAATATTCTTGTACACCGTTTAGTAAAATAATAGATAACACTTATTGTATTTTAGAAAACATTAAATTTACTTAAATTACAAGTGTACGTAAACGAGCTTGTTGCTCTTTATGTACTTACTGACACATGTGTTTGTGGAAGTTTCAATACAACATCACTTTTTGTATGACGGAAATGTTTTCTATTTCAGAAAAAAATATAGGTATTGGAGCTGACATCGTTTCTCATGAATTTAACTGAAAGGAACAGAATCTTAGAATGATTATTGGAGCACTTATGAACTGTTCATATCTGTCCCAACTAGTCTGTTCTCAAGTGCACCACGTGGCTGCTGGAGTTAAATTGATAAATCATTAACATTTCTCAATTTTAGAAAAAAAAAGAACTTTATCAGAAATATTTATTAGTATTCGTAGTATACGTTAAAACTTTGAAATTCAAATGAAAAGTTAATCACTTATAAAGTTGGAACTGAGATTTTTACTTTTGAGATCTACAAACTGTGTTTTGGCTACTGAGGACAAACAAAATGGCAAAGAGCTTCAAAAATTTATCATCATATGTCTGCAGGTTTTGCCATCTTTGATATTTTTTTTCAAATAAAGAAACATAAAATAACAATTGAAATATTGTGAGGTTCCCATCTGCCCCATGTTCACATGTGCTCCCCCCCTCTCCCCTTCCTGCTACGACGAGAAATCTGTGTAAAACAAAATTTTTTTCTGGTCTCTTGCGATTCCCTCGTAGTAGGTTTTAGTACATTTGATGAGAAAAAGTCAATACACCATTTTATTATTATTACTACTACTGTATCTTTTATCTATAAATTAAGTTCATCGCTATGGGATAATATTTCGTAAAATATGAAATAAATGCTTTTTTATTGTATGTATTTGGTAGCTTCCATTACAAGAAGTGATAATCCACCTATTGCAGTGCAGCCGTCCCACAGTGGGGTATTTTACAAATCTGGGCGGCCAAAATTATTTTTTTCTTTTAAACTAATTTAAACGTTTAAAGCAGTAAATAAATACACTTTTTGAAATAAATATTGTTTAATAACTTGAAAATCATGGATGTTTTGCACCTTCGTATTGATATTTATTGATCAAAATTAGTATTATAAAATAAATGATATTTATGATAAGCAGTATTATAAAATTAATGATAATATGATAAATAGTATCATAAAATAAATTATAATTATGATAAATAGTGTTATAAAATAAATGATAATTATGATAAATAGTATTATAAAATAAATGATAATCATGATAAATAGTATTATAAAATAAATGACAAACATGATAAAAAATGGAATAATATATTGAATAAATTATAAAAACAGATTATCAATGATAAGAACAATTAGTTTGTAAATCACCAAGGTGGGATCTTTTAATCAGATGATAAATTAGAATCGTAATCTGTTTCTTCATAATCAGAATCCTCTGGATCACGAGCTTCAGAAGATTCCATAGGCAGTAACATTTCTAGAGTTTCTTTACGGAACAATTTTGATTTTTTTCTTATCGTGGGTCTTATTCCAGTTAAAACTGGATCTGAACTCAAAAGCAATCTGTTGAGAACATCACGGTTACAAGAAATTCTTGAAAATTTACGCGATAGATTTTGGCGAAATAATCGAAAATGTTTCTTCCGTGCTTCGGCTACTTCTTCAGACAATTGGCCTACTGGTAAAGCTTTCTCTATCACAATGCGTCCATGGATTAATATTTTATGCATTGTGGGTGACATTGGATACCATTTATATAACTGGACGTAGAGCTCTGCTGTTTTTTCTGTATATTCTTAAATTTATCAAGGTGAATTTTGTGGCCACTGGATATGGTTTCAAGAATAACTTTAAATCGATATATTAAATTTTCATCAATGCCGGTAATTTCCGCTGCTAGAGATGGGTCAGTAAAGAATCTTCTGTGTAAAGTATGTGTAAGTACTTCCACATCAGTCGAGTTCCTCAAACTTTCAGACTTTCTCCGCTTTGACCTGTCACTTGATTCAGCGAAAGCTTTTGCTGGCCTTCCTGGTCGATTTATTTTTCTTGAAATTTCTACTGTACCTTCAAGCCATTCTTTATTATATTTCACAAATTTATCTAACAGATAATGGGCTTCGATCCATTTGCTCTTGAACTGAGATTTAAATTGGGAGAAATTGTGCTTGAGGTTTTTAATTTCATCATCATCAAAATTATCGCCATTAAGAAGGTAATTTTCAAGGAAATTTAATCTATGATTAATGTTTGGCAAATTCTGCTGTTGCATAATGTTTAAAAATTCTTTTCGAGTCATTACTCTGACATTCGAAGGCCCTAAATAAAAATAAATACAAAATATGAACAAAAAAGAATGCATAATAATTATATGCAATTTAGATAGATAACATCATTTTATCCCTTATTTTTAAAAAAATCTCACAATCTTTCGCTAACTTTTAACAAAAACATATGAAAATTGCTTCGACTTATTTTTTAGATAAACAAATGTTAATAACGAGCAATAAATTGTTTCAATTATCTGAAAAGAGCTTAAAAAGAGATAAAAGGGAATGAATACATTACTTTAAAGCAATTTTTTTTTAATTATATAAATTTAATTTCAATCAGAATAGCTGAAAAATAAACAAATCTGATCACTTTCTATTGAATCATAAGAATTTTTTTCATATTAAAATTTATATGATAAATATCAGTTAAAAATCAATATATAGTAATTTTGTATGCTTACTCAGAATTTTGGAAGAGCATATTTATACCGCCTTCATTTTAAAAAGGGGACAAAGGTGGAACTACTTTAAACGAAAACACAAATAGAAGGGTGTATATTTATTGGTACAACAAGTAACTTTGCTTGGAAATGTTTGGAAATATAACTAAACCCTTCGTGAATTGGGAAACAAGGGAAAAAAATAATAGAAAAATATGCGTTATTCTAAATTAATTTTGTAAATACTAAAACTATTTCTTTCTCAATTCAAAGTTTAAAAAAATAATGATACATACCTGTCTCGTCACTATCCATAACGATTAGATTTTAAATACTTCCAAAACTAAAGTTATTCAAATTCAAAAATAGAAAGTCACAATGAAGAACGATTTGACACTCATGCACTTAACGCAACACTCCAGTTTCAACTGATAACAGGAGGTCATCGTTCACTTAAAGGAGATAAAAATCGCATCACGTGATTCCCCAATGATTCAGTTTCAACTCATATCCATCCATTCGATCCTGCGTTGTACTTTATGAAATCCACTTTTGGCCGCCCAGATTTGTAAAATACCCCACTGTGCGTCCGTAGGAAAGCAATTTCGGAAAATTTCGTTATATTTTCACCGATCATGACGACCCCCAGACACCGAAATCACACGCCGTTCAAATGTTGATTTTGTATATCTGTATCTATCTACCTATATACAGCATCTATAACTGCATAGTCCCATCTGCCAGCGTCAAATTCTCGCCAAGCTGGGCGATACTCAGTGAAACATTGCCAAATTTGGCGACCAAAAATAAATCGCCATAAATGAAACCAATTTGGATATATTGGGTCGTTCGGAAAGTCGTTTCCGTTCGGGAAAATCAATTCGGACCGGAAAATTCTGCCCGTTAATTTTTAGATATTAGATATCCGTATTAATGTCTAATACAGGGCATGAAATTTCAGTTGAAAGAGTACTAGACGGACTAAAAGTTTTGTTCGCCACTACTTTACATTCATTCAGACAGCAAAGCTGGCCACCGCACCTACCAGAAAATGAACTCTTTATGACAAACTGAATTTAAATTGACCATTGTTAGAAGGAGCTGTCTAAATCCAGAATATTTTACATTCATAAAAAATATAAATAATTTTTTTAATGTTAACAGATGTAATATGAAGAACTTTCTGGTGACTGAAATCATAAAAGAAAAAACTTCGGTTCAAGTATATGAAGAATTTCTTTATTTCTTCTATCCCAAATCCTAGAATTTTTACTTTGGGAGGCCAACACAAAGTATCAAAAACATACAGAGATGTTAACACATCTATTGACATAGATTGCAGTCTTTCTGTGATGTATATCTTTGTATGTTTAATTAATATCCCTCTTATAGTCTGAAATTCTTGCTCTCCATTTTTAATATTTGTTAGCTGCGCATCCTTGGTTGTTCCTGAAAGGAATAGTTGGTCCAAAAACTCCTGTTCATTTGGCTCGACACTAGATTCGAGATCTGTCAGAACTTAGATGCAATGTTTAATTTTTATTTCAAAGATGAATGACAAGTTCCTTGTTTTATAATGCCACACTTAAAGGGTTCAGTTTTCTATAGAAATCCAAGAAGAAGTATAGAACTTTAAGAAATTTATAATCCTTCAAACTTTTCAGCAAACCCTTAGCTTTAGCATGATCATTGTATATTCCATGGACGAGGATGGAGAAGTGGGCGACGCCGCATTTTTCCTTCTCTCGTCGCTTGATTTTAAAGCACTTCCGCGTATAGCTGTATTGCACTATATTCTTAGTATGTATTGATTTGAAGCACAACATTTTCAAAGACGAAACTCACTCGCCAACCTTAAGTATTTGCTCGCCAATGGCGAGCTGGCGAGTGGAAATTTTGCGCCCTGGTCTAGTAATTAAATGATAGAATTTTCCGGTACGAATTAATTTTCCCAAACTGAAACGACTTTCCGAACGACCCAATAGCTGCCTAATTTGGCGAAATTTTCCAGTATTGACGAAAACTGGGATTGTATCTTCTATATAATCGGGCTTAGCTTCGCGTGTTTAAGTAAAATTAGCTGAATTTTTTTAAAATAAAGGAATAGGGAAGCTATTTTTTCCTCCCAGTTCAGACTTTTTTTAATTTGATTTTCTCTCTTTCTTTATCTGTGTTTTGCATAATATACTTAATCGGTAAATGTAGCTAAGTATATATACATGCATTCATTTTGATTTTTGGTTCTAATTTCGTCTGATTATTTTAGGTTGCACACGACTGTCGAAATGATAGTGGAGCTTTATATCACCAGTTTGGTGTAGTCATGGCCAACGTTTTTGACACGCAGGTAAGATTTTTGTAAATAATTCAAATTTTAATGCTTGCTCGTCCTAATAATTATGTTTTGCATAAGTGTTTTCGTTCATGTAGCAGAGGTAACATTGCTTTCTTAAGTATTAGCTTTCATTACAAAAAAGTAAAAAGCAGCCGTTCAGAGGACAGCAGTTCCGAAAAATTTTGGTATATTTTCACCGATCATGAGACCCCCCCCCCCCCCCCAGACCCTCTAAACTACCTTCAAATGTTGATTTATATATAAATATATATCTGATTTTTGTCATACTGTAACTCTCGTATTTATGAACCGATTTGGATGTGATTGGGCATCTGTACGTTTAAAAAATTTTTAAATTATAAAAAAGGTACAAAAAAAATTATAAATCGAAAAAGACTTTTTCCTTAAGTGTTTGATACAAGTATTCCGGGGCATTTTTGTTTCGTCTTTATCTTAAAAAATGGATAGCAATTTGAATTTCTAGGGTGGCTGACATTTTGAAACAATCTGATTTTTGTCATGCGATAACACGCGTATTTATTAACCGGTTTGGGTGTGACTAAGCATGCGTACAGTACATACCAGAGTCTCGACCGAGTTTATTAGCCTGCTTCATGCGTCAACTTGTTTAAAAATGGCGACCATTTAAAACATTTTTAAAATTCAAAAAGATATACAAAACAATTAGAAATTGGAAAACCCTTTTTTTTCAAGTGTTTGACCTTGGTACAAAGATTCCAGCGCATTTTTTAATTTCGTCTTTACCTTAAAAAGTGGATGAGATGTAGCCGTGTGAAATTCTAGGACGTCTGACATTTTGAAACAGTTTCATTTTTGTTCTCCGACAGCACTCGTATGTATTAACCGATTTCGATGTGACTGGGCATGTGTACAGGACTTACCAAGGTCTCGACCAAGTTCATTGTAGGCTTGACTCGCACGTTATTTCAAAATGGTGGACACTTCAAGATATTACCAGATTTGTCGACCGAACATCAATCCCTCTAAATGAAGGCAACTTGGATATAGCTGACCAATTTGGTGAAATTCTCATTTAAATTCAGTATTTACGAAAACTGTAATTGAGTCTTCTATAATCGAGTTCCAATCATTTTAGTTTTGTGTGTTTCAGTAAAATAAGCTGGATTTTTAAAAACAAGGAATATGAAAGCTACCTTTCCCTCGTGTTACAGGCCGGAAGGACTGTCAATGATAGTAATTGTTTCTGATTTCGCATTTTACTTGAGCTGTTTCATATGATAGAGAAAGCGCACCTCCCCCTCCCCCCCACACACCGTAAGATAGATAAACATATAAAATAGATAAATAGGTATATTATAAGAAACTATGATGACTCACGTGCTCAAAATAAAAAAATAGAACATTAGAGAAAAATCGTTAAAGGAGTTATATCTAGGATTATTTTGGCTGAAAAGAAACCTTACTCTAGGTCATTTTCTCGATTATGACAAATCGATCTCACGTTCAATTTTGATGACTTGTGATATATTATCATAACTTCAGATTTTAGTTCTTCTAATGTTAACTCCGTAAGTCTTTTTATAGTTTTCTATTTACTTATATATTCATGTGGTGACAGAGTTTGAACTCTGCACTGCAAAGACCAGCACATTCTTTAAATGAGGCTCTGGACGATCCACCTCAACTACGAAAAAACTGCTGAACTTACAAAAACTATTGTGAGAAAGATGAGATGACTGTTGATTGCTCTCAAGAACGGACGTGTGAAACGTCGTGTCGACCGAATACCGGGTCAGCGGACCTCGGTCTTAAAGCAGAATGTCGCCGGCCAGTTATAGTTATCATGTTTAATCTAAATGTAAATACCCCATCTGTAAATACCTCATCCATATATTCAAGAACATTAAAGCTTAAGATTTCCTCAAGAATCTGCCTGGACTAATTACTTCTAGACACCTACCACAGTAAAGGTACATTTATTCGTCAAAATCAATGTGCATTAAATTTCTACAGATTGGGGGCTCGACCGGGATTTACATGCAAAGTGTGGATTGAACTTGTACGAAAAATTTTCTGATGTCCTAAAATGATGTTCTGAAAAAGAAAAGAAAAAAGTTGCTTTCATCGAATGTTTCGTGAATAGCTGGAAAGAGGAAAAAAAAGGAAAATTCTCATGCAGAAGGAAAGATAAAAAGAGTCATACAAGTGTTTTCTGTCTTTGCGTCGATAAAGTCCGTTAATGAAGGGAAGGAAGAAAGTCGGAATTTCAACTGGGTATTTCATCGAAGGATCGAAGTGAGCGTGTTCTGTGATGAATCAACGGAGTGTTTTGCATCTTCTCGTAGAGTTTCGTTTAATTCTGCTGATAAAAAGTGTGTTTCGAGTCTTGGTGACCGGTTGACCTACTTATTCATCTCAAGATGTTCTTCTTTTCTTGTGATAAAATGGGAAAAGTGAGTTTTTGTGTGTGTACGCCAGAAGAAAAAGAATTTTTTTTATTTTAGTGAAGCTTTTTAGTGAGTTTTTTTTTTTTGGAAAGTGATTTATGCAGAAGTGGATTTTTTTTTGTTCTGCATTTTTTTTGTAATAAAAGAAATAAGGCACTTGCTTAGACGTGTCTGCGAAGAGGAAATATAGGAAGGTGGTTTTTTTTTTTTTTGCTTCCTAATGATATACATGATCTTAGATTCCTAATACATGATTTTTTTTTGCTTCTTTCAGAGAAAAGTGGTATAACGATATATATATATATATTATCTTGTTATATTTTTATGTGAAAAGAAAGAAATATATATTCTGTGAGAATATTTAGAGGGAAGCAAGTTTTTATAAAATTGGTATTCAATAATTATTTTTTTTGTATTATTAAGTAGTGAAGAATATATATATATATATATATATATATATATATATATATATATTTTGTGGAAATATCTGGTACAAAGTAAGTCTGTTTTATAAAACTTACATATTATTATATATATAGATATATTTGATTTATCGGGTGCTTATATATTATTGATTTATATTAAGATATTTTATTTATGTTTTAATTGGTTAGATATAATTATGGCACACTTAATAAGGTCCAAAAAGATCGATCTGGTTACTGCGGTAATCGAGTTAGGTTTAAATCCTCCAGATGGTGCTAATAAAAGTCAACTGACTGATTTAATTGTAAAATTCGAAGGGTATAATGAGGATTTAGTAAAAAATTTGCTAGCGGGGATTATAAGCGAGAGGGAAGAGAAAGAAAAATTGTTGCAACAAAAAGAAATCGAGAATCGTGAATTTGAATTGCAAAAATTACAATTGGAAAATACACAAAATACCCAATTGCATAATTCGGTATCTACAATCGCCGGAAAGAGTTCCGATGTTCTAAAATTGCTAAATAGATATAATAATGAGGAAGAAATTAGCATTTACTTAACCCTTTTCGAACGGCAAGCAAAGCGTCTAGGAATAGAAAAAAATGAATGGGTTACATATCTGTTGGCACTGTTACCGCTTGATATTGTTAGTTTAATAAATCGTGAAAGTGAAGAACTATCCAGTGATTACGACTGTGTAAAGAAAATACTTTTAAAACTTACACCAGAGCAATTCAGGCAAAAATTCTTTTTACATAGAAAACAAAATTCAGCGTCATGGAAAGATTTCTCATTTGAAATCGCAAATTTTCTGAATGAATGGTTATCGGGATTACACATATCAACGTTGGAAGAGTTAAAAAATATTTTAATTATTGACCAGATTAGGCGCAAATTGTCCCTAGAAATGAAGGAACAGTGCAGAAGAATTGACTAATAAATTGGATGATTTTGAAACCGCCAAAATTAACTTACGGAAAACTGAAATTAAGCCCTCAAACACGGAATTTAGAAAACGTCAAGGTAGTGAAAATAATAGAGCGTTCCATCGAAATGACATTAGTCGCGTACCATATGGGAAAAACTACACACATACCCCCCCCCCCCAAAAAAAAAAGAATTTAAATACAAAAATCCGTTGTTTCAATTGCAATGACTTTTCTCACCGTTTTAGGGGTTGCCCCCGAAAAAAAGAAAGTCCGGTCTGCTGGAAGTGTAAAATTCCTGGCCACAGGTCTGACCAGTGTAAAAATAATTCTCCTAAAAATGCAAACGCTGCCGTAAGCAATAACTCAAATCCGGTTGATAAAATAATAAAAAGCGTGGGGATTTTAGGAAAAAATATAAATGCTTTAATTGATACAGGAAGTAACGTAAATATGTGTAGCAACGATACTTATACAGCCTTGGGATGCCCTAAATTGCATGAAAGTGACTTGGTTTTATCAGGTATTGGTGGTAGCCAAATTACACCCATAGGATTTACGACCGTAAAAATTGAAATAGATGGTTACACAGTGAATGCAAATTTATATGTCGTAAAAAATTTGAGCCATTCTATAATTTTAGGAAATAACTTTTTGAAACAGGTAAATTTCAATCTGTCAGAAAAAGGATTGCAAATTACAGGGAAACGAAAATTGAAGGAAGTTAGGGTGAATTGCGTCACTGCTTTCCCACAAGCAACAGTCATGACAGAAACCAGACGCGTCATCTATGTCACACCCAGATTTCATGCGATGTTGCGGTCAGAAAAGCAAAACAATCCCACGATAGGAAAAACGATTGCGACAGCTGAATTAATGAGAAAGGAACAAACTAGTCAAAAGGAAACAGCTTGCAACTTTAGTGAAAAAATAAACATGCAATTAAACTCTGATAAAAATTGTTTGTTGCAAAGTGAACAGTGTTCCACCCACAATTAGACTCAGCGAAAACCACAGATATTTATTTAGCTGAGACAGCTAATTCTATTAATTTTCAGGAAGTTCAGCTAAATCACATTACAAACAATACTATTAAGAAAGAGTTAACGGAATTGGTCACTAATTATAAGCCAAACAAGGTTAAGGACACAGAGTTAAATGTAAATATAATATTAACTGATGATATTGCGATTGCGCAACGACCGCGTAGATTGGCCTATCCAGAACAGGAATTTGTGGACAAACAAATACAAGAATGGTTGGAAATGGAAATTATAACGGAGAGTAATTCTAATTATGCATCGCCTATTGTGTTAGCGAAAAAGAAAGATAATTCCTGGAGATTGTGTGTAGACTATAGACCCTTAAATAAAAAAAATAATTAGAGATAATATTCCCTTGCCAAGAATAGAAGACGTTTTAGATAGCATTGAGGAAGCGAAGGTTTTCACTACATTGGATTTAAAAAATGGTTTTTTTCATATAGACGTAGCAGAGGAGAGTAGGAAATATACAGCATTTGTCACACATAACTCCCAGTACGAATATTTAAAGCTTCCATTCGGATTATCGATTGGCCCCCAGAATTTTCAGAGATATATTCAAGCTGTTTTTAAACAGTTAATTAAAGAAAAAGGTATTATTAATTTACTTAGACGATGTCATAGTACTTGCGAAGACTGAAGAAGAGGCGCTTTTAAAACTGAAACGCGTCCTAGAAGTTGCATCGGATTACGGACTTGAATTTAATTTTGCAAAATGCCAATTCCTTAAACGGAAAATTGAATTTTTAGGCTATATTATCGAAAATGGAACTACTAGGCCCTCGGAAGCCAAAACTTTGGCAGTAAAGAATTTTCCTGAACCCCGCACCCTTAAACAATTACACAGTTTTCTAGGCCTAACTTCTTATTTCAGAAAATACATCCCACATTATACAACTATAGCGAGACCTTTAAGTGATTTATTAAAAGCGGGAAATACATTTAAATTTGGAATCCTCGAAAAACAAGCTTTTGAGACTCTTAAAGAAAAATTAGTTAACCCCCAGTATTGCATACATTCCGACGAGGCGCCAGACTAGAATTGCACACCGATGCAAGCGCCATAGGTTTTGGTAGTGTCTTACTACAAGAAGATGAGAACAAAAACTTACGTCCTATTCATTACATGAGCCGTAAAACCACACCTACTTAAGCAAAATATTCGAGTTACGAATTGGAAACACTCGCGGTAATAGAATCGGTTAAAAAATTTCGAAACTGCTTATTAGGCACGAAATTTAAAATTGTGACAGATTGTTCTGCGTTTCAAAAGACAATGGACAAAAAAGACATTACGCCAAAAGTAGCCAGATGGGCCCTATTCTTACAGGAATTTGATTATGAAATTGCCCACCGATCAGGAGCCCAAATGAAACATGTAGACGCATTGAGTAGAAATACAGTACTAATAGTTACCCGATCGCATGATGAATTAACATTAAAAATAAAGAACGCACAACAAGAGGACGAACACATACAAGCGATAAAAAAGTTAATTGAAAAAAATGAAAGTTCAGAATATTTTATAAGAAACGACATCGTATACAAATATGAAAATGATAGAGAACTTTTGATGATTCCTACCGATATGCGAAAGGAAATAATACGCGATGTTCATAACAAAGGTCATTACGCAGTGGCTAAAACTGAAATTATTTTAAAAGAAAAATATTTTATACTCCAACTAAGAAAGCAAATTGAAAGTGTCATTGCCAACTGCATAGAGTGTATTCTTTGTAATAAAAAGCAAGGAAAAGGAGAAGGTCTGTTAAACCCGATCCCCAAACAAAATATGCCCCTCGAGACCTATCACATAGATCACATTGGTCCCATGCCTTCTACAAATAAAAATTACAATCACATTTTTACTGTTGTGAACGCATTTCCTAATTTTTTTGGCTATACCCCGTTAAAACTACAGCCGCTAAAGAAGTCATCGATAAGTTAACCCGACAACATGATATTTTTGGAAATCCATTGCGAATCATTACCGATAAAGGACCAGCATTTACCTCTGTTGATTTTGAGAAATATTGTAAGGAAGAGAACATAGAACATATTCCCATAACAACAGGGATACCTAGAGGAAACGGTCAAATAGAGCGAATGCACAGAATTCTTATCCCAATTTTAGCAAAACTTAGCGTAGAAGACCCTACTAAATGGTACAAATTTGTCGCGCCCGTGCAACGCATCATGAATAGTACCGTATCGAGGAGTACAAAATTTACACCTTTTGAATTATTGACAGGAACGAAACTGCGGCAGAAAACTGACTTGCAAATCAAAACGCTGTTAGACGATGAGGAATTAAATTCTTTCATATCGGAACGAAATTCGAATAGAGAAATAGCTAAGCAAAATATATTAAAAATACAACAGGAAAACATGAAAACGTATAACAAAAAACGAAAAAAGGCCAACTCATATAAACTCGGTGATTTGGTGGCCATTCAAAAAAGACAGTTTGGGACAGGTACCAAACTAAAGCCTAAGTTTCTTGGTCCCTATGAGATTACTGCAGTAAAAAGAAACGATCGCTACAATGTGAGCAAAGTTGGATACCATGAGGGTCCAAATACGACCGCAACGGCTGCAGATCACATGAATCCTTGGATCATGTGATCTACTCTCTAAGTTTCTACTGTCTAAGACGAAATACTTACGCTTTAAGTTTTTTTTGTGTTTTTATATATATTTTTTAAACTGTGTATTATTGATATCTTTTTTTTATTACTATTATGAACAAACTGTGAAAAGAACTGCTTCCAAGTGACAAGCAGAAAACTTTATTATTTTTCTAACTCTAAAAATATTGGTCAAGGACTGAAAACTTTTGATCATCAGTATTTAGTGACTGATTTTACTATTATTTTGTTTTATATATTGTTTGTGAATTTTTTTGCGTGTATAATATACGTTCTGGAAAAAGTAATCCAGTACCAGTCAGGCATATAAAGGAGATGGTGACTGGGTGGACCCAGCCCTGTCAGGTAGGCCGAATTGTGGTGACAGAGTTTGAACTCTGCACTACAAAGACCAGCACATTCTTTAAATGAGGCTCTGGACGATCCACCTCAACTTCTGAGCCTACGAAAAAACTGCTGAACTTACAAAAACTATTGTGAGAAAGATGAGATGACTGTTGATTGCTCTCGAGAACGGACGTGTGAAACGTCGTGTCGACCGAATTCCGGGTCAGCGGACCTCGGTTTTAAAGCAGAATGTCGCCGGCCAGTTATAGTTATCATGTTTAATCTAAATGTAAATACCCCATCTGTAAATACCTCATCCATATATTCAAGAACATTAAAGTTTAAGATTTCCTCAAAAATCTGCTTGGACTAATTACTTCTAGACACCGACCACAGTAAAGGTACATTTATTCGTCAAAATCAATGTGCATTAAATTTCTACATTTATTATGTGACAGTGGTATTTGTAAACAGAGTAATACTTAAGAAAAATAAAGGAAGTATTTGAAAAAGATATCTTTATCGGAATAATAATAAAAAAAAAACAAATTATAGAAGAACTGCCTTTTTTTTTTTTTTTTTTTTTTTTTTTCATTTCGAATATTAACCAGTGAAAGTGGATTTGTTTAATTAAAAATTTAAAAAAAAAATCAAGATAAAGTCGTAAATTAGCTATCCAGGCATTTTTATGAGAATAACGTTGTGTAAAATTCTTGTTAAAAAAAAAAAGAGGAAAAAGGTGAATACATGAAAAATACAGGCTGTAATCTTAACGAGATCCTGAATTATTGCTGAGCAATCAGGGCATGTGCCCTGGGTTCAACTATCAAAGGGGGTCCCAAGATTCTAAAACAAGTCAAACAAGGGAGTAGAATGTACAGTCGACACCCCCCCCCCCCCCCTTTACACAAAACCAATTTACAAAAAAGAGGAAACATCCCATACATATTTAATCACCAAATATTCCGAAAAAAAAAAAGGAATTGCGCACATTTAAAGTTTTGAACTCCTAATGTCAAATTCATTTTTAGCAATTGTAAAATAAACTACCATAGGTGTAGCTTTTAAAACATAACTCAAGAACTACTTGGTGAAAAAGGCTGTAATTTTGGATTTACATATTCAAAGCATCTTGAAATTATTATTATTATTATTATTTTTTTTTTTTTTTGGGGGGGGGGGGCAGAGGTTACAGTATATATTATTTTCTAACATCAATTAAAAAATACATAAAATAGGAAATAAATATTCGAAACAAAAATTTGTATTGTAATTTTCAAAATTTTCACAGAAATCTATTTCTAGAAACTTCAAATATGTGAATCCAGAATTACAGCCCATTCCACCAAGTAGTTTTTGAGTTATGCTTAAAAGACTATATGGGTCATTCTCCCAAAATTGTACATTTTCAATACAAATTATTCCCGTTAAATATTTTGTTTTTCAAGACAAATGTTATAATTTTTAGAAACTTATCACTTACTGCAAGTAAAAATCAGCAATGGCCCAGCTACATTATATTTATTTATTTATTTATTTTTTCAGAAACACAATTTTTGGTACTTTTCGGTTAGCCGGGCGCCAGTGTTATGTATACATATATATGTCTATATACATGTCTATATATATATACATAGGTATAGATATACATATATGTGGATATACATGTATATATGTTACTGTTAAACACGGAAATTGGAGAATGTCGACTTTCACCGGTGAATGTCAACATATACCAAAAACGTCGTTGAAAGACCGAATATTTGATTATATTCTTGTACATTCGGACTATCACCGGTGAATGTCAACAATCACATATATGCTCTGGTGGAGGTCGAAAAGAGAAGCGGTGTTTAACAGAGAGGCTACAGTCTGTCGCCAAATTCTTTGTTCTACTGCGAATCAGTCAGTTTTGTTAGTTTTATGCTAGGTTTGATCGTGCGCGCAACGTTTTCTTAAATTTTATTTTTTTGTCCAATATCCTAATTTATATTGAATAAATGCTGCAGTGAGTCGTGATCTTTTTTTTTTTTTAATTAAATACATTAATTGAGAGAAAACGAGAAACAATTGCTTTTATTATTTTTTTTTCAAGAAAACTACTCTAAAATACTTTCTGAAGTGTTTTCTGCTAAAACTAAGAACTGCAGCGCGCATATTCACAAAACTCAATCGGTTCGGATTGGACACATGTATTTCTCAGTTTATTTTTCTGGTATTAAATATTGGATATTCTGAAGTACTTATGATATGAAGCCGATCGCTATTCATGGAATCATGAAATTGTTATTTGACTCGTTCGGGTTGAAGTGTCCCATTAACCCTTTCAGGGACAAAAAATTATGTTTCCGTAATGTTTTATTTCACACCGGAATATACAAAAAAAAAAAAAAAAAAAAAAAAAAAATTTCAAAATAAGGAAAAGCTATTTTACAACTATTTTCCATCAAAGTTATAAAATAAATGTGTAATTACATGTTTCTGGTGCAAATCTTGATTAAAATTAGGTGGGATATAATATATTCCACCGCCCCTCAAGCGGTTAAGAGAACCCGTCTTTTCATTTAGTATTATTTTGCCTTAACCACTAGTTTTGTTATTATCTCCACGTAGGAATGATAGTATTCTAATTCTAATAATATTATACATGTGAAAGTGTGAAAAGGTATGGTTGAAGTCAACATTAAAATAGATGATTAAATGCTTTTAACTTCATTATCCGTTACATTCATTTTTTTCCCAATGTGCAAAATTTTCGCTTAAGTTAATAAAATTTACATATTTTATTTGTTTCTATGAGATAAAATAAAACTTATAAAAATAAAACCTACTTTCAGTCAAATGTTTCAACTTACAGTTTGTACATATTTGTGCAGTGCTTTCAAAAATATTTTGCGATTTCACTATTAATATTTCCAACATAGAGTAAGTATTTTTGCAATATTGACGTTTTGGTAGAGATTATTACAATGTACAGCAACCTTTATGCAGCCTTCACGTTTCACTACAAATATTTCCAAAGGAAACCTAATATTTTATCAATATTGGTATTTCAGTTCAAATTTTAGCTATTAGTATTGAAAACTAAGAGTAATTTTATGTTAAAAAAATACCTGAATATTTTAATAATAATTTTCGCCTTGTTAAAGGGAGATTTTCATTGAATAAATATAATGAAAATTGCCATTAAAAAAAAAGTGGCAGATATTTTGAATCCAGAGTTTCCGCTAAATTGCCAACTCTGTTAGCGATGACTAAAAATATTGGCCAGTATAACCAATAAACCTGAAACAGATTTTTCGTGTAATTACATTTCTAGATTTTTATAATATTTATTAACAAATAAGTAATCTTTGCCTTATTTGTTATTAGAATTCTTATGTCAAAAATACTATTAGGAGGAAACAGTGATTATTGAAAAAAAAAAAAAAAAAAACAGAAACACACACCAAAAAAAAAAAAAAAAAAAAACACAATCACTCCAGTAAATATGTAAAATTTATAAAACTTAAGTAAACTATTTCTATATTGTAAAAAATAAGAGAATTGAATGGATAATGGATACATTACTAGAATTAGGATTCTATCATTACTATATGGAGATAATAAAAAAAAAAAAAAAACTTGTTAAGACAAAATAGTACTCAGTGGGAAGACATGATCATTTCAGGTCTCAGGACTCTTAAAATTGGAAAAAAGGGAAAAAAAAAAGATCATTTTCATTATTTAATATCTTAAAATGTTAGAGATTATGATTTTAATTTATTGAATTTATGATTTTAAGACACAATTTTTATTGAGATGAAAGATGCAGAAATTCGGAATAACAGATTACGCGCACGACTACAAAATAAATTTTGTAACTAGAAGGAAAATTTATGCGTCTATACTTCAGATTATAGTAATTGCTCTGAACCTAAATAAATTCGTATTTAAAGCATTTTAGATTTTTAATACAAAGTTATATTTAGCTAATGAAAAATTTAGAAAATTTCAACAGTATAATCACTTAAAAAATATTTTTTTGAACAATAAAAAGGAAATTTAAGGTTCAATTTATAAAGACTAATAAGAAACACATGTTTTGAAAATGTCATAAAAAAAAAAATCAAGAGTTTTTGAGATATCGTGTGCATTATGCCCAAAAACGTCATTTCGAGAAAAATGACTTCAAAATTTTGGAAACTCCGCTTCAGCTATTATGCAGGTATAATTCTAAAAGCCATAACTTTTGTTCTAAAAGGAATTTCAAGGAAAAAATTATTTAAAAATGTTCAGAAAAGTTGCGAGTTTAACATATAAAAAAATTGAAGTTTCGAAAATTTTAAGGCTTTAAGAGTCCTGAGACCCCTTAATAGGACGTTAAGCCCCGAATGGATTAACCGTTTGAGTGCGGAACAAATCTTGTGGATATATGCCAAAAATGCGAATGTGTATGGGTTGTATAGTAAACAAATACTTGTAAATCGACGATATATACAGAAATCGCACGCTTCCCTAGTGCAACGAACTTAAATGCACACTCCACTGAGACAACAAATAGGAGCATTATCACCCTCTCCGCAGTTTTAGCATAAACTAAAATGAGTGCTATCGCGCTTCCCGCAATTGTAGCACACAGGGACGTAGTTACAGGGGGGGGTGCGCCCCCCCCACACTTCGCTAAACTCATATACATTCAGTAATTTCACTTTCGTTCAAAAATTGCATCATTTGGCTCGGATTTTTTTCTTTTTTTTAAAGAATTTTTAAAAACATATTACAAAACAGAAAACGATGTCGAAACATATTTAAAATTATTAAATAATTTCTAATTAGAAACTTCCTTTCTCTTATTTATTTTTTTTTTCGCTTGGAGTCCATTGCAATTTCACTTTTTAGCTCTTCCATGGGTGTAAGAAGGGAAGGTTGGGTCTATGATACAATATCACTTAGAAGATTAAATATACCTTCTTCCTATTTCTATGCAGTATCCCAAGCTAGGAGATGAGGGTAGAGAATATCTTATCTCCGCTTCATTCAAGAAAGGAATCTGGAGAAAAAGGCCTTGAGGGTAAATGTGTACACTCCTTGACCAAACGTACATTTCACTGGCCCCGCCCCATACTCATTTTCAAAATTCAACAGCACCATTCGTTTGTGCTACGTTTGTGCTGGTTTGTGCCGCAAAAATTTTCGTTTGTGCCACTTCCGTTCTCTCGTTATAACGAACACAATGGGGCGGGGCCAGTGAAACGACAGCCCCGCCCCATCAAAGAAATCGAAATTTTATTACTGCATTCGTTTGTGCTACATTTGTGCTGGTTTGTGCCGCAAAAATTTTCGTTTGTGCCACTTTCGTTCCCTCGTTATAACGAACACAATGGGGCGGGGCCAGTGAAACGACAGCACCGCCCCATCAATGAAATCAAAATTTTATTACTGCATTTGTTTGTGCTACGTTTGTGCTAGTTTGTGCCGCAAAAAGTTTCGTTTGTGCCACTTCCGTTCTCTCGTTATAACGAATTTTTATAATTCAAGGTCAAATAAAGAAAATCACTTATAAAAATCGTAAATAACTACATGTCACGAAATGAAATACGTAAATCTTTAGTCCCATGTAAATGTCGGTTTGTGCCGCAAAAAGTTTCGTTTGTGCCATTCTGGTTCCATCGATATAACGAATTTTCCACTATTTGAACACAGAACGACCATTTTCAGTGGCCCCGCCCCATAAACGAAATCTAAATTGTATTACGGCATTCGTTTGTGCGACGTTTGTGCTGGTTTGTGCCGCAAAAAGTTTCGTTTGTGCCACTTCTGTTCTCTCGTTATAACGAATTTTTATAATTCAAGGTCAAATAAAGAAAATCACTTATAAAAATCGTAAATAACTACATGTCACGAAATGAAATACGTAAATCATTAGTCACATGTAAATGTCAGTTTGTGCCGCAAAAAGTTTCGTTTGTGCCATTCTGGTTCCCTCGATATAACGAATTTTCCACTATTTCAACACAGAACGACCATTTCACTGGCCCCGCCCCATCAACGAAATCTAAATTGTATTACGGCATTCGTTTGTGCTACGTTTGTGCTGGTGTGTGCCACAAAAAGTTTTGTTTGTGCCACTTCCGTTCTCTCGTTATAACGAATTTTTATAATTCAAGATCAAATAAAGAAAATCACTTATAAAAAACGTAAATAACTACATGTCACGAAATGAAATACGTAAATCATTAGTCCCATGTAAGTGTCGGTTTGTGCCGCAGAAAGTTTCGTTTGTGCCATTCTGGTTCCCTCGATATAACGAATTTTCCACTATTTCAACACAGAACGACCATTTTAGTGGCCCCGCCCCATCAACGAAATCTAAATTGTATTACGGCATTCGTTTGTGTTACGTTTGTGCTGGTTTGTGCCGCAAAAAGTTTCGAATGTCTCACTTCCGTTCTCTCGTTATAACGAATTTTTATAATTCAAGGTCAAATAAAGAAAATCACTTATAAAAATCGTAAATAACTACATGTCACGAAATGAAATACGTAAATCTTTAGTCCCATGTAAATGTCGGTTTGTGCCGCCAAAAGTTTCGATTGTGCCATTCTGGTTCCCTCGATATAACGAATTTTCCACTATTTCAACACAGAACGACCATTTCAGTGGCCCCGCCCCATCAACGAATTCTAAATTGTATTACGGCATTTGTTTGTGCTGCGTTTGTGCCGCAAAAAGTTTTGTTTGTGCCACTTCCGTTCTCTCGTTATAACGAATTTATTAAGTCAAGGTCAAATAAAGAAAATCACTTATAAAAATCGTAAATAACTACATGTCACGAAATGACGACATAACCGTTTCAGGTGCAAAGCAATGCTATTGATGGAGTGTTGAAATTAATGACTGACACCGGAATTTTGGTTAAAAAAAAATTCGGTTTATTATGTGTGTGAAATATAGCTTTTTCTTATTTAAAAATAAATTTGTTTTAAAATTCCTGTGTCAACCATTAATTTCAATACTTTAGCAATGGAATTGCTTTGCCCTGAAAGCGTTATGCCGTTTTACAAATGCAACTCTAGCCTTCCTATTCTTAGTAGATAACAAACGTATTTTTTCGAGTCTTCTACCATGTAAAGCATAGAGGTTTATGCGTCGTTTCACTGATGAAACGTGTGATGCAGTAATTTTCTATTAATCGACTATGCAGTAATTTTCTTTCAATTATTATTTTTATTATTACAGCGGACTTACGACAATCACTTGTAGATATCATTTTATAATATAGTCAACATTTCAAGTTGTTTTTTTCGGATGCTCACTTTGAGGCTTATTTTTGATGTATTTTTGTTTATTAAAAAATTTATTCCAGGTAATAACAAGTTGCCGAGACACGTTAAAAGAACGAGCTAGTTCAGCTTGCTGTCTACCTTTCTTAAGTGCATTTACAGCGGCTTTTCTAGAATCACTTCAATATTTTTTACATTTCTGAATTTAAAAATAATCACAGTAAGGCGATATAAACACTAATCGAAGCTATAGCGCCACTGACACCTTCAACAATTAAATGCAAACTAATTGTCGAAATACTTTTGAGCTAAGGAGGAGTCATATTTCTTCGGTGGCGCCGATTGTAAACAAACAAGTTGAAACTTGATACATTTAAATAACTGCAGTCATAGTGTTCTCATTTATAGGGAATATATTTTCTTTTACATTTTTATATTAAATAAAATAAGAGAGAATATAAGGTTGTCAAAATACTTTTGAGCGCTACTGTATTACGGTATTCGTTTGTGCTACGCTTGTGCTGTTTTGTACCGCAAAAAGTTTCATTTGTGCCACTTCCATTCTCTCGTTATAACGAATTTTTTTCATCCAAGGGCACATGCAGGAAATCGCAAATGAAGAAAGGCATGGGACTAAATGAAATACGTAAATCTTTAGTCCCATGCAAATATCGGTTTGTGCCGCAAAAAAGTTTCGTTTGGGCCATTCTGATTCCCTCGATACAACGAATTTTCTACTATTTCAACATTGGGCCACAATTTCAGTGGCCCCGCCACATCAAGGAAATCTAAATTATATTACGGCATTCGTTTGTGCTACGTTTTTGCTGGTTTGTTCCGCAAAGTTCCGTTTGTGCCACTTCCTTTCTCCAGTTATAACGAATTTTTATAATTCAAGGTCACGTAAAGAAAATCACTTCTCAAAATCGTAAATAAATTTGTGTCACGAAATAAAATACGTAAATTTTTAGCGCTATGTAAATGTGCATGAACTTTTTTAAAACACGGCAACTGTAAATATTCGAAAAAAAATCGAAAAAGTAACCAAATTAAAAAAATGATTGAACTCTGCACTTTGCAATCTAACCAAGTATATGTTCATGCAAAAGCTGCTTAAATTGCTCTTTTTGATTAAATTAAACTTGTTGATCATATAAAGCTTATAGACTTATGATAACATATTTATGAAAAATATGACTTCTTGGTAGTTCTTGAGAACTAAAGCTTCATTATGACACTTTTAAAACGTAACCTACAATTGCTTGATGCACACAGAAATTGCATCACATCAAAACAGAAATGTTACCATTGAAAAAAATGTGAGAGTGTTGAAAAATATTTTAAATAATTAAGTGAAAAGATTTTTTAAAGAGTTAATGAATTTTAATAATTAAACAACCTTAATGAATTTTAATAATTAAACAAATAACAAAGAAAAATATTGATTTTTTAATGAAAGAAGAAAGAAAAATCGTGCGTTAAGCATAGATTATGAAACACTTTCCAACACTTCCTGAAGGCTTTAACAAAACTTCGTTATTTAGGGAAATCAGGTATATAAAATTACTAAGTAAATATTTTAGAAAACGTATAAAACATTTTAAAAACTGATTTCAGCAGTTACCGTCCATAGTCAAATATGTATTTCAATTCTTTTGAACAGCCCTCTATTTGATCTGTAGGTTGATATATATTCTATATAATGGGGAAATTTTGTTTAGCAAGAAAACGCATAACAGGTTGAAATTTCAATTTCAGCAATTTGTACTCATAGATGGAAACATACTTGAATACTTTTGTACAACCCTGTAGTTATAAATGCAGTTCATCGTAACAATGCATAACTCACATCAAAACCATCTTTAAGCAATTTTTGCTCATAACCAGTAACAATTACGAATTTTTATGTGTGGACCTGTATATGAATTATATCACTTATATACATCATAGAGTATGTATAAATATAGTGAAACATAAAAGCGCATATCATAATTAAAAATGCATTTCTAGCAATCATCGCTAATGTACAGTACTTCGGATACAAGATACAATATATTATCTGAAATCTTTTGTGTGTCCCTATATATGCTATGCACTCCGTATTATACATGAAATAACTTATAGCAAACCTCAGCGACATATAACAATTTCATTATACATGAAATAATTTAACATAATTAAAATACGCCGCAAACAATTCTCTCCAATCCTATATCATTATGTAACGGAATTCTTTTGTATGACCCTGTAAAAGAATAATAACTATTCTTTACACCGCATATTCTGCAGAATGCATACTTTAGTGCACTTCATTAATGCATATCAATTTTATTATGTTCTAAAGATTGTAACACCATTAAAAATAATTTTTAACGATTTTTCCACATAGGCTGTTGTAAATGAACTAAACATGCAACAAACTTCATTTAAAATAGTGAACGTGCTATGATAAACGTCAATAACATTCATAAATTTCAGGGCAATCCGAGTATATTTACGGGAGTTAGAGCGCGGACAGACGGCCAGACGGCCAGACAAACGGAAGTCATATACACTTTCCAACAAAGTTGAAAAGTCTTAAAAAGACTAATTCAAACGAATTTGATTAATTTTTATGCTAGTTTGACATTTTATCATATTTTTAGATGCTAGCTATCTAGAATTTTAACCCTTGAACGAGGTACACTTCAAGAAATACTCATTACTAAACAAAATAAATTAATTTTTAATCTAATCAATAACTGAAAATTCACATTTTAAAAATATTTTCATGAATGTAGATACAGTAAACTCTGTCTAAGGCGGAATCGATCGGGACCGAGAAAAGTTTCCGTTGTAGACAATATTCCGCCTTAGACAAATTTAACTCTATGTCTATGGATTCGTGGGGACTTCAAAATCTTTCCGAGTTAAACAGATTTCCGTCTTACACAGAGTCCGCCTTACAGAGAGTTTACTGTATAAAAATAAGAGTTTACAAACTAATTTTCTTAATTTTATCACGTTGGAAAAGAATTTTCCACATTCGAACGCAATTTTTTATACATAAAGCATTACTTAATCAAATTCTATACTTTCTGATTCAACGAAATTCAGTGATTTCTTCAGTTTTTAAACCAATTCTTAAATTTTATAATTATTAAAATATCCCAACCTCTATTACAAAACGTTTGAAGAAAAACGGATCACTTCATTATTGAGTATTTCTTGAAGAATACTTCATTCAAGGGTTAAAATTCTACATAGCTAGTATCTAAAAGTAGGATAAAATCTCAAACTAGTGTAAAAGTTAATCAAATTCGTTTAAATTAGTTTTTTTTTTATTAAAAAATCAATATTTTCCTTTGTTACTTGTTTAATTATTTAAATTCATTAAGGTAATGGTTGTTCAAAAGCTAAAATATATGTTTCAATTTCCCTTTTAATTTGAAATCTTCATAACATTTCTCTTTTAAGTTGATATTTTTCTTTTATAGTTGAAAAAATCTAAAGGAATCAGTCTTTTGCCTTAAAAAATGATATTTTCATTGTTTTGCTTAATTATTGATGTTCATTAAAGTGTTGTTCATTCAAAATTCAAATATATGTTTAATTTTCAGCATTTAAGTAGATATCCTTATTTTATAGCTGAAAAAATCTAAAGAAATCAACTTTTTCCTTAAAAACTGATATTGATATTTTCCATTTTGTTCCTTAATTAATAATACTCATTAAGTTAATGATTGTTCAAAAACTAAAATTTTCCTTTTTGGTTATATTATTATTACTATTTAAATATATAATTAAAAATTCATGGAAATATACCCTAATCATATGTTTAGTGAACATTTCATAATCTGCATTCTTGAGACACGAAAATACTTCGATAAACCTGGAATTACATTCTTTTATTCGCATCTCTGCTTGAGAAAGCAAGATTCGGGGTTGGCGAAGGTGTCATTTTTCGAATATTTCACTCAAATGTTAAATGAAGTGGTGCGTTTTTCTTCAAACGTTTTGTAACAGAGGTTGGGAAATTTTAATAATAATTAAAAAATGTACGAATTGGTTTATGAACTTAAAAAATCACTGAATTTCGTTAAATCAGGAAGTATAGAATTTGATTAAGTAATGCTTTATGTATAAAAAATTAATTTTGAATGTGGAAACTTCTTTTCCAATGTGATAAAATTAAGAAAATTAGTTTTTAAACTCGTATTTTTATTTGTACATTCGGGAAAATATTTTTAAAATGTGAAATTTTCAGTTATTGATTAGACTACGACTTCCTTCAGAGGGATTAGTCTGAGTGGTATTGCTGAGAACATAGATTTAATAATAACATATGGAGGCAAAGAAAATGAGATGTTATCTTTAATTGTCCATATACTGCGATTAATTGAAATGATGAAAATAAACGAATCATAGAATTACAAAATCTTATATATAAATTCGTATACACTGTTTAAAAAAGTGGGAAAGCAAACCTTGCAAGACAGACATGCATGGATATAAAATTGAAAGTAGGCATTATATTGAATGTAAAATAGAAAATCAAACACTAAATTATGTTATATTGGAATTTTAACTGTATAAAATGATGTCAAGAGCATAATCAAACGCTCCGCACCAATTTGAGAAACTTTAAATGACATATATATGATGTTTGAAAAGAATGGACTATACTTTATATGGTGTGTGCTCCCCCGGAATAGTTAATATTGTACAATATCTGTTTTCCACGGATGCAATGAGGTTGTCGATAAGAGTTAAGGAAGTAACTCTTCATAATCTGATATAGTACTAAAGTAACGAACACGTCAACAGTGGCATGCAACAGAGTGTGTTTTGCTCGATCGGATTTAAAGGGGCACAGAACCTTTAAACTTTAAAAAAATCAGTTTTCAATTTTTGCTTTATTCTGAATGTCTTAAAATTTCCCAACAATATGCAAAAAAACCGCATTCAAAAAATCTGCATTATTTCTTGAGTTATAATCATTTTTAGATGATGAGAATTATAGAAGGTCCGTAGATATTGAAACTTTAAAAAGCATTTTCTCAGATTAGTAAATTTGGAGTTTGCGCGCACTGTTACTTTTAAACTATGTAAGGTACAGCTTAGAAAATTTTTACCAAATATGCGTTTCTTTAAAGTCTACAGGGTAAAACAAAAAAAAATTCATACATTTTGGTTATTTATTTTTTGCACTTGAAAAACTTGAAAAAAAACTTGAGATTTTTGAACTGTTTTTTATTTTGTGCTAAAATTAAATTTTAAACAATATTTTTTGCGTATATCTTTGTTTTAAGTTATAAGTAGCTATGTCATGATTCTATTTTGTTCTAAAATTACTTTCTATATGCATAATATAGAGTCCTATCATGCGCGCAGCACTTAATCACGCATTAGTGAGATGAATTTTTAAATTTAAAATTTAAATATTAATTTTGTACATACAACATTTATTTTTCTGGATAATGTACTTAAAAATATATACTTTAGGCAGAAAGAGGAGAAAAAGATCTTAATTGCGTATTGTTTGTGTTTTGGTACTTTGAAGAAGGCGATGTTTTTTATTGTTTCGACAAACTGAAAGGTCCTGTGCCCCTTAAATGATGAGGGTATGCTGGCCACTACATATGCTGTATTGTTTTGTGTTTAAACATATTCTGCACAAGTTGAGCTGTATTTAGCATGTATTAAATAAAAGTAATTTTCTAACAGTGGGTAGCATATCAATTATAAAAAATGAAATTTCATACGAAGTTCGAAACTACTGTTTGGTAAAATGATCATACTCTCGTACGCAGAATCGATAAAATCAGTTAAGCTAAAAGTAAAAATCGTGTACATTAAAGTAATACTCAATCCTTGGATAGCATATCAGTTACCAAAAAAAAAAAAAAAAAAAAAGAAATTGTGTTCAAATGAATCAGAAAATGTTCAAACTTTAAGTTGATTCAAAAAAAAAAAAATAAATAAATAAATAAGCTTCCTCACACTTTCTCCCAAAAAGACCTAACCCCTTATGTTATAGTATAACATTACCTTATATGGTCATTCATTCAAACCTTAAGAAGATACGAAAAATTATAACGATATATATTTGACATTCAGTTTCCATACTTTATCCTCATCTCTCTATAACATGCTCTTATCAGATTACCATTTCTTATCTCATTTCCGGCTGATAAGAATCTCTCTAAACCTCTCCTACTATAGCAGGATTTTCACTTCCACCCACCTCACTCCTCCCTCCGCCGCTTTCGAACTGTCTTTTCTATATTACTAACGTAAAACTGCTCTTTCCTCGTTTTAGATAGACATAAGCATGGAAGAGTGTAATTTTATGAAATAAAAAATAATTCACAGTTTAATAATATGTACAAAATGTGTGCACATTGTCTATACATGAAAATAGAAAAGTGCATTTGCAAATTTCCTTTAATAAAGTATATAGTAAAGAAAAAAATGTATAAAAAACAATAATTCAACAAATAATTATTTTTCCTGTTAAAAAAAAAAAAAAAAATGTTAATGTAAGAGTGTTTGTTCTTTCCTCGTTTTAGAGACATAGCAGCATGGATGAGCGTAATTTTATGAAATAAATAAACGGTTAGGTGCGAGTATTACTCGTGTCAGAGGGTTCCGTACAATAAATATATTAATTAATAAGTATACTGCACAAAATATCGTTTCTAAAAGAACAATAAAGCTTTGTAAAAAACTATACAACGTACGGTTGGGTATAGCTGTATATACTACAAAAGTATAAATGGACATACCACGAAAGTTCAGAGAGATATGAAGCCTAAGTCGTATCAAATATTGCTATCTGTATAACTCTTTTTTTTAATCTTATCCTAATCTGTGTATGATGAACTTAATTTGGTGCGGACAATAAAAATAGTGCATATTTTACTTCATTTGGCATTTTATAAACACTAATTCAGCGTAATAGTAATCTTTTCTTTTTACAGTGTACCTAAAATAAAACCCTTGTTCAAACTTTAGACATGGCATTTTGCTAAACGCGCTTCGAAAGGAGGTCGCAAAGATGCAACACCGCCCTGGCTCGTGGCGCGGTTTTCCACATAGATTTTTAATTAACCTTTAAAGACTCGGGTGGCGTATTGAGAGAGCCATTCAATGCAAACTAGCGGCGAATCTCATAGTAATTATGTGATTAACTCTTATTAAACTAATCTGTTTTTAACAGTTCGACGTTTATTGCTTTCATACGACTACTGGGCATTGAAATTACATAAACATATCATTAAAAGTTGTGATCTAGGCTATAAAGCCGATAGCGCATAGAGTACGCCGCCCGTGTCTTTATGTATGTCCAAAGTGTCCGTGTCTTTAAGGGTTAATATCTCGGCTAATTACCGGCATTGTTCTTCGAAAATCATTATCAGCAATTCTTTTATACATCTGTGACGATAGGCACCTCCAGAGCTCTTCAATACCTTTCCTGAACGCCCGCAAATCGAAATTACTGTATGTAGTGTGGGAATGACATTTCTATACCACCGACGTTCACTCAAGGTCAAAGGAAGGTCAACCGGAAGTCTTTTTTATCTCAGAGTTCTAAGCTGATAAGAGCGTTTTGGAGGGGAAATGCGTAAAGATAACAGCGGAAGTGTTGTTAGATAACAATATTTTAGCGGAATTGGATAGATAAGCATCTTATAGTAGGATGTTATTTATTTAGTGGGAGATAGAAAATTTTTATTTTGAGATTTTTTTCGAAGTTATAGAAAAAAAAAATTGAAATTTTTTTTTTTTTTTTGGGGAACTTAATATTTTTTTTTTCAGCTGATAGAAAAATTCTTTAGAATTTTTTTTTCTTTTACAAATATTTATTTTGAATTTTTTTTTTCGTATTAAAAACTTTTATTTTGGGACATTATTTTTTTTTTCAGGTGATAGAAAAATATAGCAGGGGATTTATTTTCTTTAAAAAATACCAAAAGTTAGAAAAAATTTTTTCAGAAGAATTGAATTTTAAATTTTGCTTGTTCTTTACAGGAGAAATGTTTTAAATTTTGAGAACATAATTTTTTTATTTACTAGTAGTTAGAATTTTTTTTAAAAGATTTATTTTATTTATCATTAGTAGTAGGAAAACGGGGCTTCTGGGTCAGGAGGCGGTGCTGCGGTGCCGAACCGCATCGTCCCCCCACCGTACCACACTCGCACTGCATCCCCTCCGGTCCCACCGCAACCCGGTTCGAACGCCCCCTAGAGGGAAAAATGACGTTTTTAGAGTTTGTTCTACTATAACATCAGGGGTGAATGTTAGATCGACTAGATTATCATACTGTAAGATAAAGATTAAATTTACATTTGAGTTTTGAACAACATTTACCTTACTGTTTTTATTAACATTAGCAAAACATGGGAAAATAACATTTTTAAGGGAAAAAGCTGATTTTTTTAGAATTTTTTGAACTATAGGATAAGGATATCCACTTAAATGAGTAAAGTTAAACATATATTTGAATTTTAAATGAACCACACCTTAATGAATATTATTAGTTAAACAAAACAATGGAAAATATCAATTTCAAAGGAAAAAACTGATTTCTTTAGATTTTTTTTTCAACTATAAGATCAGAATATAAACTTAAAAGAAGAAAGTTAAACATCCATTTTAGTTTTTGAACAGCTGTAACCATAATGAGTATTATAACTTACGCAAAACAATGAAAAATATCGATTTTAAAGGAAAAAAGATGATTTCTTTAAATTTTTTTTAACCATAAGATGAGGATTTCAACTTAAAAGGGAAACTTAAACATATATTTCAGTTTTTGAACAACCATTACCTTAATAAATTTTAATAATTAAACAAATAACAAAGGAAAATATTGATTTTTTAATAAAAATAGAGTAATTTAAACGAATTTGATTTTTACACTAGTTTGAGATTTTATCATACTTTCAGATGCTAGTAGCTATGTAGAATTTTAACCCTTGAACAAGGTACACTTCAAGAAATACTCATTACTAAACAAAATAAATTAATTTTTAATCTAGCGGATAGCTGAAAATTTCACATTTTAAAAATATTTTCCCGAATGTACATATAAAAATACGAGTTTAAAACTAATTTTCTTAATTTTATCCCATTGTAAAAGAATTTTCCACATTCGAATTTAATTTTTTATACAGCATTACTTAATCAAATTCTATACTTTCTGATTTAACGAAATTCAGTGATTTTTTAAGTTCATAAACCAATTCGTACATTTTTTTAATTATTTTTAAAATTTCCCAACCTCTGTTACAAAACGTTTGAAGAAAAACGCACCACATCATTTAACATTTGAGTGAAATATTCGAAAAATGACACCTTCGCCAACCCCGAATCTTACTTTCTCAAGCAGAGATGCGAATAAAAGAATGTTATATCAGGTTTATCGAAGTATTTTCGTGCCTCAAGAATACAGATTATGAACTGTTCACTAAACATATGATTAGGGTATATTTCCTTGAATCTTTAATTATATATTTAAATAGTGATAATAATATAACCAAAAAGGAAAATTTTAGTTTTTGAACAATCATTACCTTAATGAGTATTATTGATTAAGGAAAAAAATGGAAAATATCAATATCAGTTTTTAAGGAAAAAAAATGATTTCTTTAGATTTGTTCAACTATAAGATAAGACGGTGGGCGCCCCCCAAAAAATGGGACCGTCTTCCGGTCCTAGATCCTTGCTGATCCTTTTGTCCAGGCTGAGACCGCCCGAGAGACGAGCCCCGCGACGCGTCCCGAAGGTCGCCGCCAGACACGCCCCATCGAGGCGATCCCTGAGACCCCGTTCCTCACCTGCACTCCGGCCAAGCCAACGCCGCTGCCCAGCGCACACGGCGACGGCTATTCCCAAGAAGAGACGAACGGCCGCTACGACAGTCCTCACCACCCAGGTAGAAAAACCAAGTGGTCCCTAAACTTGGTTACTCGAGCCGGTAGACCCCGCAAGCCCTGCAGGAACCAGACGCCTATAAAGACGCTGGGCCCACGAACTGAACCGAGGCTTCCCGACCCGAATTTGATTTACGGCAGGCCCCCAAGATCAGATACCATTTTCCGGCAGAGATATATATGTGGGCCAGCCGATAAGAAAGTTATGAAGGGCCCCTAGCTTGAAAACCCGGGAGGACGGGGAAAGTCCCTCCGGCCGTAAAGCGACCCAGCTCCGGGCTTTTCGCCCAAGCCACCCGGCTCAACCGACGGAACCCCTCGTGGATCACGCCGGGAACCAATTGGCCCAGACTAGGTGACGTTAGCGACCCCAGGCGGGCACGGAAAGCTCCACCTAGACGGAATAGACTCCGCCTCGCTAGGTGGTTGGATGTAATGGAGTCCCGCCAGCCCCCGCCGACTCGACTCCGTCCGAAGACAGAGAAGCCAGCGGAGACCGACAGAAGCCCGCCCACCACTACCTTATCTCACGGCCGTCGAGGGTACCCAGGCCCGAAGGCCCCTGACCCCGTGCAGTGACCGACCGCTACCTTTGTTATTGCGTTCGAAAGTTAGGTGGAGACACCTCTAGGTCCTCATCACCAGGCGAGGAAAACTCTGGTACCGCTTAGACACGGAGGACCTGGATCGGACCAAGAGTTCCTCTGAGGCACGATGAGCCGCCGCGTTACCGGCGAGCCTCCGGCTCGGTTCCCCGCGAGAACAGCGTTCGATGGTGGACCTGCCGGCCGACCCCCTCTCAAGGGTCACGGCACGACATGGAGCAACTAGAGCCATACTGGCCTCCCCACGCGACCGCTCCTTGGTCAACGGGGGCACCGCCAAACCCTACCACCCTAAGGGTCGGCTCACAACTGCTTCAGCTAAGGTCCTTGGAGGGATGAGCCACCCAAGTCAAAAAGTAACCTGGACGCTGTCCGAAACCCTCGCCCTTCGGTTGCTCCGGGAGTCCCTGCATGGCGTTCCCGCGAGCCCCGTTGTCAGGGGCGTAAATCCTGGGGGGGTACGGGGGGGTGCAACACCCCCCCCCCCTACGAAAAAATCAGTCGGAAAATTTCCCGTTCGATCGGAAAAAGTACGTTTAGTCGGAAAAAAAGGTATTAACCTATAAAAACTTATAAATTGGAAAAATGAAAAAATCAGTCGGAAAAATTCCCGTTCGATCGGAAAAAAGTAAGCTTAGTCGAAAAAAATGACATTAACGTATAAAAACTTATGAATCGGAGAAATGTTTTTGTAGTTTTTAATTAGTAAATAAGAAAAACAAGTTAGAGCGAAGAAAACCTATAAAATTTTATTCTTAGTCGGATTTTTTTCCCTTGTAGTTTTTAATTAGAAAATTAGAAAAAACAATTTAGAACGAAGAAAACCTATATAAATTTATACTTAATCGGAAATATAACGGATTTTATTTTTGTGATTAAAACTATTCAGAAAAACTTTGACTTGTCAAATATTGTGAACTCGAAAACCTCGATATGAAGAAACAAAATATTTATATACATATTCCAGCAATGTTAATATTATTTGTAACCTTGATATTTTGATCGAAAACTTTCATATTCCGAACTTTTTTCTGTTCCCTTTGACTTCGAGATATCGAGATCCAGCTGTACTTATTTATAGTCGGGAAGTTTTTAGTTTAGTCTGGAAATTTTAAGACATACTGATTGAAGTGAAGAAACTTCTATTTTTTTTTTTAAATCTAACTTTAAATTTAGTTAGAAACTTGTGTCACGAAATTTAGGTGATATCCGATGAAAATTCAAAACTGAATTGCAAATATTTAGTACTTTACCCTATCAAAATCTGGATATTTTCCACTCTACACGAATTTTACGAATCGGAAATAATTATGGTTTTATTTTTTCTACTAATTTTGTGTTTTCTTTTTATTTTATTAAAAAAAGATGTTAATTTTTTTTTAACTTTTTTACGTAATTTTAGATTGATTTAAAAATGTGTTTCAAGAAATTTATATGATACCGGATGAAATTGAAAACACCCAAATACTTTGAATCTCGAAATAATCTGAATATTTTACAATCTATACGAGTTAACTTCTATCAGAAATAATAGTTTCGTTTTCTTTTTCCTTTCTCAATTGTATTCGATTTTTTTTTTTATATTATTATTATTACTGAATTTGTTTAGTTGGAAAAAACAGGGTTGACAACAAATTTTTACCCAACTTTAAAGTATGTCGTTAGAAAGAATTAAGAAATCCCGTATTTTTGGCACATTTTTGTCTTTAAAATATTCCCCAAGCAAACAGATTTCAATTTTGCTCAGAAAGAAACAATTTTAACCAATTGCTAAAAAATAGATAGAAAGAACATTGTTTTCTCTTTTACGTAAGGCTTTGTCATTCTTGGGCACCTAGACGACTGGGCGCTGGATTTCCCGCCCCATGTGTCAGCTATAAAACAAACTGCGCTTGCGTTAACTGTGTTCAGTTTAGTTTAAACCATTAGTATTCTGGCGCATCATCATATACCACGAAATCGTTCAATTGGAGTGGAGTCTATGTGAATAAATATGCCATACCCAGAAAAAATAAAATGCATTAAGCCCTTTATTGGTAAAAAAACGGGCATCGAATCCCCAGCTCTACAATCATCCAGTTTCATCAAAGTTTGTACATTTAGAAACAAAATATATCGCTATCAAACAAAGCAGTTTGGAGTATCAAACAGTAATTTTCTACAAATATTAATCATAGTACTTCACCGCTAATTTTTAGAGACATACATTAATAATTCAAAAGGAATCAACATCAGCACTTTAAAACCTATTTGACTATCTCGATACGCTCAGTCATAATTATCTTCAGACTTTCATCTATCATCTATACAGTTTAATAATTTCGTAAGATATTTACGATATCCTTTCTTCGTTTTTATCATATATGGGGCATTCTCACAATCTTTTAACTTTCATGTCCCTGAATAATATGTTTTTATTTAATACACTTTTTTGTGTTTTTTTTTTTTTATTTCACATACTTGGAAACATCAAATTGCATGATTGCATAACAATATTAACGAGATAAATAAGTTTTGAACGATGTTGGGGATCCAAACACATGGAAAACTCATCTATCATCCCGTGTCCCTGATGCTGATTTTGAAAAGTTTGGAGCTGTCTGGATAAAATTGTTTCAATAAAAATAATTCGATGTAATTTTTTTCTGAAACTGGAACTACTGTTTTATATAAATATTTTGCTAAAAATTAACCGGCACACATTTTTAGGGTTGATATTATTTTTTTAACTCTGTCCCTGGGTTTTAGATTTTTTACCATCCCTCTTCTAAAATTATACAGAAAATCACTTCAGATGCAGCGACAGAATTTTTTTCAAGTTTTTGCTCATGCAGAAGTATGCTAGAGAAAGAATATCTAAAATTCTTTGACAGGAAATTTACTGCAGCATTTAAATATCAATTTCAATCACCGTGGCTTTATTGGTAGTCTTAAAGTCCCCAAGCTTTATTCCTGCACTTTTCGAGGTAAATTTAAAAAAAAATTAATTTAATCCAATGTTAACAACTGTTTCGAAAAATCAATGAACATTGTGTCTATCACTTAGTCTTAACATGATTTTCCTAAAAATAGGTGGTAATTTTCCTTACCGTTCCATCCTTATACCGTCTCTTTTTTTACCATTTCGTCCCTTTTTTTTACCTTACCGTCCCTTCTTTAACACCCCATTAAGACAATGTTATACAAAAATTCTGTATTAAAAGTACTACATTTGTATTATTTCTTATTTGAATGTCCTGTGGGTACTATGCAAATTCATTATAAGTAAAAATTTTAGAAGAAAATAAAAAGTTATAGGGGTAAAATGGTAAAGAAAATTAAACTCGCAAGTTTAACCTAACCTCAGTTAAATAAAAAATCGCTGCTGACCATTTTTTCTTTATTTTGAATGATTAAGGCATTCGTCTATCAGATTAAAATGTTATTTTAGCAAGTTTAATTTCGCCTCATTTTTTTCCCCAAAAGTCAAAAGATTGTGAGAATGCCCCATATACAGAACTTTTGGACATCAGTGTATATATATATATATATATATATATATATATATATTAATTAGTCGGCATTTTGTTGGCAATAGTACTCGGAAATTTTTCTTCTTGGAGTCGGAAATTTATGGGTCTACACCCCCCTACCCGACCAGGGTGGTTTACGCCCCTGCCCGTCGTCACTAGCGAGCACCAAGTACTTTCCACTACAAAGCCCTCACTCCTACCTCAGGCTCCCTCTTAGTCAAATGGTGGATGGGGTCCTATCGCCTTAGCTAGTCTTTGCCGGCGACACCGTCCGGCCCTTAGACCGGCACCGGGATCGACCTATGGAGCGTCGCTACCCGGCTTGGCCAGAGAACCTGGCTGCCGGGGGTGCGTTCGAACGCGGACCCCGAAGAGTCTACGCACCCATGCACAACGTCCGTTAACCGTGGCCACTGGACTCAACGCCTGTCGGAGATGAGCCTCTCGAGGAGGTGGCGATTCGTCCCCATCCGGCCCCCTCGCATTCTTACACAACGAACTCTGCCGGGCTTCCGGTCACCTCCCCCACTCAAGGGGTCGGGTCGGAAACACCCGGAGGGGCGGCCACTCAACTATAAGATAAGGATATCCACTTAAATGATGAAAACTAAACATATATTTGAATTTTGAATGGACAACACCTTAACGAACATCAATAATTAAGCAAAACAATGGAAAATATCATTTTTTAAGGCAAAAGACTGGTTCCTTTAGATTTTTTCAACTATAAGATCAAAATATCAACTTAAAAGAGAAAAGTTATGAGGATTTCAACTTAAAAGGGAAACTGGAACATATATTTTAGTTTTTGAACAACCATTACCTTAATGAATTTAAATAATTAAACAAGTAACAAAGGAAAATATTGATTTTTTAATGAAAAAAGACTAATTTAAACGAATTTGATTAACTTTTACACTAGTTTGAGATTTTATCCTAGTTTTAGATACTAGCTATGTAGAATTTTAACCCTTGAATGAAGTATTCTTTAAGAAATACTCATTAATGAAGTGATCCGTTTTTCTTCAAACGTTTCGTAATAGAGGTTGGGAAATTTTAATAATTATAAAGTTTAAGAATTGGTTTAAAAACTGAAGAAATCACTGAATTTCGTTGAATCAAAAAGTATAGAATTTTATTAAGTAACGCTTTATGTATAAAAAATTGAGTTCGAATGTGGAAAATTCTTTTCCAATGTGATAAAATTAAGAAAATTAGTTTGTAAACTATTATTTTTATATCTGCATTCATGAAAATATTTTTAAAATGTGAATTTTCAGTTATTGATTAGATTAAAAATTAATTTATTTTGTTTAGTAATGAGTATTTCTTGAAGTGTACCTCGTTCAAGGGTTAAAATTCTAGATAGCTAGCATCTAAAAATATGATAAAATGTCAAACTAGCATAAAAATTAATCAAATTCGTTTGAATTAGTCTTTTTAAGACTTTTCAACTTTGTTGGAAAGTGTATATGACTTCCGTTTGCCTGGCCGTCTGTCCGTCTGTCCGCGCTCTAACTCCCGTAAATATACTCGGATTGCCCTGAAATTTATGAATGTTATTGACGTTTATCATAGCACGTTCACTATTTTAAATGAAGTTTGTTGCATGTTTAGGTCATTTACAACGGCCTATGTGGAAAAATCGTTAAAAATTATTTTTAATGGTGTTACAATCTTTAGAACATAATAAAATTGATATGCATTAATGAAGTGCACTAAAGTATGCATTCTGCAGAATATGCGGTGTAAAGAATAGTTATTATTCCTTTACAGGGACATACAAAAGAATTCCGTTACATAATGATATAGGATTGGAGGGAATTGTTTGTGGCGTATTTTAATTTTGTTAAATTATTTCATGTATAATGAAATTGTTATATGTCGCTGAGGTTTGCTATAAGTTATTTCATGTATAATACGGAGTGCATAGCATATACAGGGACACACAAAAGATTTCAGATACTATATTGTATCCGAAGTACTGTACATTAGCGATGATTGCTAGAAATGCATTTTTAATTATGATATGCGCTTTTATGTTTCACTATATTTATACATACTATATGATGTATATGAGTGATATAATTCATATACAGGTCCACACATAAATATTCGTAATGGTTACTGGCTATGAGCACAAATTGCTTAAAGATGGTTTTGATGTGAGTTATGCATTGTTACGATTAACTGCATTTATAACTACAGGGTTGAACAAAAGTATTCAAGTATGTTTCCATCTATGAGTACAAATTGTTAAAATTGAAATTTCAACCTGTTATGCATTTTCTTCCTAAACTAAATTTCCCCATTATATAGAATATATATATCAACCTACAGATCAAATACATGGCTGTTCAAAAGAATTGAAATACATATTTGACTATGGACGGTAACTGCTGAAATTAGTTTTTAAAATGTTTTATACGTTTTCTAAAATGTTTACTTAGTTATTTTATATACCTGATTTCCCTAAATAACGAAGTTTTGTTAAAGCCTTCAGGAAGTGTTGGAAAGTGTTTCATAATCTATGCTTAACGCACGATTTTTTCTTCTTGTTTCATTAAAAAATCAATATTTTCCTTTGTTATTTGTTTAATTATTAAAATTCATTAAAGTTGTTTAATTATTAAAATTCATTAACTCTTAAAAAAATATTTTCACTTAATTATTTAAAATATTTTTCAACACTCTCACATTTTTTTCAATGGTAACATTTCTGTTTTGATGTGATGCAATTTCTGTGTGCATCAAGCCATTGTAGGTTACGTTTTAAAAGTGTCATAATGAAGCTTTTGTTCTCAAGAACTACCAAGAAGTCATATTTTTCATAAATATGTTATCATGAGTCTATAAGCTTTATATGATCAACAAGTTTAATTTAATCAAAAAGAGCAATTTAAGCAGCTTTTGCATGCACATATACTTGGTTAGATTGCAAAGTGCAGAGTTCAATCATTTTTTTAATTTGGTTACTTTTTCGATTTTTTTTCGAATATTTACAGTTGCCGTGTTTTAAAAAAGTTCATGTGCACATTTACATAGCGCTAAAGAATTACGTATTTTATTTCGTGACACAAATTTATTTACGATTTTGAGAAGTGATTTTCTTTACGTGACCTTGAATTATAAAAACTCGTTATAACTGGAGAAAGGAAGTGGCACAAACGGAACTTTGCGGTACAAACCAGCAAAAACGTAGCACAAACGAATGCCGTAATATAATTTAGATTTCGTTGATGTGGCGGGTCCACTGAAATGGTGGCCCAATGTTGAAATAGTCGAAAATTCGTTGTATCGAGGGAATCAGAATGGCCCAAACGAAACTTTTTTGCGGCACAAACCGACATTTGCATGGGGCTAAAGATTTACATATTTCATTTCGTCCCATGCCTTTTTCATTTCAGATTTCCTGCATGTGCCCTTGGATGAAAAAAATTCGTTATAGCGAGAGAATGGAAGTGGCACAAACGAATACCGTAATACAGTAGCGCTCAAAAGTATTTTGACAACCTTATATTCTCTCTTATTTTATTTAATATAAAAATGTAAAAGAAAATATATTCCTTATAATTGAGAACACGATGACTGCAGTTATTTAAATGAATCAAGTTTCATCTTGTTTGTTTACAATCGGCGCCACCGAAGAAATATGACTCCTCCTTAGCTCAAAAGTATTTTGACAATTAGTTTGCATTTAATTGTTGAAGGTGTCAGTGGCGCTATAGCTTCGATTAGTGTTTATATCGACTTATTGTGATTATTTTTAAATGCAGAAATGTAAAAAATATTGAAGTGATTCTAGAAATGCCGCTGTAAATGCACTTAAGAAAGGTAGACAGCAAGCAGAACTAGCTCGTTCTTTTAACATGTCTCGACAACTTGTTATTACCTGGAATAAAATTTTTAATAAACAAAAATACATCAAAAATAAGCCTCAAAGTGGCCATGCGAAAAAAAAACAACTTGAAATGTTGACTATATTATAAAAATGATATCTACAATTGATTGTCGTAAGTCCGCTGTAGTAATAAAAATAATAATTGAAAGAAAATTACTGCATAGACATACACGTTTCATCAGTCAAACGACGCATAAACCTCTATGGTTTACATGGTAGAAGACAAGCAAAAACACGTTTGTTATCTACTAAGAATAGGAAGGCTGGAGTTGCATTTGTAAAACGGCATAACGCTTTCAGGGGCAAAGCAAATCCATTGCTAAAGTGTTGAAACTAATGATTGACACAGGAATTTTAAAACAAATTTATTTTTAAATAAGAAAAAGCTATATTTCACACACATAATAAACCGAATTTTTTTAACCAAAATTCCGGTGTCAGTCATTAATTTCAACATTTCATCAATAGCATTGCTTCGCACCTGAAAGGGATATGCGGGGAGATATAGTTATTTACGATTTTTTTAAGTGATTTTCTTTATTTGACCTTGAATTATAAAAATTCGTTATAACGAGGGAACGAAAGTGGCACAAACGAAAATTTTGAGGCACAAACCAGCACAAACATAGCACAAACGAATGCCGTAATACCATGTAGATTTCGTTGATGGGACGGGGCACTGAAATGTTCGTTCTCTGTAAAAATAGTGGAAAATTCGTTATATCGAGGGAACCAGAATGGCACAAACGAAACTTTTTGCGGCACAAACCGACATTTACATTGGAATAAAGATTTAAGTATTTCATTTCGTGACATGTAATTATTTACGATTTTTATAAGTGATTTTCTTTATTTGACCTTGAATTATAAAACTTCGTTATAACGAGAGAACGGAAGTGGCACAAACAAAACTTTTTGCGGCACAAACCAGCACAAACGTAGCACAAGCGAATGCCGTAATATAATTTAGATTTCGTTGATGTCGCGGGTCCACTGAAATGGTGGCCCAGTGTTGAAATAGTAGAAAATTCGTTATATCGAGGGAATCAGAATGGCCCAAACGAAACTTTTTTGCGGCACAAACCGACATTTGCATGGGACTAAATATTTACGTATTTCATTTCGTTCCATGCCTTTTTTCATTTGCGATTTCCTGCATGTGCCCTTGGATGAAAAAAATTCGTTATAACGAGAGAATGGAAGTGGCACAAACGAAACTTTTTGCGGTACAAAACAGCACAAACGAATGCCGTAATACAATTTAGATTTCGTCGATGGGGCGGGGACACTGAAATGGTCGTTCTGTGTTGAAATAGTGGAAAATTCGTTATATCAAGGGAACCAGAATGGCACAAACGAAACTTTTTGCTGCACAAACCGAAATTTACATGGGACTAAAGATTTACGTATTTTATTTCGTGACATGTAGTTATTTACGATTTTTATAAGTGATTTTCTTTATTTGACCTTGAATTATAAAAATTCGTTATAACGAGAGAACGGAAGTGGCACAAACGAAACTTTTTGCGGCACAAACCAGCACAAATGAATGCCGTAATACAATTTAGATTTCGTTGAAGGGGCGGGGCTACTGAAATGGTCATTCTGTGTTGAAATAATGGAAAATTCGTTATATCGAGGGAACCAGAAGTGCACAAACGAAACTTTTTGCGGCACAAACTGACATTTACATGGGACTAAAGAATTACGTATTTCATTTCGTGACATGTAGTTATTTACGATTTTTATAAGTGATTTTCTTTATTTGACCTTGAATTTAAAAAATTCGTTATAACGAGAGGACGGAAGTGGAACAAACGAAACTTTTTGCGGCACAAACCAGCACAAACGTAGCACAAACGAATGCCGTAATACAATTTAGATTTCGTTGATTGGGCGGGCCACTGAAATGGTCGTTCTTTGTTGAAATAGTGGAAAATTCGTTATATCGAGGGAACCAGGATGGCACAAACGAAACTTTTTGCGGCACAAACCGACATTTACATGGGACTAAAGATTTACGTATTTCATTTCGTCACATGTAGTTATTTACGATTTTTATAAGTGATTTTCTTTATTTGACCTTGAATTATAAAAATTCGTTATAACGAGAGAACGGAAGTGGCACAAACGAAACTTTTTGCGGCACAAACCAGCCCAAACGTAGCACAAACGAATGCCGTAATACAATTTAGATTTCGTTTACGGGGCGGGGCCACTGAAATGGTCGTTCTGTGTTGAAATAGTGGAAAATTCGTTATATCGAGGGAACCAGAATGGCACAAATGAAACTTTTTGCGGCACAAACCGACATTTACATGGGACTAAAGATTTACGTATTTCATTTCGTGACATGTAGTTATTTACGATTTTTATAAGTGATTTTCTTTATTTGACCTTGAATTATAAAAATTCGTTATAACGAGAGAACGGAAGTGGCACAAACGAAACTTTTTGCGGCACAAACCAGCACAAACGTAGCACAAACGAATGCCGTAATACAATTTAGATTTCGTTGATGGGGCGGGGCCACTAAAATGGTCGTTCTGTGTTGAAATAGTGGAAAATTCGTTATATCGAGGGAACCAGAATGGCACAAACGAAACTTTTTGCGGCACAAACTGACATTTACATATGACTAATGATTTACGTATTTCATTTCGTGACATGTAGTTATTTACGATTTTTATAAGTGATTTTCTTTATTTGACCTTGAATTATAAAAATTCGTTATAACGAGAGAACGGAAGTGGCACAAACGAAACTTTTTGCGGCACAAACCAGCACAAACGTAGCACAAACGAATGCCGTAATACAATTTAGATTTCGTTTATGGGGCGGGGCCACTGAAATGGTCGTTCTGTGTTCAAATAGTGGAAAATTCGTTATATCGAGGAAACGAGAAGTGCACAAACGAAACTTTTTGCGGCACAAACTGACATTTACATGGGACTAAAGAATTACGTATTTCATTTCGTGACTTGTAGTTATTTACGATTTTTATAAGTGATTTTCTTTATTTGACCTTGAATTATAAAAATTCGTTATAACGAGAGAACGGAAGTGGCACAAACGAAACTTTTTGCGGCACAAACCAGCACAAACGTAGCACAAACAAATGCAGTAATAAAATTTTGATTTCATTGATGGGGCGGGGCTGTCGTTTCACTGGCCCCGCCCCATTGTGTTCGTTATAACGAGGGAACGAAAGTGGCACAAACGAAAATTTTTGCGGCACAAACCAGCACAAATGTAGCACAAACGAAGGCAGTAATAAAATTTCGATTTCTTTGATGGGGCGGGGCTGTCGTTTCACTGGCCCCGCCCCATTGTGTTCGCTATAACGAGAGAACGGAAGTGGCACAAACGAAAATTTTTGCGGCACAACCAGCACAAACGTAGCACAAACGAATGGTGCTGTTGAATTTTGAAGATGAGTATGGGGCGGGGCCAGTGAAATGTACGTCTTGACCAATGTAAATGAAATTAGAAGGCCACACTTCTTGTTCGTTAAAATTCGTTTTGCTGGACTCTGAAAGCTGGGGGGGGGGGGATATTTCGCGGTTTTTTCGGGGGACAGGATGTCGCCAGATGTTTACTGTTGTATTGTCTGTTTTTCAAAGCAAAAAATAAGAGAGAACTGGGAATTTTTCTTATCAAAGAAAATTAAAACGGTGTAATAAAATTACATCAGCTACTAAGAATGTACCAAATAGTGATTTTGACCGAATACCGAATATTCGGCCTAAAGGGGAACCGGATGCCGAATATTCGGCTAGCCGAGTAGTAACTATTCGGCCAAATACCAAATATTCGGTTGGTCGAATATTTTAAAATTTTATTAATTAAAAAATTTCATTTTTCATGGTTTCTTCTGGTGAAATAAACCAAGTGAATATATATTTTGTAAATTCTAAAACAAACAACTCAGCAAAAATAACTTTTCTACCGAATATTCGGCCTACAGGCGAACCGTATACCGAATATTCGGCTAGCCGAATTAACTGTTAGGCCGAATACAGAATATTCGGCCAGCCGAGTAGTAACTATTCGGCCAAATTACCAAGTACTCGGCTGGTCGAATACTTTTGTATTTCAAAGATTAAAGGCATTAAAATGTTAAATTTTAAAGTAATTTTACATAATATTTAATACAGAAACTTACATATTGATAAACAAGAACTTTTTACAAGTAAACTTTATACATGAAAAAAATCTGCTTTGAGTTATTTAAGAAGATAATTTTAAAATTTTATTACTTAAAAAAGTTTGATATTTCATAGCTTCTGGTGAATTAAACCAAGTGAATAATTTTTTTAATTCTAAAACAAACAACTCAGAAAAAATAACTTTTCTACTGCCTTTGATTTAGCAAGGAAGTTTTTAAACGCATCTTAGATCAGTGTTTCGAATGGGCGATTATTTTCAGAGATTGTAAACATACACATTGTTTCCTAAAAAAAATTGCAACAAACTTTCAACAGAGATAATGTGGTCAAGACAAAAAATTTTCGAACAAGAAACAACACCTCACTCCATTTATACCATCAAAATCGCAATATATTCAATCAAAAATTCTAGGTGTGCAACTACAAGCCGAAACTGAATTTTTGTTCACAACTTTATCAGCAAATGAAGATATTTTAGCAAGATTTGATGATGATGAAAATCCCCATTAATGGTTAATTTTCTTAAGTAATACTTTACAAAAAGCAAATGTAAAAAAATTCTCTTGGCTGAATATCTTGATATTCGGCCAAACCGAATATTCGGTAACATGGCCTTAAAGGCCGAATACAGAATAGATACCGAATATTCGGTACATCCCTATTAGCAACTATATATAATGGTATATTGTATCTTCGAAAAACTAAAAGTTTCTTGAAAAAATTATTTAAAAAAAAAAACCCTTAAGGGTGTTTTCAAATCTAAAAAGCTACTTTCTGAGACATTTCTGAATTCATTTTTGTTCGGAAATTGGCAGGTGTTGTTATTCAGAAACTATGTAGTCGAAAGACGTTTCCCATCTTTTGGTAAACACAAAAGATTTTTCAGAAAATATTGTCAAAGTTGGCGTTTTGAACCGAATTTCAGATACGGCAGCTCGAGAAAGGCAAAAACTTGCCGTCATGTGACCACAATCGCTTATAACGCGATAAGTAATTTTATCAAAAAATGCAAAACTAGTTTCCATTGTATTCCGCTTCAACAGTCAGGCCGGCCAATATGCTTAAAAATGAGACAGAAAATGTGTCAGAAAATTTTGCGTTGTTCAGTAGGAAGCTCGAGAACCGCTTTAAAGAAAAAGAATAATAAGATAGAGAACTATTAAATAATGGATTTTTTCCTTTGTAACTTAATATAAACCGACGATATGTTTTAAGATCTGGATCTGTTCTTGTCACGGGGTAGTGGAGGGTATACGGAGATATACGTCATATACCTTCTCTCTGGAGTTTTTTAAGAAGCTCCGCATACCTTCTGCTTCTCAAATAAAGCATTAGTGCACACTGTATCCATGAATGTTCATGACTTTAGCGTATACCCTTTGTTATTTTACGACTGCAACACTGGTCCTTGTCATTCAGTTCGAAAAGATATTTTTTATTTATGTTTTTGAACTTGTTTTAAAATCATCAGTTGTATTGATACATAAAGACAAGTGCATTGATGATAACCATTAATCTTTCTTCTACTTGGCGCGTTTTGAGACATACATTTACTTTCTGCTGCAAAAACTGAAAGCAATTTTTTTCTTCGTTTTCTGAAATGAAGGGATCTCAAAGTTAATTTAAATTAATTTAAAAAAAATCTTTTGACTTGAATCAGGCTAATTCATGTAACAGAATCAACGCTACAACTCACAAAAAAATGTAAGCAAAGTAATTTTGCAGAAAATAAAATAACTTTCAACACTGTCTACCCTCTCTCCACTTCCCCTTCTCCATCGAAAAAAATCTTTTTGTGTTCAACACTTTTTTTTTTATCATTGCAAATTAAAATAACAATATTTAATTTTTTTATACTTAGGCCCAATTGCTCAACATGATATTTGACTATTTCAATTCTGATATTTTTCTATGTTACGAGTTCCAGCTTAAAAATTCAACGGAAAAAATACCCTACAAATAAAGTGCAGCTTTGATTAGCCACATTTTGTGGTTTTTAAAAACTATTTAAAGCTGTTCTGAAATCGTAACTTGCATCTTTTTTTTACACTTTCGTGAAGAAATTTTCATTTTTAAATGCACGAAATTTGCAGATATCCTTTCTTATTCGTAAACGATCTTTTTTCCTATAAAGGTAACTGGTCTTTTAGAAAATGGGGCCAAAGTTGACGTTTAGAACAGATTTTTTTAAAACGTGACAATCGGCAAAAGATCATTATGAGGTAGCAATTGATTATAACTTAATATGTAATACATTTATAAGAAAATTTAAAAGTGCTATTTGATTTCAAAGCACTTCATGCCTCATGCCTGCTGATTATATGCTTCTGAATAAAAAAATGTCTACTTAAATGTGTCAGAAAATTTAACATTCTTGAGAGGAGTAAAAATATTTTTTAGGAACAAGTGTTTTTTTTTTTTTCATAAACATGGCATTTAATACGAAGTTAGAAAGCTGTTTAGTTATTTCAAATTTGAATCCGTGTATGGTGTATTTGATAATTTTGATCATATGTGACAGAAAAATGCACAATATAAGAATAGGGGGGTTTGGATTTTATTTTTTATTTTATTTTCTTTCTTTCTCTTTTTCCTATAAATATTTATCCAAGTAAAAACGTTCTGTAAAAAAGTTCAAAGTAAAAAAATTCTTCTGTCCGGCTTTGTGCAACATTGTCTACTAAATGTTTCCGTCGTCCTCTGTAGTTTGTTTTGGTCCTTTGATCTGCTTTGGGGGACAGACAGTTGAAATTTTCTCATTGAAGTAATCTGCAACAATTATCCTTATTCTAATTACCAGAGAAAATAAAAACTACTAATTAACCTATTCTCTCATATTTTTTTATTTAATTTTTTTATTAATTTTCTTATTTTATCTTACGTTTTTACTTGGATAAATATTTATGGAAAAAGAGAAATAAATAAAAGAAAATAAAAAATAAAATCCAAATCCTCCTATTCTTATATTCTGCATATTTCTGTCACATATGATCAAAATTATCAAATATACCATACACGGATTAAAATTTGAAATAACTAAAGAATTTTCTAACTTCGAATTAAATGCCACGTTTATGGAAAAAAAAAAAAAAAAAAAAACCCTCTTGTTCTTAAAAAATAATTTTACTCCTCTCAGGAATGTTAAATTTTCTGACACATTTAAGTAGACATTTTTTTTTTAATTCAGAAGCATGAAATCAGCAGGCATGAGGCATGAAGTGCTTTGAAATCAAATAGCCTTTTTAATTTTTCTGATAAATGTATTGCATATAAAGTTATAATCAATTGCTAACTCATAATGATCTTTTGCCGATTGTCACGTTTTAAAAAAATCTGTTACAAACGTCAGCTTTGGCACCATTTTGGCAAAACATAAATTAGGCCTGACCTGGCCTAATTAATGTTTTCTGTACCGAGCCGGGACTGGTTTCATTCTTCCAAGTCTTCACGGGACAAAATTTTCAGCCCCGGTTTTCACACAACCCGTATGAAAATCATTGTCTCAGCGTGGCTTGGTAGCAAAATACAGCTAAATTAAAATATAGTAACACGTGTGAAAAAAAACCTGCCTATGACGGAATCCTGTTTTAAACTGAAAAATGTGTTGATCCATGCAATATGCAAAATTAGTATAATAATATGTGAGAAAAGAATATATAACACATTTACACCTATTAAGAAGGGAACTTGTCTATTTTGGATTTTTTGTACTTTACTGTGCGATTCCGTCTTAGAAGATTTTACTGTATAGCATTTTTTAGATTTTTAAGTCTCCAGTACATGCAATATGGATTAACAAAATTAATGATAATTGAAACATTTGCATATAACAAATAGAGATTTATTTAAAAATAAATAAATATCGCAGCCTACGGCATTTCTATAAAAATGAAGATTACAAAAAAAAAAAAAAAAAAAAAGAAAAGAAAAGAAAGAAAGAAAAAAAGCTAAGATTAAGTATTTTTGATCAGAATTCCTCCTACAAACAAATTTTTAGCCAAATTGACGTAAAAATCAATGTTTTGTAAAAGTTTACTCGGGCCGTACCAGGCTCGGGTCGAGATTTTCATTTTTTTCGGGCCAGGATGATCTCAGGTTGAACTTCTAGCTGCTATAACGCCGGGACAGGCCAATAATTTTTTTCGACAGGTCTGGCCGAGTTCAGGCCTACCTTTCATAATGGGCCGGGTCGAATTTTTTTCTATGTGTCGGCCTGTCCCGGGCCTGAAAATTTCTAACCGTACAGACTTCTAACTTAAAATTTAAAATGTATTGCAAATTTCAAACTTTGAGTTATAAATAAAAGAAAAAAAGAATTATTTTTTAAATATTTGCTGTTGAATTTATCTTTATTGTAATAATAAATAATCAATCTAAATCTGTCTTTTTACACCTCACCCCAAATTACTGTTTTTACCTATGCCCCCTCCCCCCTCACTGGAGTATCGAGCACGAAAAGTTTAATCCTTAAGTGATGAGGTGATTTTCTTTTTATAACGTGGTGAGATGGTGTGTATGCAACCCCAAAATTCTTGTTGATTTCTTGTCTTGTGCACTCCACAAAATTTAGCGAATTACAATAAGAAAATTTCCTGTGAATTTTGTAATATTTACTTGAATAAAAACAACTGAAAAAGTACTGTAAGTGTTACATACATATACATATAAATACACGTATCTAAATACCACAAAAAAATTTTCTTCCTAATTGAAATTTTTCTGGTGTGGAAAACACCTCACCTGATCAGCTAAGGGTAAAAGTCTTTAAAATTAGTTTTTTCCTCTGCTTTATTCGTAATTGTGCAATACGATAAATAAATCAGCAGTTATTCACTTCACTCCTTCCATTCATAATTTCTACTACCCTCGCTCCCCCCAGTTTGTAAAATTTTAAATGGTTGAAATTATTTAGTTTTTTGTTAAACTTTTTTGGTCTGTTTATTTATATATTGCTGAAATAATAAATAAATGTCTAACCACCCCCCCCCCCTCGCCCAAAAGAAAATAATGCGAAAAAAAAAAAAAAAATACAAAATTTACTATGAACATTCGGTAAATTCGATCTCCACCCCCCCCCCCCCCTCCAAACGAAATGCTCTAGCTACGCCACTGGTAGCACATGACAAGAGTAGCGCTATCGCGCTTCCTGAAATTTTGACACATAACAAGAGGAGTGCTATAGCGCTGCTCCGCACCCAACCGGTTAAATAATAATTCAAAGGTTGTGTAAGATAGCAATCGTCTGTATATGTGTTTTAGAATATTCAAAATTTCATACCAGAAAAATATACGTTGATACCTGTGTCGAATCCGAACCGAGTATGCATTGTGAATATGCGTGCAGCATACCTTTGGATTACAGACGATTAAAATGTTTTTATGATTTAAAAATGATCGAGCCTGAAACATGGAGAAGTAAATCCAAATTTCCGACATATTCAACATTCACCATTATTGTATGGTGAATGCCGACTTTCACCGGTGTAGGTCAGAAACAAGGATATTTAACAAATATTTCGGATATACACCAAGCGACTATGTGAATGTTGACATTCACCGGTGACAGTCGACATTCTCCAGATTTCGGTCTTTCACAGTAACATATATACAATATATGTATACATACATGTAAATATACATATATATGTACACTGGTGAAAACAATTAAAGAGACAAACGGTTTTTTAAAAAAACAAAACAAAATAAGTTATCCCCATACGCAAATAAGGTATCAGATGATAGTTAAGCTCCTCGCGGACACACCTGCCACGCAGTGGTCTGTGTCGTCATAAGGCAGTGGCGCTGTGATCGCGTTTGTGCAGAGGTACCTCATTTGACCGCCGAAGCTTGTAGCGTAAGGACGTTTTGAATTTCTTTGTTTACCTATTGTTAGTATGACTAGTTGTCATCGTCTAGATGATGCCACAAGATGGCGAATTGTTGGAAGACTCGAGGCCTGCCAATCACAGGCTACCTGTTGTAATGACCTCGGTGTTTCGAGAAATGTGGTGTCCACTCTGTGGAAACAGTTCAGTGAGACAAGAACAGTGGTCCGCCGACCTGGTCAAGGCCACAAAAGGGCAACAACGCCGGCTGAAGATCGTTATTTGAGACTTCTAGCCAAAAAGGATAGGTCCGCGACAGCGACACAATTGTCTCGTCACCTGTATAATGCAACAGGAACTTCCATTTCACGAATAACAGTCACCCAGAAACTTAATGCAGGTGGCCTGTATGCCAGGTGCCCTGTAGTCTGCATCCCTTTGACTGTGAACCACAAAAAACGCCGTCTAACATGGTGCCGAGAATACCTGTCCTGGACAGACGATAGTTGGGGGCGGGTTCTCTTCAGTGATGAGTCGCTATTCAGTCTGCACAGTGACTCGAGACGTGTTCTCATCTGGAGAGAACCCGGGAGTCGATATCGACCCTCTAAGAATGTCGAAAGGATCACTATGTTACAGGTGGCCTGATGGTCTGGGTAGGTATCATGGCAGACGGGCATACTGACCTTCATGGGTTTGATAGAAATACTCTGACAGTTCAGCGGTACAGGGTCCTTGCACCCTATGTGAGACTTTTCCACGGGGCATATGAACCAAATTTCATCTTTATGGACGATAACGCCCGTCCATATAGGGAACAGTTGGTGAGCGAATATCTCTAATCGGAGGATGTTCAACGAATGGAGTGGCCTGCGATGTCCAGTGACCTTAATCCTATCAAACACGTATGGGACGCCCTTGGACGATCAATTGCAGCTCGAACACCAGCTCCAATGGCCATCGATGAGCCCTATGGTGCCTTGGTGCAAGAGTGGGTGCAGTTGCAACAGGGATTGATAAGGACCCTGGTAAACGGTATGAAACGTCGATGCGAGAGTTGTGTAGCTGTTACAGGCCATCATACACGCTATTAGACATGTTTTTCTCTGACTGACTGGGTGTCGGTCAGCTGCTGTGCTGGACACGTGACCAGTTTCCTTATTTAGGGTGCAGGCTGTGCCCATTTTTCTATTCCCATATATTGATCTTATATCGAATGATATTTTGGCCAAGTTTGGTTTTATTTGCTTTGTTAGTTTTTGTTTAATTGCAAAAAGAACATTTGTCCCTTTAATTGTTTTCACCAGTGTATGTATATGTCGTAGGCTAATTGAGAAATCCGGCTCTTTGCAAACAGCCGGGCTAATTGGAGAATCATCTCTCTTTTTCCAATTAGCCTGATATTTTTCAGGCTTATTGCAAACAGCCTAGACACAGTTAGGCTAATTGAAAAATGACCACATATTTCCCAATCAGAATGCTTTTTTTAGGCTTAATTACCGATAACCCGACCCGAACAATAAATTACAACAGACCGTACTCCGATCCGAGCAAGACAAAATAATTTCAGTCTACACGCAACCCGACCCGAACCTAAAAATTCCATTTAAAAAAACCGGAATCTGAACCGAACCAAATCTGAACCCGATAAAAATATTCCAATGAACCATAACCGATCCGAGCAAGTCAAAATAATTTCTGAGGACATACAAGCCGACCCGAACCTAAAAATTCTATTTGAAAAAAAGCCGGAATCTGAAGCCGACAAAAATATTCCAATGAACCATAACCGTTCCGTTCAAGAAAAAATCATTTCTGAAGACATGCGACCCAACCAGAACCTAAAAATTCAATTTGAGAAAAACTCCAAAATCTGACGCGAACCAAATCTGAGCCCGACAAAATTATTCCAAAGAAACATAAACGGATACGAGCAACACAAATTAATTTCTGTGGACATGTTACCCGACACGAACCTAAAAATTCCATTTGAAAAAAAAAAAAAAACTCAGAATCTGAACCGAACCAAATCTGAACCCGATAAAAATATTCCAATGAACCATAACCGATCCGAGGAAGAAAAAATAATTTCTGAGGACATACAACCAAACCAGAACCTAAAAATTCTAATTCAAAAAACCCCTAAATCTGACTTGAATCAAATCTGAACCCGATAAAATTATTCCAAAGAAACATAAACGGATCCGAGAAAAACAAAATAATTTCCGTTAACATGTTACCCGCCGTGAACCTAAAAATTCCATTTGAAGAAAACTCGGAATCTGAACCGAACCAAATCTGAACCCGACAAAAATATTCCAATGAACCATAACCGATCCGAGCAAGACAAAATAATTTCTTAGGACATACAACCAAACCAGAACCTAAAAATTCAATTTGAAAAACCCCCTAAATCTGACTTGAACCAAATCTGAACCCGATAAAATTATTCCAAAGAAACATAAACGGATCCGAGAAAAACAAAATAATTTCCGTGAACATGTTACCCGACGTGAACCTAAAAATTCCATTTGAAAATAAATCGAAATCTGACCCGAACCAGATCTGGACCCGCTAAAAATTTTCCATTGAACCATAACCCGATCCGAACAAGAAAAAATAATTTCTGTCGAGAGACAACCCAATCCGAGCAAGACAAAACTATGTCCATGGACACGCACCACAACCGGAACCTAAAATTTCATTTGAAAAAAAAACCGACATTTGAACCCGTCAAAAATATTCCAAAGATCAATAATCCTATACGAGCAAGACAAAATAATTTCCGTGGACACGCACCCCGAGCCGAACTAAAAATTCCATTTGAAAAAACCTGAATCAAATCTGAACCGAGCAAGACAAAATAATTTCTGTCGACAGGCAACCCGATTCGAACCTGGAAGTTCTAGTTAAACTCAATCCGAAATTCGACCCGAACGCGGGTTATGGGAGGTTTTCGGGTTGACTTCAAATGAAACTTTTAGGTTCGAATCCGGTTGTATGTCGAAGGAAATTATATTGTCTTTATCGGATCGGGTTAGGGTTCTTTGAAATATGCTTGTCGTGTTCCGATCGGGTTCGTGTAGGGTTTCAGGTTGACTTCCAATGGAATTTTTAGATTCTGGTCGTACTGCGTGTACGCGAAAAATAATTTGCATTGCTCGGATCGGGGTATACGGCCTGATGTATTTTAATTTCGGGTTCTGGTCAGGTTTCGGGTTAACTTCAAGTAGAACTTTCAGGTTCGGATCGGGTTTCATGCCGACTGAAATTATCTTGTCTTGCTCGGATCCGGTTATGGTTCTTTGGAATATTTTTGACGGATTCAAATTTGGTTCGGTTCAGATTTCGGGGGTTTTCTAATGGGATTTTTAGGTTCGGGTCGGGTTGCGTGTCCACGAAAATTATTTTTTCTTTCTCGGATCTGGTTATGGTTTTGGGAGATATTTTTGTCGGATTAAGATTTGGTTCGGGTCAGATTTCAGGGTTTTTTCAAATGCAATTTTTAGGTTCGGGTCCGGTTGCGTGTCCACGGAAATTACTGTCTTGCTCGGATCGGGTTATGGTTCATTAGAATATTTTTGTCGGTTATCATATTTGGTTTGGGCCATATTTCGCGTTTTTTTTAAACAAATTTTTTGGTTCGGATCAAGTTGCGTACCCATGGAAGTTATTTTGTCTTTCTTCGATCGGGTTATGGTTCTTTGGATTATTTTTGTCGGGTTCAGATTTGATTCGCGTCAGATTTCGGGTTTTTTTTTCAAATAGAATTTTTAGGTTCGAGTCGGGTTGCGTGACCACGGAAATTATTTTGCGTTACTCGGATCTGTTTATGGTTCTTTGGAATAATTTTGTTGGGTTCAAATTTGGTTCGCGTCAGATTTCGGTTTTTTTTTTTTCAAATTGAATCTTTAGGTTCGAGTCGGGTGCGTGTCCACGGAAATAATTCTGCCTTGCTCGGATCCGGTAATGGTTCTTTGGAATAATTTTGTCGGGTTCAGATTTGGTTCGCGACAGATTTCGGGGTTTTCTCAAACTGAATTTTTAGGTTCTGGTTGTGTTGCATGTCCTCAGAAATTATTTTGTCTTGCTCGGATCGATTATGGTTCATTGATATATTTTTGTCGGGTTCAGATTCCGGTTTTTTTTTTCAAATAGAATTTTTAGGTTCGGATCGGGTGTCATGTCCTCAGAAATCAATTTGTCTTGCTCGGATCGGTTACGGTTCATTGGAATATTGTTGTCGGGTTCAGATTTGGTTCGGTTCAGATTCCGGGTTTTTTTTAAATGGAATTTTTAGGTTCGGGTCGGGTTGCGTGCAGACTGAAATTATTTTGTCTTGCTCAGATCGAGATACGGTCTGTTGTAATTTATTTTTCGGGTTCGGGTCGGGTTATGGGTTAATAAGCGTAAAAAATCATCGTGATTGGGATATAAGTGGTCATTTTTCAATTAGCCTAACCGTGTCTAGGCTCTTTGCAATAAGCCTGAAAAATATCAGGCTAATTGGAAAAAGAAAGACGATTCTCCAATTAGCCCGGCTCTTTGCAAACAGCCTAGGCTCTTTGCAAAGAGCCTGATTTCTAAATTAGCCTACAACATATACGTAACACTGTCGCCCGGCTAACCGAAAAGTACCCAATTTTTAGTCGTTCGGAGGAAAGCGATTTCAAAAAATTTTGGTATATTTTCATCGATCATGACCCCCAGACCCCGAAACCGCCCTCCGTTCAAATGTTGATATATATATATATATATATACACTATATTACCATTAATGACCGGCAACTTTCAATTTTAGACATTTTGTCGAATATTTAGAAATATATTTGACAGATTCTTATGGAATTTCAGGATTAAAAAGAACAGGTATGACCTCATATTTAGCAATTTTGATTTGTTAAGGGGGGGGGGGGCATTAGGGGGCCAACAAAAAATCAAAGAAAAAATAATACTTGGGATCACCCTGTAAAATAAAATGCACGAAATGATCTACCGCTACCGAATATAAATAAACGGACATTGTGCAATATGTGAATTATTTTGTGTAAAAATAGCACGTATATTAATAGAGATATAAAGATTTATTTAAAAAAAATAAAAAATTCTTGCATGTTTTTTGCTTATAACATGCAGGCATTTCAACCAAATTTAACGCCGGTTTTACAAAAATTGACAAAATATAGTAGAAACACTATAGTGCAATTGGAATATAAATATATTAAATATTTTAGGAAATATGAGCAGTTGTATGAAATAATTTTTATCTGCGCATGCGCGAACAATAACAAGGATAATTTTACATAATTTAATAGTCAACTCTATGGAGCAACTTATTTTTAAAAATCTAGTCAAATATCGTAAAAATTCAGAAAGATATCGGCGTTAAAGTGAGCAAATTTTTAGTTGCTCTCTAAAAGCAGCTGAATGATAAGGGATTTTACACAAATTGCCATTTTTTATTAACTGATTTTCAGAAAAAAAGTTGGTATTTAGTGAGTATCAACGAGTAGATTTGGAAAAAATGCTTCGATTTTGATACTTCTTTTGATCATGGTATAGGCTCGTTCTGGTGGTTATCCAAGAACTAAAGCATCAATAAAAAATGAATATTAAAAAAAAAATGAAAATTTAAAATGACAATTTGTGGAAAATCCCTTATCATTCAGCTGCTTTTAGAGAACAACTAAAAATTTGCTCACTCTAAAGCCGATATCTTTCAGAATTTTTACGATATTTGACTAGATTTTAAGTTGCTCCATAGAGTTGACTATTAAATTATGTAAAATGATCTTTGTTATCGTTCGCGCATGCGCAGATAAAAATTATTTCATACAACTGCTCATATTTCCTAAAATATTTAATATACTTATATTCCAATTGCACTATATTGTTTTTACTATATTTTGTCAATTTTTTCTGAAACCGGTGTTAAATTTGGTTAAAAACCCTGCATGTTATAAGCAAAAAACATGCAAGATTTTTTTCTTTTTTTTAAAAAAAAATAAATCACTATATCTCTATTAATATACGTGCTATTCTTACACGAAAGGCTACACATATTGCACAATGCCTGTTTATTTATATTCGGTAGCGGCATATCATTTCGTGCATTTTATTTTACAGGGTGATCCCAAGTATTATTTTTTTCTTTGATTTTTGTTGGCCTCCTAATTGCCCCCCCCCCCCCCTCTTAACAAATCGACATTGCTAAATATGAGGTCATGCCTGTTCTTTTTAATCCAGAAATTCCAGAAGAATCTCTCAAGTATATTTCTAAATATTCGACAAAATGTCTAAAATTGAAAGTTTCCGGTCATTAATGGCAATATAGTGTGTGTATATATATATGTGGAGCAAACATGCAAACCATGCTTTCTCCTTTAGATACAAATTTTCAAAAAACACAAAAAACTGATAAATAAGAAAATAACTTGTATTTAATTCTCATTTTTATTGTGTATTTTTATTACTGTTTATTAGAAAGAATTGCAAGCATACCTAAGATATTAAACATAAAACAAATTAATAAAATGCATTTAATATTTGGAGAAATCACGTTTTGACCGAATTCAGAGGAGGAAACATGTTTTGATTGTTTGGCAAGTGGATAAAACGCTTTTTGAATGAAATAAGTTCTAACTCACAAATAATACAATAGCATTATTTTATTTGAATAAATACCGAATTTCAGTTGATTATTGTTAAAATAAAATGACAGATTATGGTACCTAGTAGTATTCATTAAATATTTACTAAATAAATACTCGTTTGCCAGAAATCCACTTCAAATTTTAAAACCAATATCTTCATCTAGACAGTTATACACATACCCCTCTTCTTTATTGCAGGCTTATCAATCATGGATAATGTGGTTGCATCATTTGAATATATCATCAGGTTGATTTTGCCACTGTTCACTATACGTTACCTTCAAAAGTCTTTTAACATCTTTGTTCTTTTCAGCTAGTATGGCGTGGCTAAGAGGAAGATATTCTAAAACAACCCTTTGAACAAGGCAACAGTAACTCCCTTTTTTAAGAAGATTTACATCATATTCTTCATTTAGATCTTGAAATCTATAATTCTGGAAGACTTTAACTTTAACAGTTCTCTTATTATTTTCTAAAACAATCCGTTTCAATTGTGATATGTATGGTAGGTTTCGAAAGTACACATTAAGTGACAACTGTGATTGGCAGACTGGAGAAATCACTGCTTGATTGAATCCAGGCTTTGGAGGAAACACTCTTTGATTGAAACGCCAAGTTTTAAAATTGATTTATAATCGGAGAAAAAATTTTTTTAGTAAAAAATACCATTTATTTCTGTGCAATTTAACACAGAGTTCATAAAAATAACAATAACTCATTTTTTATTTTTTTGTGAGAAAACACGGTTTGAATGTTTGCTCCACATATATATATATGATCTTTGTCACACTGTAACTCTCGTATTTATGAACCGATTTGGATGAAACTTCGTGTATACATGGTACATACCAATGTCTCGATCGAGTTCATTGGCCAGCTTCATCCGCCATCTTGTTTCAAAATGGCGGCCATTAAATTTTTTTAAGTTAAATTTTGAAATATGGTATCAAAAAATTGAAAATTAAAAAATATTTTTTTCTTATGTGTTTGACCCTGATACAAAGCAGTTCTGGAGCAGTTTTTGTTTCGCTTATATCTTAAAAAATGGCTGAGTTATAGCACTTTGAATTTCTAGCGTGGCTGACATTTTGAAACGACCTCATTTTTGTCACGCGATAACAGGCGTATTTATGAACCGATTTGGATGTACCTTGGTGTATACGTAGTACATACCAATGTCTCGACCGAGTTCGTTCGCCAGCTTCATCCGCCATCTTCATCCGCCGTTTCAAAATGGCGGCCATTTAAATTTTTTTTTAATTTAAAATTTAAAATGAGGTACCAAGAAATTGGAAAATGAAAAGATTTTTTTTTTGTACGTGTTTGACCTTAATACAAAGATTCCGGAATACTTTTTGTTTCGTCTATATCTAGAAAAATGGCTGAGTTATAGCATTTTGAATTTCTATTGTGGCTGACATTTTGAAACGACCTGATTTTTGTCACGCAATAACAGGCGTATTTATGAACCGATTTGGGTGTAACTTGGTGTGTACATGTCTAGACCGAGTTCGTTGGCCAGCTTCATTCGCCATCTTGTTTCAAAGGGGCTGCCATTAAAAAAAAAATAATTAAAATTTAAAATGAAGTATCAAAAAATTGGAAAATGAAAAAGATTTTTTTTTATGTGTTTGACCTTGATACAAAGATTCCGGACCAGTTTTTGTTTCGTCTATATCGTAAAAAAAATGGTTGAATTATAGCACTTTGAATTTCTAGCATGTCTGACATTATGAAACGATCTGATATTTGTCACGCGATAACACGTGTATTTATTAACCTATTTCGATGTAAGAAGGCATGTGGATAGTATATAGCAATGTCTTGCCCAAGTTCGCTGGCCAGCTTTATCAGCCATCTTGTTTCAAAATGGCGGCCAGTAAATAAAAAATATATATATTTAAAGTAAGGTGCAAAAAAATTAGAAATTGAAAAGGGTTTCTTTTTTAAGTATCTGACCTTAATATAAGGATTCCGGGGCATTTTTTTTTTTTTTGTCTTAAAAAATGGCCGAAATATAGAAGTTTGAATTTCTAATGTGGGTGACATTTTGAAAAATCTGATTGTTTGCCTGCGACAGCTCTCGTATATATCAACCGATTCCGATGTGAGTGAGCATGAGCATGTGCACAGGAATTACTAAGGTCTCGACCAAGTTCACTGGTTAGCCTAATCCACCATTTTGTCTTAAAATGGTAGGCACTTCAAGATATCGCCGAATTTGGCAACCAAATATAAGTTACTTTAAATAAAAGCAGCTTGGATAAAGCTGACTAAATTCGCGAAATTCTCATTCATAATGATTTAGTATTAGTAAAAATTAGTATTGAATCTCCTATAATCGGTTTCCACTAAATTGAGCTTTGTGCGTTTGAATAATATAAGCTGGCTTTTTAAAAATAAGGAATATGAAAGCTACCTCTTCCTCCCGGCACTGGCCGGAAGGACTTTTTTTAATTAACCCTTTATCTGTGGCTGAAATGTTGAAAAGATTCTCTATCACCAGAATCTACATACATATTTATTTGAAAATAAAATGCGTCTTTTTTTATCAGCGGAATTATAAAAACAAAATATTTTACTAAAACTTCCGGTGCGAATCGACCAGTTTTCAATAAAAATTAAGTGGTAAGTATATTACCATTGCCAAATAAAGGGTTAATATCATTCACGGAGGTGAACTTTATGCTACAGTTATGTTTGTGTAGTGCGACAAAGCATAAAAAAACTGTTTATTCTATTAGATATATAACTAAGGAGCAATTCTATATAAGAATGCATAATAAATTTACTTGGAATGAATAATAAAAAAAAAAAACAAAAAAAATTCATCTCCTACCTGGAGCTGCCCCACCAGTTGCTGAGAGGTTTTGCTCTCGAAGCTGGTAGACGGGAGGTGCTGGGTTCGAACCTAATCGCGCCCGTCGGCCTAATCGTTCGGAGTTTTCGTGGTTTTCTTCGAACCTTGGATTTCCAAGCGTTAATACGGGTTAAGTCCTTTTAGAAAGACCCCCACGAAGGACACTCCCCCCTTAGGGCCTATATCCCTCGTGTTGATAATTGGCCGTCATAAACACAACCAACCATCCTATCTGGAGCTTCTTTTCATCACCCATCTTTTATATGTTATTCAATTCTTCTTTTTTTAAATTTTAAAACAATCTTTTTTTGGATTTTCAATCATTGTAAGTTCTTGTTAAGTATTTTTCTCTGAAATATACATTTTCAAAATTAAGAGATTCACAAAGGTGAGGAACATGCTCTATATATTAACCTACATATTTGTTTTTTTTTTTAGATTTTTTTTTCTCTTTAAATCAACAACTGTTGATAAAATTACATAAGCAATATATAAGCAAATATCTTAGTGTTGATTTAGTCACCTTGAATTACAGTTCACGGAGGTGAGAATCTTCAATAACCATCGTTGCTTTTTTATAACAAATTCTAATACCTCAGTATAATAACAAATTTCTGGCTTATAATTTAACAACAGCAAACATACTGGCTAACTTTAGCATCATGGGAAACAAAATCTGATGATAACAGGGCTCTCAAATGGTCCCCCTTTTCCCCCCCAAAGTCCCCTTTTTGGAAAATGGTCCCCTTTTCCCCCCAAAGTCCCCTTTAGTCCCCTTTTATGCATTTTGGTCCCCTTAGTCCCTTTTTTGTGGCTGGAAAAAATGTACTAATGTCGAAAAATCGCCGCATAACTCTAAAAATCAAAAAAGTTCAAAAATTGCGTTTTACTGTAGCAAGCTAAAACATTTTAACATGGATTCTTTCATCAATGTCAAAAAATTGCTGCGCAATATGAAAAGATGTTAATATACGCAATGAAAATCTCATTAAAAATCACTAAAAATTCAAGTTAGAGGACAAAATTTTGCTATATTAAGCTAGAAGTTTGAAACCGAATTTCAAAAAATCGCCATAAAATGTAAAAAAAAAAAAAAAAAAAAAAAAAAAAAAAATGCTATAGGAATTCAATTTTATTGAAAAGAGGACAAAATTTAATAAGTTTTGCAAAAAGATTGAAACTGGAATTTTTTTACGAATGTCAAAAAATCGCATAAAAAATCCAAAAATTGCTGTATTAAGCTTTATTGAAAAGAGGACAACATTTACTGAATTGGGCTAAAAAATTGAAACTGTATCCCATTTACTAGTGTGAAAAAGTCACTGCATAAAAATCACTAAAAATTCAGAAAATCAGAGAAGTCAATGTGCTATAGTGGGGATAAAACTTTGTATCCGGATTTTTTTCACAAATGGAGGGGGGGGGGGGACAAATTTTGAAAAATATCCATAAAACATGAAAAAAGGCTAAAAATTGCATTTAAACTACTCAAAAAAGTCCAAAAATTGGCTTATATGTGCATAACTTTAGACATACAGCTACCTTCTTGCCAAATCGTATAGCTCTATGCACAGCGATCTCGTCAGCACAAAGACACATAGACAAACCTCTATCTTTATTAGATTAATTTTTAATACAATTATTCAATTGGTAAATAAATCATATCAGTTGTAAATTTCCAAATGGGAGGAAAAGTCCAGGCCATGATTCGAACCATGGATGTCTTGGCTGGAGCCGCCAATGCTTTACCTACTGAGCCATCCTGGGTGAATCTGGAGGACTAATTCACCCAGCTAACCCTAATGTTGCCATACTATGCTTTTTCCGATGAACATTATAGCTTATTTCAGCTTTTATTGGGTAGTACAAAGGAACTAAATTTTATGTTTGGCATTAATAATTAACAATATCTAATCAATATTAATCTAATTTTAATACTCAACAGGAGGTGCTGTTATACTGTGCTTTTTTAGCCCACAGGCTATCAAAGCTTGAGGGCTAATGTGCCCGACGGTTCTGTACGTATGTATGTACGTAACGTGATAATTCTTGATAGAAATATCAGATTTGCTTCAATTTTTTTTTCTAGGTTCATTCTCATAAGGCGCTTCCGTGATAAGTTTTCGGGGTTCATTGGTTAAGTATAAAGGGGGGACGCCCCCCCCCCCCCATTAACTTAGGTAAATGGGTTTTTCATGTAAAATTATCAGATTTTCTTCAAATTTTGGTATACCGGTTAATTCTGATTACGAACTTCCCTGATTAGATTTGAAAGTTCATTGTTTAGGTCTAAAGGGGAGCATAGGAGGCCAATACCCCCCTTAATTTAGATAAATGTATTTTTCTGTCCGATTTGATTCAAATTCGGTATACCATTTTATTCTGATAAGGCGCTTTCTTGATGAGATTTGGAGACTTATTGGTTAAGTATGAAGATGTGAAACAGTGGGGGAACTAATCCCCCCCCCTTAATTTATTTTTCGAGGGGCATTATTCTTTGAAATAAGAGTATACTTTACGGTTAGTGTGAATAGCCTACGAGCTCAATGCCATCAGTTTAACTGGGCACTTTTCTTTTTATTTATTCATTGATCACTGTTACTCCGTATTAAATTGGAAGAAATGTTCTATACTTTGTAATTGCTAGTGTGCTACTCTGTTAACAATTGATTTGATATTTTCTTAAATGCATTAATTTTTAGGGTTTATATTTTATTGCAAATCATTTTTTTGCTGTTATAAATATTAAGGACAGACATCAGTGAAATTCTTTGAAAAAAAAAAATGTTTTTTTTTTTATTGGCTTAAAAGATTCTTTGAACCTTTCTGAATCCATTGGTACTCCCAGTTTTTTCTGATTATTAGAAATAATTGTAAAAATTCAAGGGAAGATAAGACTGGGGCACTATACCTACTCACACTAAGGGAAGACGCGACTGGGACGCCACGCACACTCACATTAATTTTACTCTAGCATTTTATACTAATTTATTATATCTAACTAAACTTCATCCAAGTGTTTATATATTCTTTAATTCATGGGTTTGATAAAGCACTGCAAGAACTTCACACAAATTAGAAGTGTCTAACAAGAAAGGTCTCCATACGGGCATATTCAGAAAAATCTGAAAAAATTACAGAATGTTCTTCTTATATGGATATATATGTTTATAAAAATTTTTTGGCGGAACCCCGATACAGCGTCCGTAAAAAATTAACGAAATTTTCGTTTATTTGGCGATTTATCACCGGCTGGCGATGAAAAAAAGATACGCTTTTATTTTTTTTTTATTATTGAATTTGTTGATATAAGTTTAATTTAAATAACTTTAGTTTTGTCATTTTTAATTTGTTTTAACTATAGTTTTGTCATTTTTAGCTTGTTTTAACTATAGTTTGTTATATATATTTATATGTATTTATAATAAAATTTAAATATCATATTTTACGATTTAAAACAAAATTTAAATTGTTTCAAGCTCAAAAATGGCAGATAAAACACTGTCGATTTGATTTTGTTGCTATGGAAACGACTTCGTCTTCGATATGGAAATGTGTTATGGCAATCAAATGTCAGCTGACTATAACTTAAAATAGATATTTGCGACTTGCAAAGTATAGAAAATATTTTTACAGTGATAAAATTAAATAACTACAGCAACAAGCAACATATTATATGTAATTAAAAAATATATATAATAACCTCTTTCATTGATTAAGTTTAAATTCATTCAAAACTGTGCATTCTAAAAATCAATTAATAAACAATTTTCAGATCCATTAAAATCGTTTGCTTTTGGCGAGGAAAAATCTTGCTCGCCAAATCCCGTGTCACTTTCGTATTCTCGCGCCAAATATTCGATATTTATTTTTATTATTATTTTTATTTTACAGACTTTCTACTGAAATTCCGCCGTTAAATTTGACTGATCCCTTATTACATACATGACCATGAGTAGTTTCCCTAGCATTTTTTACAACATATTCCGAGTATGCCCTGTAAGGAGACCTTCCTTGTAAGTTTTGTAGCTTTTCGAAAAATTGTACTTCTCAGCTAAAAACCCTATTAACTCCTAAAGTACTTGAGTGATTTCGATAAAAAAAAAAAAAAAAAAAAAACTTTGTTGGTAGAGTACAAATATAAGATCATATGTGGTAGGCAGTTTTAAAATATTTTAATTAGTTTCAGAAAAAAAAACATTTCTGAAAATAGAAAATTTCTGAAAAATTGCGATTGCTCTAAAATAAAAAGTTTTAGTCGCAAAAACAACAACAAAAAAAATTTGCCATAAGTTTTGAGCATTTATCCAGTGAATAGGGATTCAGAATTTCATCAAAATTGGTCTGGTAGTTTCTGAGGAAACAGGTCTTGAAGCTCGCATTTCCTCCCTATGATTACACCCATTCTTGCCTTCGCTCAGAAACACTTTTCGGCTTTGTCATTTTGTAACACAAAGTGCAAGTTCAAAAAATACAAGTTGCAGTTCAACACAAAACAAAACACAAAATATTGGCATCTTTTGATTGAACAATAAGAAGGTTTTAAAAAGATGTACAAACATTTGACCGACTATCGACACTCCCAAAGTCTGTTCTATCGATACGTAATCAGAAAACTCAATTTGTCATTCACAAAGAGCGAGAATTGTGAATATTTATGTTTTTTGGATCTCCTGAAAAATCGTATTTTTCAGGTAAAAATCCCATTATCTCATAAAGTATTAACGCGATTTTGATATATATATATTATTGTAGTAGAATATAAATATAAGATAACAACATACATATGTGGCAGACAGTTTTTAAAAAATGTAATGAAATTTCTGAAAAATTGCCATTGCTCTAAAATAAAAAAAAATGTCGCAGAATAAAACTGTCTGCCATAAGTCTTGAGCGTAATCCAGTGAATGTGGATTCCAAATTTCATCAAAATCGGTCAGGTAGTTTTCGAGAAAACAGGTCTTAAAGCTCGCATATTTCCCATAGGATTGCACCCAGTCTTGTCTTTCCTTAAGGGTGTTGTTCTCAAATCCAAAAGGGCCACTTTCTGACATAAGTTTTAATTTATTTTTGTTCGAAAATGCATGAAACTAGCTGGTGTTGTTGTTCAGAAACTACACTGTTAAAAATATTTTTGTAAAACAACAGAAACTTTCTGGCAGCAAAAAGTTGCCAGAAACTATTTGTTTTCAGAAAATATCTGTTAACGAATGAATGCGTTATCAGACAACAGAAATACGTAGTCATACAGGCACTTCGTGTTGATAATTGACGCTTTTCTCAACAGTCAAAATCTGTAGGTCGATTCCTGTGGGCGAGGGGGGGGGGGGAGGTTCTATTTAACAGAAGAATCGCGTATTATAGGTTAGGTTAGAGGTCTGCACGGGCCCGGGCTTGGCCCGAGGCCCGTACCCGGCCGGCCCGCGGGCCGGGCCGGGCCGGCGGAATGAAGGCGAATTTTCAAACGGGCCGGGCCGGGCCGGGCCGGCAGAATTAGGACAATTTTTTCAACGGGCCGGGCCGTCAAAAAAATTAATCGGGCCTATCGGCCCGATATAAGAATTTAAGCGAAGCAGATAAAATACGAGCCATTTTCAATTAATATGATTTTTTCGAGATGTATAAATGTGCGTCACGAGCCGATGCGAGTTTAACAACATCATTACAGAAATGTAACATGTCCATCGTAGTGATCGACATCGTACAGTTACAAGATGTCTGATTCCGAGTTTAATTTTTTTTTCAGGAGACTCGTGCCGGGACGGAACTGGTCTTAATCGATCTCAGGATGTGTAGAACAGTCATTGTGTTTTGTAGTATTAATAGTGATAATGAACTTCTATTAAAAGTATCTTTGGAAATATACCTTAAGGTGGTTCTCATATTCACAGCTCAACAATGCGAAGCTTTCAGACACATTTTCTGAGAAAATTGTTAACTATAAAGGCATAAAATTGACAGGTCTGCCTATTGAAGACATTTGGAAACGAATAGCTCTTTCCATATTTGATAAATTACAGAGATAACAGAGATTCCTGTCACGTGATTGTACGTTTTTCTCCTTTCCTGTGCTATCGCTTCCGGAAATTCGATTCAAAACGCAAATTGTGACAGTATTTTCAGAAAGATATATTACTTTTATCTATGAAAAAAAACGACATTTACATAGCTTCTGAATAAGAATACCTGCCAATCTTACGCGTTTCCGAAAAGAAAAGAATTCATAAATGTATCGAAATGTAGCTCCTTTGGATTTGAGAAAAGCCGTAAAAATGACAGAAATATTTTCACAAATCTACTTTTTATTATACAGCTTCAAAAATTATCATGTTTTTAATCCTTTATTCTGAACTACATTAATCTTTTAATGAATCCTTATTTCCATTTTGAAATGTCTGTAGACACAATGACTAAAACACTAAGTAATCGTTAATGTTTACTATTGTGTGCTCTCTGTTTTGCGAACATCATAGTAATGTAAAATATACTGTAAAATGTTCCCATAAATATGTATGTAGTATTCATTAAAAGAATCTTAATTGTATGTTGAGAAAAAACGGATATTTTTTTTTTCGTAGGAATTGTGTCGGGCCGGGCCGGGCCTGTTTTCACTGATTTTTGTACGGGCCGGGCCGGGCCGAGAACTGTAAAAATGCAAACGGGCCGGGCCGGGCTCGGGCCGAACTTCCAATTTTTACACCGGGCCGGGCCGGGCCAAGATAGCTTTCGTTCGGGCCGGGCCGGGCCCCGGCCTGGAAATTCCGGCCCGTGCAGACCTCTAGGTTAGGTACACGGGAAATTTCTATTTACCGATCGATTTGTTTATATTAATAATAATAAATATTTATAGGAATTTCTCCTCCAAACTTTTATAAAATTAATTTAAATAGCTTATTCGCAATAAAATATTTAAACAGTTGAATTTATATAGATTTGTAAATTAAGTACATTAAAGACTGGAATAAGTGAAAGAAGGTATTTTAACCCCCCCCCCCCCCAGAATAATAAAAAAATATATATACGATATAAGGTAACTCCCCCCTCCCCCATAAAAATATTTATTAATAAAATAAATATATGTATTGAAAGTGATTTGTAATTAAAAGAACTTTAATATTTATTCATGCAATATTTTTGAAAATTGATTAGGTTAAATTAGTGACTTTGGTTAATTATGTAAATAATATCCTGCCATTTTTTATAATTTTTTCGAATAGAAAGCTTTGTATATATAAATGTGTAAAAGTTGACAGCTATGAGCAAAGATGAGAAATGAAAAAGAGCCACTAAAATCTATATAAACATCACCATAAAAAAAATATTTCATTTCAGCTAAAGTGATAAAATGAGTTTTCATCCTTCTTAACAATTTACAATGTTTCTCCGTATAAAGTAAATGATCATCAACTAAATAAGAAAAAATATTACAATATAATTTAAATTAAAATGTTAAACAAAATTAAACTAGCTGATTCTATAAAATGAATGGTTAAAGCTTAAATAGGAATTATTTTCAAAATAATTCACACAGTTGTAGCTCAAAATTTATTTCATTAAATGGAGTGAATAAAATTTACAAATTTTAACTTAACCACTACAGGTAACTCTAAAATTGTGCTAAAAAAAAAAACATTTCTTCAGAATCAACATTTGGAACGATTAATCAACCACTCCATTTTAAACAACATAGTAAATAGTAGGAAATGTGATAATTTTAAACAATAAAAATATATGAACAGCGTCAGATCTAATAAATATTATTCTGGTTAATGTTAAACGAAAATATCAGTTATCTATAACTATAATAATTAATGCAGCTACTCCGTGTTTATTATTAAAACTATTACTCCAAAACTAATCACGTATGTCAATTGATGACAAAATTAATTTAAAATCTCAATCAAAATTTCTGGAACTAATACATATGAAGTAAAATTAAACTCTTAGTCATAAAAAAGTTAAATATAATAAGTAATCATTCTACAGCTATGTAAAAATTCAAGATTTGTAAACTAATCATAAACTTAAGATTATTTATTTAACTGAAAATATTCAACCGATCAAAAAATAATCTCCAGCTATTAACAGAATTAGATCAACTAAGTTACTAATGTGCATAAATAAATGAAGAATAAAATAATACTAATAATCTAAGTAAATCATACATTATAAAATAATAATAATAATAATAAATAGTATTGCTTAATTAAGATTTTTAGCAAATAGGAAGTATTTTTCATACATATTGTTACGTTTCGGAAAAACATTGTTACGTATTTAAAAGAAGGATGAAAACATGCCTTTTGCTATGTTTGTTTTCTAGTATTCGAACTGTAAATCCTAATCATTGAAGAAAGCGGTTCTGATGTCAAAAGGTGTGTGTCGCCGGTTCCAATTGTGAAAATTATTCTTAATTTTCTGTTAAAAATTCTTTATATATTATTATTTTTCAATTAGATGAACTGCTTTATTTAACGAACTGCCATTTTCAGCAGTACACAAGAGAAAAGACACTCAAATATTTCAAGTTAGAAGAGACGTCTTAACGTGGGGTGTGATAACCAATGCTTATTGGTCATTCTAAATGACCTTCTAGACGTCATAGGTGGTGACCTCCCGTTCTTCTGTTATCCAACATATTATCCTGTCGCAGTGGAAACTGATGGCAAAGAAAACAGAATTTTTTGTTGTTTAACATGAAAATAAGCGATATGAGGATGGAATGACATAAGAAGACTGTTAACGTAATTTTTACTGTCGGAATTCGAAGATTTTTTTCTGTTGTTTTAAGTTTTTTTTTTTTTTTTTTTTTTTTTTTTTTTTTTTTTTTTTTTTTTACAGTGTATGTAATTGAGCTGTTTTTTCCATTTTTTTGCAAACGCAATAGATCTTTCAGACAATAATGTCAAAGTGGGCATTTTGAACCCAATTTCCGCGCGATGGAAGAAAGAGACTCAAGAGCGGGCGAAAAACGTGTTTGTCAGATGATCAAAATTCCTTATAACTCAATAGGTAATTGATTGATCAAAAAATGAAAAAAAAACAGTTCAATTCCAAATCACTTCCATGGCCAGGCTTCCCAATTTTATACCTTTCCGTTAAAAAATGAATTTGTAAATATGTCAAAACGTTTTGCGCTTGTTGAGCAGAGCAGGTAGGAACAGCCTTAATAAAGCATCAATTTAAATTAAAAGCGCCTTTAAGGAGAATTATCGATGTGAGTATTGAATGTTGGAATATTTCCTATCTTCTTGCAGTAGAATATTTAGCTGAGTGTACTTTTTAGTGACCCATCTTTATAAAGATAACCAATTAACATATTTTTGGGGGTAATTTTTAAAAATTTGCTTGCATATTTAGGAAAACTCGGTGCAGTATTTTTAGACATGGTCCCCAAAGTCCCCCTTTTTAATATAAATGGTCTCCCAAAGTCCCCCTTTTTAATATAAATAGTCCCCCAAAGTCCCCTTTTAAAATAAAAATGGTCCCCTTTCCCCCTTTTAGGACACTAAAATGTGTTGGGAGCCCTGTGATAATTTTGCCATTTTTTAACGTGAAAATGCAACTTAATGTTTGGTTCATGGAGGTGAGAATTTATTGTGTGACACTCCTTTTCGTACACAGAAAAGAAACAAAAATACACAGAAAGTAATTAACTATGCTAAGTTACTTTGCTCTTGAGATAGTAGTAGCTAGAATGATAATTATTTAACTATTTTATTTTCAATTAAATAAGTAATCAATCATTTTCCTTAGTAACATTGGGTGTGACATGACACAGACGTGACATCTCACATATTCTGTACTAAGAAATAAAAAATATAAATTAATTATAAAAAAATGTATGAACACAACATATTTAGTCTTCTTCCACTTTCAATAAAAAACATAAGTTACTTCAAAAAATTTCATGTCAAATACTGAAAAAGGCTTTGTGACTGAAATATTACACTTTTTAGAGAATGACACACATACGTGCATTGCAATTTGTTTTAAAACCATTGAAAATGTATTTAACGTTAGGAGTTCAAAATTTTAAGTCTGTGTAATTCCTAAACTACTTCTGCGAATGACTTCCCGTTTATTATACTAGGATAAAATTATCTGAAAAATCCAAATCTGATGTCAGGATTGCTTCGTATTGAAAATTTCAGAATTTGGTACAATTTCATTACAAAGACTTTTCCTAAGACTTTTTTAAAACATAAATTGAAAGAAAACAATTTCCAATCGAATGGTTATTTTCGTTTATTTTTTCTGTGATAATTTGGTGATAAAAATGTGTGGGGGGAGGGGGGTATTTATTCTCCCTCTCTCTTTTTCCTCTTTTTGCTCATGTGTGCATAAAATGTTTGAGAAGCTCCACACAGGATGCTTTTCCAGGACTCCCAAGTGTCTATCCAGAATTAATTAATTCAGGGGTGTTAAACTGTGGCCCGTCTTGTACCACTAAAATTTTATAGTTATTATTGCCTTATCTAATCATCGAATCTCTGCGATGCAAGAAGTCAACTTTTTCTTTAAAAAATTAGTGGTATTCTGCGGTCCACAGTTTGACACCCTATATTAATAAAAGAAAGTTTTGATCTGTGTGTCGCGATGCGAGGAAAATCTACCGCGTGCATAGTCTGAAAATTTGTATGGGGATAGTCCAAAGTCGGTCCAGATGCACCTGAGGCTCAGATTTTTAATATTTTTTATATAGTAAAGTGAGGACAGACGCCGCGGTGGGACAGATGCCGCAGAGATTGTGTAGGCGAATCTAGCGTTCCCTAGGCCAATTTTAGAAGTTCGTATTGTTCCTCTGTGCTGTGTGGTGTGTTGTATGCGTTTCCACCGCTTAATTGTCAGTATTTACATATTTATGCCAGTTTTTATAGCCCGAACCTACGTGGTAAGTTGCTAAAATTATTCTAATGAAGTTTTATTACATATTTTAAGAAAAATAAACAGAGATTTCATCCCAAAATCTATTGCAACTATAGACTAGATCTTCGTACAATACAGGCATGTGCTTCCCTTTCTCTCATGTCGCTCACATGATACAAAATGGCGGCGCGGCATGTTACCGCCACTATGGGACAGATGCCACACCGAGGTTAAGGGACAGATGCCGCAAAATATATTTTTGTTTTTCGATTCAATAAATTCGTCACTGCGATTTAAGTAGAACTTATATTCAAATGTATGTAAATTCGCGCATTATGCTACTTATCAAAATATTCTCAGCAACAATGTTGGTTCACCATGTGTTAATAAGGAAAACGTAGGTCGTTTACAATTCTCACCATCTAAACTGTTAAACAAAATATCTCCTACCCCAATGGTCAAAAGACCTATACAGCCATATAAGAGAAAGTAAAAGGACGCAAATATTACAAGCACCGAGTTTATAAACAATAAAAAAGAAGAAGGAAATGAAAAACAAAAGAAATTAGAAAGCGTTAAAGAACGACAACTTGGCAGAATTAAAATGTGTAAAAAAAGGAAGGGAAAGATCAACTTGAAAACGCCTTGCTTGAGGAAAAAACTAAAATATAAGTTATCTTCTGACAATCGGTAAATTGTTCCTCTTATGGATTCTGATGGCGGAACTGGATTGGAATTTGATGACTCTGCATAAGTTGTGTGACTGGAGTCTTATCAAGTAGCAAAGTCTATAGCGGACAGGATTCAGTGCATCAAATGCAATCGATAGCTGCATGAAAAACGCTTACTTTACTTTTGCAACGGGTAGTGTGGTGTGATGGTGGCGAATGGAAATACAAAATCAAAGAATGAGAAGAAAGGCCAAAAATAAACAGACTAGGACCTAAATAGAATAGAATTAATACTTTAAGAGCAAACTGCAATGTTCGCCTGGATGTAAACCAGTGATTTATATTTTTTTTGTAATTATGCTGCCTATTGTATTCCGTAATTATGCTATCCATTCATGTAAATTCAAATGATTTTCTATTCATTTTCTCTTTTTGTCTCAAATTTTGTTTATAGAGATTACACTTTTGCATTTTACACTTTTCACACAACTTTTCACAATTTAGTGATATATATATTTTTTGTAAGTTTACTGTTATTTATTTTCATTTTAAATAGTTTGAGAAAATAAAAATGTGATTTGCTTGAAAAGAAAATAAACAGCGTAGCATTTTTCTCCATGCGGCATCTGTCCCACACCCCATGCGGCATCTTATCCAGCACATAAAAAATGATGTTAAAAAAAGGACCTGTGGGAAAATAATTATGCCTACTTTATTAAGCGGGTTTTAACTTGTTTAACATAGAAATTAGATTCTAAAGGGTTTGATCAATGATTTCTCGCACTTAGTTTGTTGTTTTTTGTTTTATTGTACATTTTACAAGAAGAAAAGAAAAACTGCGGCATCTGTCTCCACTTTACTATAATTAGACGAGATATTAAATAAAAATTCATCAAAAGACAGTTTTTTCTTTCAAATCGGCGGAGGCGCGCACGCATGCTCAGTCCCTGGTTTCCGCAATGCGTAGAAGGGAGGAGCCAAATTCTGTTTTTATTTTGCCGTTTGTTTTTACACCCATCGGCCGAAGCTTTCGGGATTCAGGTAATAGAAAGACATTTTCTTAAATTTCGTATTTTTGCGCCTTAAACGTCGCAATCAGTTCGAAAAAATATTGTTAACCCTTGGATTTTTTTTTTCTTTTTTCAGAAAGGGTCGCTTTCGCGGTTGACTTTTTCTCACTTTCGAATATGCTCCCATAGGGCTCGATTTCAGCGGTACCAGTTCAGAAAAATACATAATTTAAAGCTGTGATATTCTTCTCTTCCACGGTGTAATCGGTTTGGAAAAATACGAATTTTAACTCCTTCGAAAAAAGTTGCCCCTCCCGAAGACTATCTTTTTCTACGCTAACAGTAACTAAACGTAGGTATTTCGACACAATCGTTTTAGAGCATCTCGCCAGACTGGATTTACATCACTTATAAAAATTTTAAAACGGATGAAATATTTATAAATAATAATATAAAATGTTTGATGATGGAAACGCTAAAACCCGGCCTGTTTCGGCGTGGTTTCGCTCGGCTTCGGCTTATGTTTTCACTACTAAATATTCACATTTTCCCAAGAAATTGTAAAGACGGCTTCGATACAGTTATATTTATAATCGATTAAAAGTTCAACTAGCTCAACCCATAAGAACTATATATATATTTTTTGCAGTTGTTGTAATATTAACGGACCCGGCGCGAAAACACACAAAAAAAGGAAAAGAAAACGTAATTCTTTTAGAACTAGATATTATTTTTACACGGGATGTAAAATCGTTATATTTATAACCGATAAAAATTTCAAAGTTCGGACAACAAGAACTATTTTTTTTGTTATAGATATAACTATGGAACAACCCTAAGTAAAAAAACAAAACAAAAAAATGTCTTCATACGGGCGCTTTTACCACTAAATATCAATATTTTTTAGCGATTTTTTCATTTAAAAATACAAATAAGTACAAAATCAGGTAAAAGATAAAAACATACAAATATTAGGTTAATTTAAGGTTATTATCATGGGCCAGGGCAACGTTGGTCGGATCAGATAGTCTATAATACTAAGGAAAGAAGTTTGTGTGGGTGTGTGAGAGAGAGTGTGTCTATCCGCTGTGTTCTGAAGGGACCTCTGCACGCAGAACTACAAAATTTGGCAGGAAAATACGTCTATATCTGTAGTTATGCACCTCGAAGCATGATTTTAGATTTTTTATGAGTTTTTTTTTTAAGCTTTTTTTCACGTTTCGCACCGATTTTTCCAAATTAGTAAAAGGAAAGCGGTTTCAATATTTTAGCCCAATGTAGTAAATTTTGTCCTCTTTTCAATAAAGTTTATCAGGAATTCGTTCAGCGATTTTTTAATTTTTAACGAATTTTTTAATGCGACTTTCAGAGTTATTTCGCGTTTTGCAACTATCTTTGCACATTAGTAAAAGTTTTTTTGCGTCCAGCGGCGATTTTTTTACATTTGTCAAAGAATTCCAGTTACAATGTTTTAGTCTACTATAGAAAATTTTGTCCTTTTAACAGTAATGTTTATGCGGAATTTGTACAGCGATTTTCGAATTTTTTATACGATCTTTAGAATTTTTTCGCGTTTCGCGACGATATTTCCATTTTGATAAAATGAATTCGGTTTCGAGCTTTTAACCTAATGCAGTTAATTTTATCCTCGATTATTGATTTGTTCATCGAATTTTACTGTTATTTTCAGCGATTTTTCGACATTCGTGATTGAACTCCGATTATAATATTTTACTCCACTCTAATAAATTTTGTTCTTTCCGATTTTTGAATTACGATTTGAATTATTTTTTTTCTCTTCTGTTCGCGGTGATTTTTTTAACGTTTAAAAGAAGGAGCTTTGAAACACTTTGTGTATAAAGCTGAAACATCTTTTTATCTGCTTTATATATTTAGTAGCTGATCCGCCCGGCGTTGCCGCAGCCAGTCAATGATTGTGCATTGAAATTGAAATAATGAGTATTGACATAGGCGAAACACAAACAAAGGCGTTGCACGGTCCTTTCAACAGATAGAAAACGAAATGCGAAAAACTCTAAAAATCTCAATACAAAATCGCGAAAAATTTAAAAATCCTTCAACGAATTTCGAATAAACTTTATTGAAAAGGGGACAAAATTTACTATATCGGGCTAGAAGATTGAAACATGATTCCTTTTACGCAATTTTGACCATTTTTTTTAGTAATTTTTCGCTTTCCTCGGCGATTTTTTGACATTTATATAAGAATTCGCGTTACAATGATTTAAACCATTATAGGAAATTTTGGATTTTTAATGTGATTTTTAGCGTTCCGCGGCGATTTTTTAACATTCGTAAAATAATTCTGTTTCAAACATCTAACCTAATACAATAAATTTTGTCTTCCGCGATTTTTGAATTTTTAGTGACTTTCAGCGCTTTTTGCGTTCTGCGCCGATTTTTTGAGATCCGTAAAAGTAATTATGTTTCTTTTAGCCTAATATAATAAATTGTTTCTGTTACGATTTTTTAATTTTATGCGATTTTTAATGAGTTTTTTGACATTTATGAAAGAATTTTGATTAGAATATTTGTCTCCGCTGTAGTATATTTTGTCTCCCGCGTTACTTGAATTTTTAGCGATGTTTCAGCGTTTTTTTTTTTTTCATTCGGCGGTGATTTTTTGATATTCGTAAAATGAATTTAGTTTCAAACTTTTAACCTAATGTAGTAAATTTTGTTTTCTGAAATTTTTTAATTTTTTGCGATATTTAATGCGATTTTTGGACTCTTTTTTGCGTTCCGCGGTGATATTTGACATTCGGGAAAGGAAATTCTGTTTCAAACTTTTAGCCTAACTTTTTTCTTCCCGATTTTTTAAGTTTTTGCGCTTTTTGATGCGACTTTTAGAATTTTTCCGCGTTCGTGATGAATTTTGGATATTCGTAAAAAAAATTTGGTTAAAAAAAAAATTAGGCCTCATACAGTACATTTTGTCCTCCTCGATTTTCAATGCGATTTTTAAAGCTTTTTCGTATTTCGCGTCTATGTTTGACATTCGTGAAAGAATTCCGCACTCTCAGAAATAATTTCTTCTATTCACGGAAATATTCCTGGGAGCACTACTACTAGAATATATCCGAGAATTGAAGAATGTCCGTTACTTTTTTCTCTGTGACAAGAAAGAAAATATCCGCCAATTAAAGAAATTTCTGTTCTGTTTTTCGTTATACGACAGAAAATTTCTGTAATCTCATATGAGGAGTTTTTTAAAAAATACTTCTCTCTTTCTTCCGTGGATAGCTTTGGCTTTGAACCTGGGACAGCGCGTCTCGAATCGAGAATCTTAACAACTAGGCCAGCAGCGATGCTTGGTAGAGTAAGAGCTTAAAATAAAGATATGGGTATACAAATGGGGGATTGGTAAGGCTTCTTAAATTTCTTGTTTAGAAAGCTCGGAAATTTAAACTTAATTGCAGGGACATTTCGTCGTTTTGAAATAATATTTGGTGTTTTAAAACTTCTAGAATAACAGAGGAGGAAAATTATTACATATTAGACATATTTTTAATAAGACATAATTTGATTGTTAGATGTAAAATATGAATATTATACTTTTAATTTAATTCGAGAAGAAATGTTTGCGTTTTGGAATAAAATTGATTTTTTTAAGCTGATTGAACTACTATATATATTTTCTATGTTCGTTTAGAATATATTTTACATGTGAATGTTTTTTTTCATACTAAAAAAAATTTGATTTTTGAATGAGATTTTTGAATTGCAAATAAGTATAAATGAATGAGAAAATTGCTATTTTGTTAAAAAGCATTATTTTTTAAAAACATAAATTAGAAATTTTAATTTGTTGACTTTTCGCTTTTTCATTTTAATATAAATTCGAACTTTGGTATTAATACAGTCAATATGCATGCGTGCAAGTTATAAACGGAATCCCCCCTCTTTTTCAGAATTTCGAGAAGAATTAACGGAAAAAAGCATGTTTTCTGGGAGTACGGAAATTATTTGTTTAAAAACGTCGAATAATTTAGTGTATAAAGACGAATTTTTCTGACAGTGCGGTTACAATGTTTAAACCCACTGTAGCAAATTTTGTCCTCTGCGGTTTTTGAATTTTTAGCTATTTTTTATGAGTTTTTAGCGAGTCTTTTAAAGTATCGTAGCGATTTTTCACACTGGTAAAAATAATCTGGTTTTAACCTTTTAGCACAATATTGGAAATTTTTTCCTCTTTTCAATAAAGTTTATTCGGAATTCATACCGCTATTTTCTTCTTGTTTCGCGGCAATTTTTCGGCATTCGTAAAAGAAAACCTGTTTTAATCTTTTAGCTTTTAGCCCAATATAGTAAATTTTGTCCTCTGCGGCTTTTAAAATAAATTTTTGCCACATTTAGCATTTTTTCGCGATTCGCTGCGGTTTTTCCAAATTAGTAAAATGAATCCGGTTTCTATCTTCTAGTCCAATATAGTATTTTTTTTTTCTCTTTTCAATAAAGTTTATTGGGAATTCGTGCCGCGATTTTTAAACTTTTCGTAAATTTTTATTGCAATTTTTAGAATATTTTCGCGTTTCGTGCTATTTGTTGACGGCCCGGGCAACGCCTTTGTTTGTGTTCCGCCTGTGTGTCAACACACATTTTTTCAATTTCAATGCACAATACTCATTTTATTATCAAAAGGAAACTAAATGTTTTTAATGTTTTATTATTGTTTTACAAATTTTACCCCAGTTTTATTCTATCACCCTTCAAATTTTTAAGCGCATTTTTATGAATTTCCAGGGCTTCCACTCTTCAATTTTTTGAACATCACTAATTTTAAACAATAATCTTCTTAGTAGTTTTCTTCTAGATTTGCGAAGATTATTGCATGGAATTTGTGGCATTCTAAAGGGAGATCATTGGACATTTTCTCTGCATCTTTTCTGTAAATTATAAATTTATGGGACTTTTTTTTTTACAAAAATTTAAGATAACATATCCACTTTTAACTGTTAGTTTCTTTTATTTAGCTTATGATTACTAGATGATATCGTGTCTTAAAAGTATCGATACATTCTGCCGCTATACAGAGGGGAGCTCCAGAATTACTATGTGATTTTAAAGGTTAATAACTTTTGACTTAGATTTTTTCCGCTTTTAGATTTAGAGGAATTTTACTAGAAGAATTACACGATACCACACAAAGTAAAATAACAATGGTCAATCTTTGCCATCCAAAGAGATTATTGCAGATGTTTAAATGTGCGAAACCTTGCCCCAAAAATGACAGTGCGCATTGTAATTTCAAGTTTTAGACGGCAAGTTTCTGTATCTGACTTAGAATTAGTGTTTCCAGATGTCCCAATTTACGCGGGACGTCCCGATATTCAGGAGCTCCAAGACTTGTCCCGCGTAACTACTGCGCTGGGCCAAAAGTCCTGATTTTGCATGATGCACAAATTCTTTTAAATTTCTTTTCGTAGCATGCTATTTGTTAGATTGCTTCGAGTGCAACTCAATCCAGTAAAACCTTTGAAGACAGAAGGTGTCTATAAGGAAAATTTTTATAGTCCCTTCGAAAGGAATACCTTACAAATCTATCTGCCTAGACAGAAGCCTGTCTAAAACGAAATGTTTTGCGGTTCATAGCGATTCTGTTATCACAGGTTTTAGTTTACTTTGTGCAGTAAACGCTGTGAAAACGAAGCTAATTCTGTTCTAAAAGTAAACATTTTATTGTGCCAGTGATTCCGCTTTTACAGATTTTATTGTGAGAGATTGTTGTGTTTATTTAATATAGTAAAACCTGCTTAGACGTAATCGCAATAATGGACGAAATTTCCATTTTAAACAGCTTATCCTCTTATTGGGTGTAATTGTATGATATTTCTTACCATAGGGACAACGAAGTTTTGAGGTTTAGAACCGTATTCCGTTGTAGACAGGTTCCATTTGAATGGAGTTTACAGTATTTTTATGTCCCGATTTTTTCGTCTTCATGTCCCGCGTTTTGTGGCATTGGCCCTGGCAACACTATACTTAGAACCCAGAGATAAACTCTATTCTGCATTTTCACCACAGAATATTGAGCGCTCAGTAACTGAGTGTAACTTTGAAACTACCACACCAGCTTATATCAACATTATTTATGGTGTTTTTAAGAAGTTCTTTTGATCTTAAAGCTCTATAGTTGATATATTTTTTTTTCATCCTTGTACTCTGTATGGTGAAACTTAAAAAGGTTCAGACTGTAAATACAAAAAGGGAACAAACAAAAAATATATATAAACTCGGTTTATGGCGTCAGATGCCGCCATCCGAAGAATCTACAAGAGTCTTTTTCCATTTTTTCCGGTCAAGGGTCCATTCCTCTTCTAGACCTCTATCTCTCATTGCCTTTGAAATATCATCCATCCAGTTCTTTCGTGGTCTTCCCCGTTTCCTTTTTTTGTTTGTTTCATAATTGAATGTGATTTTCGGTGGTCTTTCATCATTCATTCTTTTGACATGACCATACCAGATTAATTGCTTTTTTTTTTTTAATATCATCTAATTTGGTTCCCTTTATTTTCATCATTTCCTTGATTCTGTCATTTCTTATTCTTTCTATTCTTGATATCTTGCATGATCTGCTTTGGGCGTCCATTTCTACTGCCCAGTGATGTCGCGGACCCAGGATTTCCAAAAATCTGTGTCCCTTTTTTTACAAAAGCGGGTCCCCATCAATAATAATTCATATTTTAAAATAATAAATGAAACTTGTTTATTTGGAAAAGATAAAATTAATACATTAATTATTGTTTCAATAATTATTAAATAATGAATTAAAACCAGTATTATTTCCACTCAAATAAGATATTTTTAAAAAATATTAAGAGAAATCTTCTTTACTTTTTTTAAAGTAAAAATGCAAGATACAATTTTAATTGTAAAATAATGCTTACTTGAGAGTAGAAGATATCAAGTTCCACTAACAAGTATCACTAATGTTCACATTTCTTTAAAAAAGGGCAAGACGGGTTTATTGAAAAAAATAATTTTGCTGAAGAAAAGAATACTTATGTTAAGGGGTACTTTTTGTTGAATGAATGGTTGCTTTCATTACACTTCCCAGTGAATTATTAGTCAGCATAGATCTGTGTTGGAATCAAACATTTTCCTTGGAAGGGAAATTCACATCTAAATGATAAATAAGCATCAAATCCTAAATCTTCCGAAGGTGAAAGACATTTTAATGCAGTAAGAAGGGGGAGGGGGGATTTTTCACTGGTCCATCCCCTGAATACATTATCAAAGTACACTGAAACCATGCTGTATTTTAAAGAATCTCACAAAAAAAATTAAATCCCATTTTATAAATGTTCTACCTATAAGTTTGGCTTTTGCAGATCTAAAATTTACTTTTGACTTTTTTGGTGCTTTGGATGCGTTGATTAAATTCGCGTTTTTTTTCGCGATCCTTTGACGAAATTTGCTATTTTTTCGCGAACCTGTTACGAAAATCGTGTTTTTTCCGCGATACTTTGATGAAATGTGATCTTTTTTCGAGATCCTTTGATGAAATTTGGCTTTATTCCGCGTTTTTTTGACGAAATACGCTGTTTTTTTGCGGCCCTTTTTACGAAAATTGCGTTTTTTCCACGATATTTTGATGAAATTTGCGCTTTTTTCGCTGTCTTTTGATAAAAATCGGCTTTTTTCCACGAATTGTTGACGAAATTCGCTATTTTTCGCTGCCCTTTTACGAAATTCACGTTTTTTTCGCGATATTTTGATGATATTTGCGTTTTTTTTTTCGCTATCCTTTGACAAAAATCGGCCTTTTCCGCTATTTTTCTTAACGAAATTCGCTATTTTTCGCGATACTTTGACGAAATACGCTATTTTTTCGCGGCCCTTTTACGAAAATCGCGTTTTTTCCGCGATATTTTCATGAAATTTTCGCTTTTTTTCGATCCTTTGACATAAATCGGCTTTTTTCCGCGATTTTTTGAGGAAATTCGCTATTTTTTCGCGATCCTTTGACGGAAATCGGATTTTTCCCGCGATTTTTTGACGAAATTATGCATCCCACGGGACGCGTAAGAGCTATTTTTTTGCGCCCCGCCTCCGATTTTTCGCGTAATTTACGCGCTATAGCGCGTCCGCGGCATCGCTGACTGCCGCTAATTTCTTTCTTTCTGTCTCCATAATTCTCCATCCTTCTGCTCCATATAACAATATGCTCTTTACAATAGAGTTGTATATATTATACTTTCTTTTCATAGAGATCTCCTTACTCCACCTAATAGAAATTAATAGTTTTACAGCCTTTCTCCCCTGACAAATTCTGTATTTAATTTCCTGTGAGTCTCTTCCTTCTCTGTTAATGTATGCACCTAAATATCTATAATGCTTACAGCTTTCTATTTTTATGTTATTATATAAATTTAGGTCTGTCTCATTTCCTCCTATACATAGGTATTTGGTCTTGCTGGCGTTCATGTGAAGTCCCCATTTCTCATATTCTTCCTTAATTTCCACCGTCATTCGACGGTGAAATAAACAAAATACTAAGTCAAATGTGAGTGACTTAATAAATCGGCTAGTAATTCTTGGGCACTCTGTGTTTGTAATTTTATCTCATCTGCGTCATTTCTTGCTATTGATGCATTTCTTCGATAATGAATAATTAAAAATTTTTCTTTGTGTGGTGATTGACATCTAGTAAATAATTTTTTCATGTTTTATTATTATTTTATCGTAGCTTATATGCATATAGCCTCTTACTTTCTATTAAAATTTGAGGTAATTAAATTATAAAACTCCTAAAAAATGTAAAATCAACTGTAATACTCTTTGTTTGTGCTCACGGTGAATTTAACATTTAAGTTACAAAATAAATGTCACAGCTGTTATTAAGAAAACTTTGGGTGCAAAGTTGAAGGTCGAAATACTGAGTGCAGAATAATGTCCGGGTACGCTCAAATAACTCTTAAACTGATAAAGCTAGATTTTTCGAACAATTTGAACCTGTAGTAAAATGATTATGTTGCAGCGTTTCATCATGGTGAAATTTTGAACTTATTGATCCTATCTCGAAAACTATGAGAAACAGCGAAATAAAGTTTTTTGCAAAATTGAGAGCGTCTTCAGTGTTGTATGAAATGACGTCTTACATGTAAAAACTTTACTAGAAGCCCTGAAATATTATTTTTTCGATAATGAATTACTAGTTAAATACACCTCTCATCGCTCGTAGAAGAGAAAAGAATTTGGACGAACTATGTGGGATCCACCATATCGTTATTTTTTAATGCATTTTTTCTATGTGTAGGCAACCCCCGAAGCATAATTTATGCACAGCATTTAATAGTAGACATTATTATTACCTTTCGGCTGGTATCTTATATCTTTTTAATACGATTATTTGCAACAGAATCATTAAGGGATGAGGGGATGATCACAATTTTTATCCCAGGACAGAAATGGATCTAATATTTATAACATCTTTTTGAGTCTTTTATCATTTCATATTGGCAAAATTATTGTAGTCTTTGATAACGCTTATCGTGAATAGCAATAGTTAACCCATTTAAAAATTTCAGTAAAAACTTTGTGCAATTGTGTCAGTAATCGAACAAAAACCAAGAAAGTGCTCCCTAACATTTTTCTTTCAGGGGTTCAAATAACAAATTAAAAAACTACTGTGATTTGTTCCTCGTGACTTTTGTCTGGTTTATTTTAAATAATCGAATAAGATTTAAAATGTTTTAGAAACTTAAATATATTTAATTTTTTTTTTTTTTTTTTTTTAATCCAATTGCAATTTATTATTTTTTCTCCAATTACATTTCAATGCTGCGACTAAGGTAATGAATCAAATTGTTGTGTTTGGCTTCTTCCAATGGGGTTAATATGCTTTGTTATAACATTATAAATCTTTGAAATATATTTTATTGGAAAAACAAATCCTATTATCCTTTTAAAATAAAGTAACATTTCTATTTTCCGTCTAATAGCTATTTTCTTCTGTCTATAAATTGAAAGATATAAATGATTCTTCCAAAATCTGCTATCCACCATCTTTTTTTTTTTTTTTCAAGTTTTTTTTTCGTCCAAATCATGAAATCTTCAGCTCTTCTTTTTTCTGTACTATGTTGTTTTATGTCTACTCATTGCTTCTCAATTTAAAATGCCATTCTTATTGCTAGATAAATTATTACATTTGTAATCTACTTCATTAATAGATGCATTCACAGAACTGTTGAATAATACTCTGTAAAAAGAAATTACTAGACTTTTTATAAAACGAGCCAATCGTGCATGGTTGCTTCATTATTCCTTAACTTTATAAGAAAACTAGCTGACCCATCCGGCGTTGCCCGGGGTCTGTATATAATAACCTTAAACAAAACTCAAATTTGTATGATTTTATATCTTTTGAAATTATTTTAAATGAGCCTAATTTCGGGGACCCCCATTGCCTTCCGCAGTGTCTAGTGTGTTCCCAACAAACTTCTTTCTGGACGAATCTGTAACCTGGGTCCCCGCTACTTAAGCTGCGTACGCACTATCCTTCTAACTGTAATCAGTGTCGGCTTTGTTTGTTCTGGCCACGTGGTGTCTTTGATTTTTAACGACTTTAGCAGGAAAGGGACTGGTGTCCGGCAAAAGAGGAACCTTTCCTTCAAGTAGAGTCGAGCTCCTTATCTCCTGACCCATTGTTGATTCCCCTCATTCTTTTGTGAATAAACCGCAGACGGGTCCAGTACAAAAGATCTTCCAAGAAAACTGGAGATGTGGGCAAAATACGCGTGCGTACGCAGCCTTAAGGTAGCATGTACCGGAAGTGCTCTGCAAGTTCTGGAGACTATTGAAAACCAAGTTGAGTGAGCCAAACCTCGTAGTAATCAAGCCGATAGAATCCAAAAAAATAACACATCATTAATGTTAGAAAATGTTGGTAACTGAAGTCTAAGATAAAATTTCATAATACAGAAAGTAGCTGAATTGTAATCTAAGTTGAATGGGCTAAATCCCATTGAAATTGATTCCTTTGAATCCGAGATAAGGATGCCCCTCCAAGCGGAGGAAGATGCCCCTCCCCTTGTAAATTTCATTAATTACTTTTAACATTAACACGATATTTAATAAGCGGATGAAATCCCTTATCTAAAATTACCTTTAAGTTAACGCGATTTTTAATTTACGTCTATAGTGAGTAAACGTAAGTTGATGCTGAAAAAAGAGCTTAATGTCTGAAAAAAGTGGTAGCTGAGGTATAAAGAAAGACCGGACCCTGGGAGGCCAGGGTCTTAACTGGAATCTAGTTGGGTATAAGAAAATTTTTTAGTAAAGTAGTTGGAGAACGTTGAAACTATGTTAAAGAAAATTGTAATAGAGTCGGGTAGTTTTTAAAGAAACTGCAACAAAGGCCCCAGGAAGGGGGTTAATGTTCAAAATTGGTAGTACCTGAAGTCTGAGAAATATTTTTGTCATTCATGTAGTAGCAGGAGGACTTACAAAAGTTAGTGAATCGGACCGTTTTTAAGGGTCCTATAACAAAGAGCCCGAAGAGGGCCAACTGATAGTAAAGAGCAAAGCCCTAACATGAAAACTTGTTAAAAGGTCTAAGTTCTTAGGACTTTAGATCTTCAATTAGCCAAAATTAAGCACGGGGTATAAATTAATCATTAGAATAAAATTTTAAAGAAATGCTTAAAACAGGGCCCCAGGGTCCAGTAAAAATAAGAGAGTGTTGGTCTGGGGAGAAGAGTACAAGAGTCAATTTTAAAATTTTGCATTGGGAATGCGAGAAAATTGGGTGGTGAAAAATGCATGCCGCACAAAAAGTTCAATGGGCTATGGAACCCTAGGGTGCCCCAGGATTTTAACTGGAATAAAGAAACGGGAGAGTAACTAAATGGAAAAAGGGTTCCTAACATGAAGATCGGATTAAGATGACGCAATTTATTAACAATTTATGGTGCAAAAACTTTAAGGAGCCCTGTACCGGGCCCCAAGGGTCAGGGACTTAAGTGACATTAGTTGCATATAAAGATACTTTTTAGTAGCTTTTAAAGTAGTCAGAGGATGCTAGAAGTATGTTAAAGAAAACTGCAAGCAATTCCGATCATTTTAAACGAAGCTGCACCAAGGGCCCCAAGAAGGCAATTAATAATCAAAATTGGTGGTAACTGAAGTCTGATTTTTTTTGTTCGTGTAGTAGCTGGAGAGCCTAAAAAGTTTTTAAGGAAAAAAAGCTAGTGAATCGAACCATTTTTAAGGGAGCTATAATAGAGGGCCCAAAAGGGTTCAACTGATATTTGAGAGCAGGGTCTTAACATGAAAACATGTTAAAATGTTTTAGTATTTAGCGTTTTAGATCTTCAATTAGTCAAAATTAAGCATAAGGTATGAATTAATCATAAGAATAATATTTTAAAGAAATGCACAAAAAATTGGGTAAATGCTTAAAAATGGGCCCTAGGGCCCCAATAAAAATATGTGAGTGTTGATCTAGAGAGAATAGTCCAAGACTCAATTTTGAAATTATGCACTAAGAAGGTGAGAAAATTAGGGGGTGAAAAATGCATGGCACACAAAAAGTTCAAGGGGTCCCGGATCGGGCCCTACGGTACCCTAGGTTGCCCCAGGATTTTAACTGGAATATAGAAACGGTATAGTAACTGAATGGAAAAAGGATTCCAAATATGAAGATCGGATTAAAAGGAAGCAATTTATTAACAATTTAGTGCATTACAATGTCAAGGGCCCTGTACCGGGCCCCAAGGGTGCCAGAGTCTTAATTGAAATGTAGAAATGGGGTAGAAACTGAATGGAGAAATCGCCCCAAAAACGAAGAAGATCGGATAGAAAAGAGGCACGTTATTAATAATTAAGTGCATAATAAATTAAAGGGGCTCAGGGCCCCCGGCCCTGTCAAAAATAAAAATCTGAGCCTCAGGTGCATCAGGACCTGTCTTGGACTATTCACATCCTAAATTTTCAGTCTTCTACGTGCACTAGTTTTCGCTAGCCATCGCACACACACAGAGAACGATTTGTTCTTTTCTTAGTTAGATACGAAGCTGAAAAAGATCGATTTGAACGAAATAGTTTATCCTCAGTTTAATATGAAAAAAAAAATTGAAAATAACATTTCACAATAAATTTTCACAACTCTAAAACGCCGCACCCATACAAATTTATATATGTGACATCCTCTAGGCTCTTGCGCCCGTTATGTATACTATATCAAACATATTTTTGTATTACGCTGCTCAACATTATTTATTTTACTATCAATTTATTGAGTTGAGAGTTTAGAAATGCTTCTGATTTCGCTAACTTATTTCATTGACAGAGGATTAATATTTATATATAGGGGAAGTTGGCCTAAAATGATCCCCTTAAGGGAAAAACTTGTGTAAAATAACATAACTGTTTTAAAAAAACTTTTGACCTTTGTTAGTATGTTTTACACTATATTTTGCATTAGAAACATACTTTAATAATATTTTAAACCCAAATTGACTAGTGAAAATAATAGATTTTAGAAAAAGTGTCCAAAGGATCATTTTACCCGCACCCAAGGGCAAAATGATCCTTCATTTAAAAATAATTGTAAATCGTTTTTATAGGCAAAATAAAGGATGTAAAATTAATTATGACAATACATAAATAAATGAAATAAGTTTTACAATCAAGTAGCATACATAATTTATTTTATGCAAATTTTAAAATAAAAAAGTGTCAAATAATTTTGAAAAAAGAATAAAATGGAATATTTCAAAATTATGATCCAAAAATAATTGTCAACAATAAACGCAGAAATAAGTTAAATAATGCCTATTTCCTCCCCATCCGAAAACTCCGTATATTTGAACACATATCGCAAAGATACACATCATCGTCATTTTCATCTATCCCTGCGCATGCATCATGCGCTCACTTACGGCACTTGGGACAGTGGATCCAACCTTCACCTGCTGCAGAGGAGGAAAATAGTTCATCGCAATAAATACACTTGTATTCATCTTCTGAATATGTTTCACTACATTCCATATATTGGATTTTAGGCACCCTTTTCTTCTTTATGGAAATACGTCTTTGCTTTGACTTCATGCTTTTTTCTTTGCTTGTTCTGGCTATTTTTTTTTCAGCTTTAGCATTTTTTAATTGAATTTTCTTAGCTGCAGCCTGTTTTGTAATCTCTTTCTGTTCTCTGTTTTTCGTTTCCAAGCTCAGTTTATTCTTGTAAGGACTGCTTGTTAAGATGGCACTTCCCATCGATTTTCTTTTTCTCGAAGTGCTTGATTCCGTTTTTCTTGGAAAGGGTATGATATCACGTGGACTTAAAGAGAAAGATTTGGGAAAGTCACACATTTTGAGAGCGGTTGAAGGGCTCCTATGATGGCTAGGGCCCGGTACCGTATTTTCTTCAGACGATGTAGTAGCAGCTAGCTGCAGTTCTTGAGAAATGCCTCCCTGTTCAACATTTCTCTCTTGTTCTTGACAGTTACCTGGTGTGACTGGATGTGGCTTATTTGTAACTTCTGCAGCAACAAAATCGATTTCAGAGAAATCCGGGTTAAAAGGTACAATTCCGGTTTCCTTAAAACCATTAAGGGCGTTTAATGGTACACAAGCATGCAAGTAAGCTTCACCAAAAATTTTTACGATTTCATTTATTCCAACTCCCCCTTTTTTGTTACTGTTGGTCAGCCATTTTTTTTAGCGATTTATCGTGCCAGGTGTTTAGTGCAAACATAACTCCCACATCCAAAGGTTGGAGTTTGTGAGTACAGTGGGGAGGTAAACATAATACAGTGACAAAGTAAGAACCAATCTTGGTCAATTTTATACAAATTACATGGGATTGAAAGACTACCAAATAATCTAAGCTTAAGGATAATTATCATGGGGGATGCTGCATATAGAATTCCAAAAATGTGCACCTACTTAAACGGGTTTAAAAACAAACGATACTTTTTTCAATTTCGGCTATTTGGGCCACTCAAAGGGATAATTAAGAAATGTGATGTAAATAATACTGTTTTAATTAGATGATTATATATTTATTTTTTTGTTTGGCCATAATTTGAATAAAATGTGCATCTTTCGTGTGATTATCAGAACTTCTTAAACCCCCTTAACAATGTGCATAAAATTGGAACAGATGGTTTCGATTGTATACATGATAGTAATAGGCACGATATTTAATATGTCTAGGTTAATAACCAAAATTAACCTATTAAATACAAAATATTTGCAATTTGGAAAAGACTACTTATTAAAGGATTTGTGAAATCATTTAAACATTTAATAAGGGCAAAATGATCCTCTGCGGGTAAAACGATCCACATAATGGATCATTTTGCCCGGAAACATGGCCGCCCATTTTAGGTCATATTATTGGATGACGCCGAGAAACATAACAAATTTATAAAGTGTAATTCACAGCTAACAACATACTCCATTAAGTAAACCAAGTCATATTTCTGTACATGAAAGATTATATATATAAATAAATATGAAAGTTAGTGCTTACCTTATAACAGATGTTAGGAAAACCACTTTTTCAAAGATTTTTCTTCAGGAGCGTGATAATGCGATCTCTTGAATATCGCCATTGCTTCTCCTTGAGTTAGCAGATCTAGTTTATGTGTTACTCGGTAGATAGCGCGACCTGTCTGGCTGAAAACATATGTGGATCGTTTTGCCCTCTAGGATCATTTTGGGCTAACTTCCCCTATAACCAAAACAAATTCTCAACAACTAACGTGAATTTAAATAATAAAGGAATTTATTCAAATTAAAAATGATGTAGGGGAGGTAGGGGATGTTTGATACATAGGGAGGGTTGATACATTGACAATTTTTCTCAACAAATGGCATTAACAGCCATTGTAGCAAATGTAAAGTCTTCTTTTTTTAGCAGAGGTCATCATTAGCTGGACTTCGCAGTGAAGAACTGACAACCTTTTTTTTTTCTTTTAATTTTGAAGACTTTTGGAATGTCAATGTAAATTTTTTTAAATATTGATTTTCTTTCATAACTCTTATTATTGTGAAGATAATATCTTGTAATTTTTTTTATTTGTAACGCACATTGTTAGGGTGAGATTTACCAGAAAGCAGATTGGCATTTTGCAACTGCATTTATACAAAGTGATTGAAAATCCAATAAGGCATGATAGGGAGAAATGATACATTAGTGCTGGGGAGAAATGATACACTTGTATATTTGAAATTTAATAGATCTTTTAAGTTGTAAACTAATACAGGACTGTAATATTCATTATTGTTTTACAGCAAGAGCTACTGAAATTGGTAAGGAAGAACAAAGAGACTATTCATAGACATTATGTAGGTTACATAGAAAAGCAGTGAGATGATAGATGGTTAGTTCGTTTTGCTCGTCATGTAGAAGGAAAAAAGTTTAAATGGTCTGAAAAGGAAGATGTTTCTATAATTGACAAAGGGCAAATTAAAAAAACATCAAATCCACCCGATTTTACATACCAAAATTATAAGAGTTATTAGTTTTTCTTTTAACCATTTCATGGGTGGTGGTATGTTTATGAAACCACTTAATTTTAATTCCCAAACGCCACACAGGGCACCAGCATTTTGTAAAATATTTTCCATTTAATATGAAAGTGAAATATAGACCTTTATCTTATTTCCAATTAAATTTGTTGGTAAATTCCGGTGCCATTCATTTATTCAACATTTTAGCATTGAAAATACTTTGACCTGAAAGGGTTAACGAAATCTTAAATGTGCTAAATTTATGTTAAATTGTTTGCAAATCGGCTGTGGAGAATTGCTCCTCGATCTATTAATTGAACGGTAGCGATGAGAAACAAATCTCTCTACCATAGAAAATAAATCAAAAGTTTTATTTTAAATTCTTGACTATGTAGATTACAACAAAAAAAATATTACTAATTTAATAACGTGGGTCGTTGACTTATATGATTCGCAGAAACCCTGAGTCCTTGTAGATTCAAATTTGTGATATAGTTCAGTACAGAACGTCACATTCAGCAGAGTGTGCGTTGGTCGGGTGGCTTTTACGGGGAGGTTTCTCGCCGTCCCACATAAGTTCCGAGCGCCTGGCTCAATTCTCTCGGCACCTCTCTGCCTTCAGCCTGGGAAAAAATCTCTTTTCCACTCGTCCGTGCGAGCAAAACATCCACTCCAATTCCCGACTCCAAACTGATTCCCTAATCTCTCTTCCTCTGAAAAATGTTCATTCTTTGGGACCCCGTGAGAAAACTTTTAAACATCCATCTCTGTCACCTTAAAGGCATTAGCGAATTCCTTTGCGAGACCTAACAGGGTGGTCTGTAGCAATGTCCTAAAGCGTGAGAAAAATGTCTACTAGTCTTTCTATGCACCTGGGTGAGATGTATTCAGTTATTCATTAGGAAGACTTCTTCCCACATAATCTGAAAATAGAGAAGTTCACTTCTTTACAACACCCCCCTCTAAAAGACGATTCTTCAGGCTTGAATGAAGAATCAGTGGATGATCACAACAAATTCCAATATCTCAGAGTGGCAGATGAAATAATATATAAAATTATCAATGCGCGCTCTGATACATTATACTTTAAAAAATGCATATATATACATAAAAAGATCAAAAATTATAAATGAAAAATTTAAAAAAAAACACTTCCTTGACTTACAAACATAAACAAATGAATTGATTATTTTTTTGTACAAAAGTACTTTTAGCCTTTAGTATTGAATGAGTCTATTCCGCACGACTTAAATAATCTACAATACAATATCTCGTCCAGGTCTATGCTTTATTGCATAATGATAGGGTTGCAGTGTGAGAGCTCATCGTAAAAGCCTTGGATTGTTCCCAGAATTACGTTTAAGAAAAACTAAAGGATTGTGATCGGTTTCTATAGAAAAGAATTGGCCGCCAACATAGTGACGCAATTTCTTAATTGCAAAGATAATAGCTGCACATTCCTTCTCCGTCGCACAAAAACTTTTTTCTGTTTCCGAAAATTTCTGACTTAAGTAAATTATGGGATGTTCCTCTGAACCCCCACGTTGTGCTAAAATAATCCCAATACCCTTTTCAGAAGCATCCGTTTGTATGATAAATTCCTTAGAATAGTTGGGAGCGTACAAAATGGGTTCTTCCGTAAGTTTCGTTTTCAATAGCTGAAAAGCCTTTCCCATTTCGCTACTCCAAGTTACTTTTTCCCTTTTATTTTCACCTTTAAGTGCGCGCGTTAATGGTTCCACGTAAATCCTTGCGTAATCTTTTATGTACCTTGAGTAGTAACCCGCCATACCCAAGCATCGACGTATCTCAGTTTTGTTTTTAGGGATTGGTAAATCTAATATCGTACGAATTTTAGTTTCTGCCGGGGTGCGTCTCCCGTCGCCTACCCCATGCCCCAGATATTTGACCATTTTTGTGCAAACTTGCACTTAGCTAATTTAATCTTTACCTTAGCTTCTTCAACTCTCATAAGCACTTTTTCTAGGTGCTGCAAATGATCCTCCCAAGTTTCCGAAAATACGGCCATGTCATCAAGGTATGGTAAACAAAATTCCTCTAAACCTCTTAACATTTTATCAATAAATTTCGAAAATCTATAGGACGCGTTTAACATTCCAAAAGGCATGACCAGGGGGATATAGGAGCCGAAACTGGTTACAAATGAGGCCAACCTTTGCGCCCTAGCGGTCAATGGAATTTGCCAATATCCTTTCGTGAGATCCAAAACTGTTATATACTTCGCACTGGCAACTCTCTCTACCCTATCCTCTATGTTTGGTAAGGGAAAAAACTCGGCCCGCGTGATCTCGTTTAACTTTCGGTAATCAATACAAGGACGAGCGTCCTTCCCAGGGGCCTCTACCAGAATCATCGGGGAGGCGAAATCTGACTCCCCTTATACGATTATATTTAACTCTAACATTCTTTTGATTTCTTTCCTCAAAATTTGCGTTTGTCTAAGCGAAGATCTGTAAGGTTTTATCTTCACGGGTTTATATACTAATAGTTCCACGTCATGCTCCATTAAGTCAGTGCGCCCCGGATCATTAGAAAATAAAGATCTAAATTTATCTAATAAATTTCTCAATTGCTCTATCTGCGCCGACGTACATCTAGAACTCAAATTGCTGTCTTTAATAACATTTTCAAAATCATAAATCTCAGCCCCCGCTTCTGGATATGCTATGTCCAAATCTTTATTTTCCTCGGCCTCATCTATCTCTTGCGCCACAAAATTCACTAACTCAATTCTTCTTAGATATGGTTTTAAGAGATTGACGTGATATATTTGAGCCTTTTCGCGCCTACCTGGCACATTCACGATATAATTTGTTTCTGAGATTTTGGACTGAATTTTCCCTGGACCTATCCACGATACCGATAATTTGTTCTTCTTGTTGGTAGCTAGAACCAACTCTTCGTCACCCACCTTAAATTTCCGTTCTACCGCCGTTTTGTCATATCACAACTTCCTTTTTTCATGAGATTCGGTCATATTTTCCACTGCTAGTTCCTGACAGTGTTTTAGCCTATTAAGCAAATTAAATACGTATTCAGTAACTAACTCATTCTCTTCCTCTCCTCCCGTCCGCTTTTCAAAAAGCAACGATTCGGGAGTTCGTAAATTCTTTCCATGTACTAACTCGGCAGGAGAAAAACCCGTAGAATCATGAGTTACCGTCCGCAAGGCTCCAACGCATACCTCAAATTTCCCTCCCAACTTACGCCATTTTCAATGCACAAAACTTACAACAATCTTTTCACTGAACGATGCCATCGCTCAAATTATTTTGCGGCCGACAAACCGACGAGTGAGTTAACTTAACGCCTAATTTCTTTAAGAATGCGGTTGTTAACTCCCTTACAAAGTATCTTCTGAGATCTGCTTGTAACTCTCTGGGATATCCTAATCTGCTAAATACCCACATTAATGCTTCAATTATAGTTTCCGATCGGACATTAGATATCGCAACAGCCTCCGAATACCTGGACGCCACACAAATAATTGTTAAAATAAACCTATTCCCTTTTTCAGACTTCGGTAAGGGACACACAATGTCAGCGGATAACTTCGAAAAAACTTCTCCAAAAATCGGCACACGTCTGAGAGGAGCTTTCCCTATTTCCCTAAGTTTCCCAATCCTCTGACATGAATCACATGTTTTGACAAAATCCTCTATCTGTTTTATTACATTCGGCCAAAAGTAATGACGCAAAACCTTATCCTTTGTTTTCATTTCACCAAAGCGCGATGAAATCCCCTCATGACAGGCTCCTAAAACGTCTAATCTGAATTTCGAAGGTACCACTAACTGCAATCTCCCCACCACGATTGTCAAAAGTTTTCCTAAACACCAACTCATTCATAATTTCATAGTGAGATTTCTTGGCTCTCGCTTTTTCCCTAACTTCTTTTAACGAAGGATCAACATCCTGTTCATTTTTAAATTCCTCACGGCTAATCCGTGCTAAATTTCCGAACTTGTCATTTAAATCCGCAGGTAACAATACACTATCCGAGGTTTCATCTTCCGTTACCTGCTCTAACTCCTTTTCGCATTGTTCTGCAAACTCGTCCTATTCACATTCCAACTCCACGACCTGCTTTCCCTCTCCCCTTTCGCAATTCGTATTTACACTAGCCCCGTCCACCAAACTAATAGTATCTTTGTTTGCCTACGATCTTGTCATTACTGCGTTTACTGCATTAACTTTTTTCTGGCTAATTCAATTATCTCTTGCGTTTTATTTCCTAAGAGATAATAATGCAAGTCTGCTTTTTTGTCTACAACCCCAACTTCCGTTTTTAGCGAACCCAATCCATCAAAATCTATCTCTATGTGAGCGACAGGTAAACAGCGAATTTTAGAATCCAAGGGCTGTTTCACGAAGATATAATCTCCTGTCAATTGTTCCTTTTTTACGTGTTCCTCACCTCACAAATCATAATTGGTACCTGTATCTCCAAGAGTGACAGTGTCACGATCATTTATTTTCGCTCGACTAAGATAAGGTTTTTGAACCCTTCTTCATAATCCGACGTTTTTCTCACATCCCAGCAAACACATACCTTTTGGCACACGATCGGACCGCAGCCGGCAGTGTCGGTTAAGTGTCGGCATGAGCACAGTGGTTTCGGTGAAGTGTCGGCAACATGTCGGCAACTGAAACTCAAGAATCTGCTTTTTCGACTACCAGTTACCGTAATCGGTCCCCTTACGGTTATATATCGGCAAGCGAATTACACCGGCAAGTGACTCAGGCCCGATATGTGATTTCTGATAGCAGCCCGATTAGATATGCCAACATCGGTTTGAATTCGGAATTTTTAGTCGTAGCCGACATTTTTTTTTCTTTTTCTTAATTTTGTTTCAGTTTGAGTTTTGATAAGATTTGTATATTTCATGTATTTCATATAAAATTCTAACAGTGATAAACAAACAAAAAAAATGTCAAAAATAGCCTAAATTTATTTATTTTTAAAAAGTTGTTATTGAATTCATTTTAAAAAGGACTTACAATTATTGGAATCACCAAAAGAGTTTTTTATATCGCTCCCTAAAATTATTATTCATTTTAAACTTAATCGTAGAAAAAAAGCTGTTTCTTTTTTTTTATTTAAAAATCAAATTATTAAAAAGTGTTTAAAATTACTTTACAAGCTATCAAAATAAAAACTACCCAAATTTGTAGCATTAAAATTTAAAAGAAAGATTTAGAAAATTCTCACTTCTAAAAAATTATTTACAAAAAAAAAAAAAAAGATAAATTAACATTTCTATGTTATTTGATGATTAAAAAATGTTAAGTAAAACAATCATTATAGCTACACAATCAATAAAAATATATTCTACATGAAATCATTCAATGACAAAAAATGAACTCTTATTCTAATTAAAAGTGATTAATTACTAACTTATTTTTTTATTAAAATTAGTTTTTCTATGTTACAAATATGTATTTCTATAACAGAAAAACCTCTGAGATTCACTTATTTTATTTAATAAGCATTCTTAAATTTATAAGAAAGAATCAGAAACATCCCCCATTTAAAAATTATCTCCCAAAAGAAAAAATATGTAAATTAATATTTATTTTATTTTTAAATTAAAAATATTGATAAGTAACAAATTAATATTGCAACATACTCATTAAATATATGTTCTACTTTAAATCATCAAAAAAGACTGGATTCTTATTCTAATTTAAAATTATTAATTACCAACTTTTTATTTATTAAAATAAATTTTTCCATGTTAAAAATATATATTTTATAAATTAACGCAACGCAACGCATGTAATTACATTATAATTCATAATAAGAAAATTTGATTAACTGAACAAAACCTCTAAAAATATTTTTTTGTACTTAATTATTCCTAAATTTATAAGAAAAAAACAATTCATTTGCATTAACGAATACGCTAAGATATTTATTTCATTCATTTAAATATTAACTTTTAAATACACGCCCGTAAGACAATTACAAATAAATAAATAACTAAAATAAAATAAAAACACTTAAAAATTCTAATTTTCCCATCTACCAATAACCTTCAACGACAAACGATTACTTATTGATATGTCTTCCCCTTATTACATCCTATAATCCTCCCCGTATCAAGTCTCTGTAACCAAGTGGTTAAGGCGTCTGCTTCCTGTCCTTGGGTTCGTGGGATCAAATCCCGCCCCATACGCTATAGAAACACGTTCCTTTCAAATATACATTCCACGATGTCTCATAGATGGCGCCATCAAAACAGATTTTTTTTTCAATTTTTGCTGGTGTCGGGTTGCGGCCGGCATTCGTATGGACAGCTATCGGCATGCTGTCGGCATAGTGTTTTGCCAATACCGGACCGGCTGCGTGCCTCATGAATCGGGCCGCATTCGCGCGGCGTATCAAAAAAGATACGGAACCGATAGCGGCAACCGGTATCGTGCCAATACCGCCAGTAGTGGCAAGCGGCTGCCGCCCGATTGCTTACCGATAGCTCTGTGTTTGCTGGGATGATTCACTTTAGCGGTATCTTTCTCCTTTTTTTTAATTGCGGACAATTGGCTCTAAGGTGAGCTGTTGAATCATAAAGAAAACACCTGTTTACCCTCCTTTTTTCAAATACACTATCCCTTTCTGCCAATATATTCTTGTCCCTTCAGTTGAAACTTTTATCTGCGCCGTTATTCTCCACCCCCGAGCTATTTTTTTCGAATTTCGTATCATAAAAGGTTCTGGAATTTCCTGTTTTCCTTTGGGATTTTTTTACTACCTCTAATTCATCTAAGCGTTTCACTAAAACTTCTGGGTCAGTGAAATTTGACCAGACCAGACATCAATCAGATGATCCTTTAATTCTTGAGGGGCTCTTTTTTTAATTTGATCAGTGATCAAGAGATTCTTTAATTACTCAAAATTAGTGATTTTTAAAGAATTTAACCACCCCTCCAGATAGCTGTTGAATTCGAAAATTAAATCACGCCACGGATTATTTAGATTTCTCTGGTGTTGATTTAATTTTAGTCTATACGATTCTGCATTTAATTTGTACCTTTCTAACAATTTACCTTTCACATAATCATAATTATCAATCAAATGTGATGGCTCTCTAAGAATTAATTCTGCCGCATTTACCGGTAGGAGCGCTAATAAATTTGTCACCAATTCATCATCATCTAAATTACATTTTTTTCCCTGCCTCTCAAACAAATTTAAGAATAAAGATATTTCTGATCGACTCTCATCGAAACAATGTATTAAGGGTAATTTATTGCTTCTCTCTGCACCATGATTTGATGTTAAGCTACGCGTTTCTGCTTTTTGCAATAATTTTAACTTTTCGAGTTCATAAGCCCTATCTTTGTCTCGATCCTCCCTTTCTAATCTCTTTCTTTTTCCTCCGCTACAAGCGCTTCTCGATCTTGTAGTATATATTTGGCTTGTGCCAATGCAAAATCTCTATCGAAATCTTCAGCCGCTTCTATTTTTTAAACTATTTTTGCAATCGTGTCGCTCTCATCTATTTGAACATCTAATTCACCCACCAGGATTTGCAAATCTACCTTTTTGAAATTTTTCCACTCTGATATTTTTGAAAAATTAACCCCAAAAACTAATTTACATAAATATCAGATCAAAATTTATAACAGAAAAAATACATACATACACAAAAAATATAATTCAGTTATACATTTACAAAACAGTTAGAAATATAATTTCCCCTTTTTATAACTTGTATTAAAAAAAAACGGCAATATGTTTCACTTTTGCAACCCATCATCTCGCAAAATTTTCACATATTAAACGTCTTTGCCAGATCACGACAAATACATTTTCCCGAAAGAAAACCAGAACATTAAAATATCAAATTTTAAATACAGCTCAAGCAAAATTTTCCTAAACAAAACTTGTTATTAACAGAATAAACACACTGAAAATTTTCCTGACAGTAAAAATTATTAACATTTCTCTCTCTTTTTTTTACATGCCAATAACAGAAAGACTATCTAGTATTATTACTTTTCCTTTGAGAGGAAAAAAATAACTGCCCTTTATCGTTGAAATCTACTTAGACATTTCTCATGTCACAAAACAATAACCCACTGACACACAATAGCCAGCTTAAGGCAAAAGGAAATTAAACTCAACAGAATGCCACTGAGATAAAAGAATTTGTATGCTCACCCCTTTTGAAGACAGGATCCGTTGTCGTATACCCAGCTGTTCCGAATAGCTGACTCTGTCAATCAACGTTGTCATTAAGATGTCCTTTTAGCTCCAGCGATTTATAATCCACACAGAAATGTTTTTCCAGCTTGAACTAACAAGGAGAGGGCCAACCTTGTTCATCACAGATTTTGATTATTCTAATATATGTTGTTGGGTAGAGACCCCTTAGTCTCAGGTTCAACGGATTTTATCCAACGCTCCTTAGTTCTTGAGAAACCGGGGGGTCTAATAGTAGTACACAACTTAAATAATTACTTTGTAACAAAAAGGATAGGTTGGTCGTAGCTCAGTTGGTACGGCTCTTGCTTGCTAAACTGCGGGCCCGGGTTCGGTGCCCGAACGCACTACATTTATTTTTCTCATTTTTTGTTTTATAAACATACTTGTAATTATAATTTAATAATTTAAATAAAAAATTTTAATATCATACATTAATTATAATGTTAACAAACATAAATTTATCATTTTTTATTTTTAAACTGTTATTTCTCATCATTTAAAGAAGTTTAAAAAGAAATTGGATCTATTATTGAATGATAAAAATTACAAAATCGTGACAAAACTTGTTGTGGCGCCATCTAGTTATGATAAAATAAAAGAATATTCAAATAAAATAAAAATAAAAGCAGAAATAAGATAAAGGGGAAAGCAAAATAATTGAAAACGCAAGCATACATATTACAAATTTAAAAATGTTTAATATGCAAAAAGTCGGTTGTAATTTAATTCTGATGCTAATTTTTAATATAATTATACTTGTTATTTTAAAAACAGAATAATATTATTATCGCATTGACTTCTTTGTTAAAGCAATGCGTAAATGGTGTTTCTTTAAAATCACGAATTGACACAATTGATCAATATCATTGCATCGATAAAGAATATATGAAATACATTTTAAAAGTGATTTTTAAAAAGTTAACAGTTTTATACAACTATTTAATTAAAAGTAAAAAATTAAATAGGTTAAATTTATAATTGGTATACAATATTATAAATTTTAATTGACAATGAGATTATTAAGTTATACTTACAAGCATATTTATAAAACAAAAAGTGAGAAAAACAAATGTAGCGCGTTTAGGTATCGAACCCGGGCCCGCGGATCAGCCGGCAAACGCCATACAAACTGAGCTACGACCAGCCTATCATTTTGGTTGCAAAGTAGGTATTTAAGTTGTGTACTGCTTAAAGGTTAAAATTCAATATTTGCTTTAGTAGCCAGTGGCCGGTAGAGGCTGTATGTTTAGTAGCCACTACTGTCCAGTTAGCGGCCACTTATCGTAGTTTGTAGATTTAAATAGTTTTGCAAGTAATATTCTACAAATATTAATGTTACGAAGACATCTTTTAAAATATATAAAAATAAAACTATCCACAGCGTCAGTTTACTTACCCCAACAAAAACAATTAACAGTTATTACATTTAAAAAAGAGAGAATTTATCGAACGATGTCGTACAAGACCGAGGTCAAAGATTGGTTCACATCTCCAATATGTCACTACGTAGCCCAAGACCAGAATTCTTTCTGAAAATAGGCCTAAAATATTTCCCGTTCGATGAAATTCGCAATTAATTTTTGAAATTGTTTTAAGAAATTTGCGATTATTTTACGCAACCTCTTTGCTAAAATTTACCATTTTTTTCGACGATCGTTCGACAGAATTCACGATTTTTCCCCGCCATTGTTAGACGAAAGTGACGATTTTATTATGTGATCTCTTGATGAAATTCGCGATTTTTTCCATGATCAATTGACGAAATTCGCGACTTTATTTCCATGATCTTTCGACAAAATTCGCGATTTTATTATTCAATCGTTTGACAAAATTCGGGATTCATTTCTGCACTTGTTTGAGGAAATTTGCGATTTTTTACCCGACCCCTTCAAATTTCGATTTTTTTCAGCGATCGTTCGATGGAATTCGCAATTTTATTCCGTGATTGTTTGACGAAATTTGCGATTTTTTCTCTGACCGATTGACGAAATTTACAATTTTTTCCACGATTGATTAATAAAATTTACGATTAATTTCAGCACTTGTCTGATAAAATTTGCGATTTTTTCCCACAATCTTGTGATGACTTTCAAGATTTTTTTTTCGCGATCCTTCAATGGAATTTGCGATTTTTTCCACGATGGTTCGACGGGATTCATTAATAATTTCTGTACTTGTTTGACGAAATTTGCGACTTTTTACTTGATCTCTTGATGAAATTCGTGATTTTATTTCGCGATCGTTCGACGGAATTCCTGATTTTATTCCGTGATAGTTTGACGAAACTCGAGATTAATTTCTGCAACTGCCTGACGAAATTTGCGAATTTTTTATGCGACATCTTGATGACTTTCAAGATTTTTTCTGCGATCGTCCGATGAAATTTGTGATTTTTTTCTTGCGATGATTCGACGGCATTCGCGATTTTTTTCTTCGATGGTTCGACGGCATTCATGAATAATTTCTGTATTTGTTTGATGAAATTTGCGATTTTTTACTTGACCTCTTGATGAAATTCGCAATTTTATTTCGCGATCGTTCGACGGAATTCCCGATTTTATTCTGTGATAGTTTGATGAAATTCGCAATTAATTTCTGCAATTGCTTGACGAAATTTGAGATTTATTTCGCGATCTCTGTGCAAAGTTCGCGATTTGTTTTCCACGATCGTTTCCTGAAATTTGGGATTTTATTCATCGATCGTCCAACAAAATTTGCATTTTATTCCGCGATCTCTTGACAAAATTTGCGGTTTTCCGATATCCTTAGTCGAAATTTACGTTTTTTTTGCGATCCTTAGGCGAAAATTCGCGGTTTTTTCGCGATCCTTAGCCGAATTTTGTGGTTTTTTCGCGATCTTTGACGAAATTTGTGGTTTTTTCGCGAACTTTTCATGATATTTACGGTTTTTTCGCGATATTTTGGCGAAATTTACGGCTTTTTCGCGATTTTTTAGCAAAAATTGCAGTTTTTTTTCGATACTTAGACGAAATTTGCGGATTTTTCGCGATCTTTAGGCGGAATTTACGAGGTTTTCGACGAAAATTGCAGGTTTTTTGCGATACTTTGACGAAAATTGCGGTTATTTAGCGATCTTTTGAAGAAATTTGTGTTTTTTCGCGAACTTTTGACGAAATTTGCAGTTTTAACGCGAACTTTTGACAAAATTTGCAGTTTTCCGCTATCTTGTCATGAAATTTGCGATTTTTCGCGATTTTTTGACGAAAATTGCAGGTTTTTTGCGATACTTTGACGAAATTTGCGGTTTTTTCACGATCTTTAGGCGGAATTTACGGGGTTTTCGACGAAAATTTGCGTTTTTTCGCGATCTTTTCATGAAATTTGCGGGTTTTTTCGCGATCTTTTGGCGAAAATTGCAGGTTTTTTGCGATACTTTGACGAAATTTGCGGTTTATTCACGATTTTTTGAAGAAATTTACAGGGTTTTCGCGATCTTTTGACGAAAATTGCAGGTTTTTTGCGATACTTTGACGAAATTTGCGGTTTTTAGCGATCTTTTGAAGAAATTTGTGTTTTTTCGCGAACTTTTGACGAAATTTGCAGTTTTAACGCGAACTTTTGACAAAATTTGCAGTTTTCCGCTATCTTTTCATGAAATTTGCGATTTTTTGACGAAAATTGCAGGTTTTTTGCGATCCTTTGACGAAATTTGCGGTTTTTTCACGATCTTTAGGCGGAATTTACGGGGTTTTCGACGAAAATTTGCGTTTTTTCGCGATCTTTTCATGAAATTTGCGGGTTTTTTCGCGATCTTTTGGCGAAAATTGCAGGTTTTTTGCGATACTTTGACGAAATTTGCGGTTTATTCACGATTTTTTGAAGAAATTTACGGGGTTTTCGCGATCTTTTGACGAAAATTGCAGGTTTTTTGCGATACTTTGATGAAATTTGCGGTTTTTACGCGATCCTTTCACGAAATTTGCGTTTTTCCGCGATGCTTTGGCAAAATTTACGGGGTTTTTGCGATCTTTTGACGAAAATTGCAGGTTTTTTGCGATACTTTGATGAAATTTGCGGTTTTTACGCGGTCCTTTCACGAAATTTGCGTTTTTTTTTCGCGATTCTTATGAAATTCGCGTTTTTTTCGCGATTCTTTGACAATTTTTCTGCAGACGATTGACGAAATTGATTTCTTTCGGCGACCATTTGTCGAAATTCGCGATATTTTTATGTCCGAAATTTTGGATTGATGACCGATTTTTTTTAATTTTCGGAACTAAATGCCTTCAATGTGAACATCAACGCGATTTTCTTTTTCTTTTACGATTCGCAGAAATCGCTGATCGATTAAAAAAAATAAAAAAGGCGGATAAGTGGCATTTCTGACATGTACTATTACACGAAAAATAAAGATCGCCACTTTGGCGATCGGATGCATATCATAAAGTCGCCAATTTTTTACATTTAGTCGCCCTGTGGCCGGTGGCGACTGGGAATTTTAACCTTTAGTACTACTGTTAGACCCCCCCCCCCCCCAGTTTCTAAAGAACTAAGGAGCGTTGTATAAAATCCGTTGAACCTGAGACTAAGGGGTCTCTACCCTACAACATATATTAAAATAATCAAAATCTGTGATGAACAAGGTTGGCCCTCTCCTTGTAAGATACACAGTCTAAACACCAGATAGTCCGTTCTAAGGAATGTTTCTTTCCAATAATCCTTTACTTTGTCACCACTAATAGCACTTCATAAAAAGTTCTGTAAATCACAACAATGCTTGTCACTATCACCACTGCACTTCACAAATGTTCCTTGAGGACCCCTATTGTTCTACTGATCATCTTGTCAACATAAATCGTCCACTTGCCACCAGTTGTGGAGAATTGCTCCTCGATCAATTTAATTGAACGGTAGCGATGAGAAACAAATCTCTCTACCATAGAAAATAAATCAAAAGTTTTATTTTAAATTCTTGATTATGTAGATTACAACAAAAAAATAATAAATTACTAATTTAATAACGTGGGTCGTTGACTTATATAATTCGCAGAAACCCCGAGTCCTTGTAGATTCAAATTTGTGATATAGTTCAGTATAGAACGTCACATTCAGCAGAGTGTTCGTTGGTCGGGTGGCTTTTACGGGGAGGTTTCTCGCCGTCCCACATAAGTTCCGAGCGCCTGGCTCAATTCTCTCGGCACCTCCCGTGCCTTCAGACCGGGAAAAAATCTCTTTTCCACTCGTCCGTGCGAGCAAAACATTCACTCCAATTCCCGACTCCAAACTGATTCCCTAATCTCTCTTCCTCTGAAAAATGTTCATTCTTTGGGACCCCGTGAGAAAACTTTTAAACATCCATCTCTGTCACCTTAAAGGCATTAGCGAATTCCTTTGCGAGACCTAACAGGGTGGTCTGTAGCAATGTCCTAAAGCGTGAGAAAAATGTCCACTAGTCTTTCTATGCACCTGGATGAGGTGTATACAGTTATTCATTAGGAAGACTTCTTCCCACATAATCTGAAAACAGAGAAGTTCACTTCTTTACACAGCAATGTTCACTTCATACTTTTCTTGCAGCAAGATCTCTAGTTTTTTTTTTTCATTATTTATTTTCTAAAAAAATGTGTTAATAGAATTGTTTAAATAATAGCAATTGTTTAAATATTTTTGTAAAAAACATTTCTGAAACAAAAATATGTCAATGTCATTTCTTTTTAAATTTTACTTAAATATTTCAAGATTTATCATAAAAAATTGTCACACATAAATTGAATTGTCTGCATTTTTTTTTTCAATTTACATAACAATGTATCAAACCTCCCTTCCTAGTGTATCAATCCTCCCCAGCAATGGGGATATTTGATACAGGAGTAACCATTCACAAAAATTGGGATATATTTTTTGAATGATTATTTTTTAAATTCACAATATTTTTAATAAATGAATAAAAGGTCACTGTCGGGTTCTGAGAAACATCTGCTATTAGAACTGGGGTTCTATATTATTTTGTCTTAATATGTTATATATTGCATGGTCTGTGTACTGGAATTTCAAAATAACTTTCTTTCCTTGTCTAAAACTGGATCTAAGCCAGTGAAAATGTACAGATGGAATTAAGGGGGAAAAGTTTGGTTGCAGAGGGGTTGCCCGACCTTTTGAGATGTCTGTGGAAGATGGGGAGACAAAGGCATTCCACGAACGAAGAAAAGAGCTTGGAATGCGAGCCAGGTAGAAAACCCCGAGGGGTTACGTTGTGTAAAGGTAAGAAGGTTGCTAGGGGCAGGCTCTGCTGCTGAGATAGTCAGTTGAAGGCTGGAGTGCCAAGCGAATGGGTAGTTCCTTGGATAGCTCTAAGAGAGAGAGTGTAAGGTTGAGAGAGGCTCGGAGAGCTTAGGCTTAGAGCCCATGTGTTGGGATATTGAGATTGATCTCCGGTAAAGCTTATTTAACGTGTATAGAGTGAGAGTGAGATAACGTAGTTTTAACAGTACACAGCCAGCATTTACTGTATTTAATTTAATGTTGAACCGGATCACCTACATCCGAGTTTTAAGTGTAAATAGTGTTTTGTGTTGTGTAATTAGTGTGTAAATAAATTGTTAAATTAGTTAATTGAAAGCGTTGGTTTTCATTTAAGCAATCCTCTCAGTGCGTGACCGATATCACGTAATCATATCGGTGGTGGCAGCATATAAATAGAACGGAATTTCTTCAAAGTTGTGCGGACTAAGAGGAAACTCCGACAAATTGATGGCAGCGACGGGATAGAATCGTCTCAGACTAGTGACCAGCGAGCCGTGTTGCAGTGTGTTAGTGCCGGAGCACCCAGTGGAATTCTTGCGTGGAAATGCCGGATCGTCGAGCGGATTTTAAAGAGATAAAAACCAAGCGTCGAGCAGAAATACAGAGTGTGTGTGCCCTATCATCGTTACAGCGAACCGAACTAAAGTGTTGTGTCCTATCATCGTTATAGCGAACCGAATTAAAGTGTTGTGCCCTATCGTCGTTACGGCGAACCGAAATAGTGTTTGTGCCCTATCATCGCTACAGTGAATCAAATTATGGTGTATTACAGCCTGAGTGTTGAATATCATCAAATTGATTTTAAAGTGCGAAATATTGAATTCATCGTGAAACTACGTGTGAGCAGCGGAGTATCTCAGCAATTAAAGTATAAGGTAAGGTGTTTTGATCATTTCTGTCTGCTGACATTCTCGAACCAAATGTATTTGTTGTTGTATAATTAATAGTAATTTAAGGTAATTTATGTGCAATAAAGTAATTGTGTTCAGATAGGTAGGAGATATTAAGAGCCATATTTACTATTGTTTTAAGAAAAGGTCATAATAACTTGTACTAATATTGATTTTCTATTTTTTTTTTAACTAATAATGGTAGTGAACAAAATTAATGCATTGTGTTAATAGGAGTTGGAAGGAATAGTTGAATTTACTTAAATCTAAATTATTTTTAAAGTAATATTTAAATGAAGCAATTCTGTTTCAAGCTTGAAGAGTTGATAACAAACGAGTAATGAACATTTGCTTAGAATTTTAATTGGCTAGAAGTAAATTAAAAAAAAAAAAAAAAAAAGCTCACAGTGGGGGAAAAAAAAAGTGAAGGTTTTGTTTGTATTAGTTTTAAGTGTGAGAACCAGTATTGAATTTGGAAATATTTTATTAAGGATAATTGTAGAAATTTATAGGTGTATGTTATACAATTTTTCTTTATGTGGATGTTTCTATTAACATCAATATTTTTATTCAATTTACAACGTATCAGTATTATTATGTAAATTGTATGTTATTATCTAATGTATAAATTGGAATCTATAGTGCATAGTAATCAAATCGAAATTATTGTTTTACCTTTTGTTTTATTGGAAGTAAATTGTGTGATATCAATGGTTGAGGAAAATCAGATTATACAGTAGGTTAAATTAGAAATATAATACATCGATTATCCGAAATGTATTAATTAGTATAATAAGTGGAGGTAACTGTACTAAGGTAGAAATTTAGGAAATATTAATTTGGTAGGTTTAAATATTATTGTAGAGTGGTAATAGTAATCGGTGAAGGTATGGCTTTCTTATTGAAACTGAAAAGGGTGGATCTTCAGATGATAGCCGAAGAATTGGGGGTTGAATTCACGGAAGATGATACCAGATTTCAGCTTAAGAAAAAGATAATGGACAGCGATGAATATGACGAGCAGGCTGTTATGGAGTTATCTAACACTATTGTTGCGGGACGATTAGATCGCGAAAAGTTAGAAAAACAGGAAAAATTAGAGCGCGAAAAGTTAGAAAAACAGGAAAAATTAGAGCGCGAAACGTTAGAAAAACAAGAAAAATTAGACCGCGAAAAGTTAGAAAGAGAAGAGAGGAGTGAAAAATTAAGGATGGAACATGAATTAGAAATGGAGAGGCTAAGGGTACAAGGTTCGACAAATAACTGAAATGGGTCTAGGGAATCTAATAATGAAAGTAACCTAGAAAAATTGATCAAGTGTTAAAACTCTGTCTATCAAAGTACCAGAAGGGACTGAGGGATGGAATTTATTTTTCAACAGTTTAGAAAGGGCATTCAAAACTAAAAATGTACCGGAAAACCAGCAGGCCGAAATTCTACTAAATATGTTAGGAGATAAGGCAGATAATTTGTTAATTTATACACCACTAGGGAACAAATTGAGAGTCATGAGGAATTAAAGAGTTAGTTCTAAGGGAACATGAGCCGACACCGAAGGCGTGTTTGGAAAATTTTAAGAAGGCTAGGAGAAACCAGAATGAAACTCATGTATTATTTGTATCGCGTTTAATAGCATCATGAGAAAATTATTTTAAGATTAGGGGTGCTGACTCATATGAAAAGGTCAACCAGTTAATAATTACGGATAAGTTATTAAACACGTTAGATGAAGAAACCGCATCATATATTGGGTTAACTCGGCAGAGTAAATGGTTAGAAGCTTTTAAAATTGCTAAAGAATGTGACATTTATTTTGACGCTAAACATAAGTCTTATGCCGTTACGTATAAAAGTTTTAAGGGTAAAAATAGGTATGTAAACAGTTAAAAAGTGAAACCGAGGCAGGATATTAAATTTAGTGGTAATTGGAGGCAAAACGGGAGTAATGAGATTAATTCTTTTTCGGATAGAAAAACTGAGTTTAGGAGATATAGCCCTAGATGCTTTAAATGTGGTTTAAGAGGTCATTACCAACGTTTTTGTAATAAAGTGGGTAATGAGGGAAATAATAATGTTAGTAAAGGGCGTGAACAGAAAGCGGGTGTAAATAAGATTGTCTTGAAAGGAAATAAAGAGTTACCTAAGGGAGCTATTGTGGCGAGGATATCGGCAAAGGTCGAACAGAGAACTAATGTTATTGGTGAGAAATTAAATAAACTCGAGAAAATTGAAGTTAGAGTAAATGAGCAAAAAGCGAAGGGATTGGTTGATTCTGGATGTGAAATTAGTGTTATTCATAAAGATTTGGTACCGGAAGAGAAATTAAAAGGAGCGGGTTGTATTTATTTACAAGGATTATTTGGCGAAGCAGTTAAATCACCGTTGGTTAAATTACCATTAGCTATTCCGCAATTCGGACAAACTAATATAATTCATCAGGAAGTACTTTGCGCGGTGACCGATAAGACGGCGTGCCATCTTCCGGTCCCAGGCCCTTGCAGGCCCATACGTGCGCGCACGGAGAGACCCCCGTTCCACCCCCCGCGGGGCGTCCCGAAGGTCGCGCCAGGAGTGGCCCGTTAGGGCCAGTCCACACGCGCACTCCGGTCAAGCCGGTGCACTGCCCAACGCACGTCACACCGGATAATCCGAAGAGGACGAATGGTCGAGTGCGACAGATCCCGCCACTTAGCTAAAGGAGCCAAATGGTCCCTTCTCTTGGTTCCCGACCCGGGACGCCCCGGCAGCCCGCAGGAACCGAACACCTATGAAGGAGTCGGGCCCACGAACCAAAACAAGGTTACCGAGCCGGAGTTGATGTACGGAGACCTCTCAAGATGAAATACCATTTTCCGGCAGAGACTTTTTTGAGGGACAACCGATTAAAAGGGGAAGGTGCCGCTCGCGAGCCCAGGAGATGCGCAGAAAGTTTCTCCTTGAGCGCATAGACACGCCCTCGCTAGGGGTGGGCCGCGGGGTCGCACGTCTCCGGCCCCCATTCCACAAGTACCTTACCTGCATAATTATTGCACTACACATATTATACACTACTACATAAATACACTACTACATAAATACACTACGGCATTTTATACACTACTAAATGCAGGTTCATGAGACAAAGTCTCGAACCTGAGAACTTCATGCACCACCACCTCCAGTACCGCGCGTACGACGGACTGGTTGATTTGCGTTCAACTGCGGCGCTTGACCGCGAAGGGCTGTGGTACGGCGACCATGCCTTTGGCGACCCAAGTCTCGATCTAGTGTCCGCAGGAGGAGATCCTTTACGATGGCCATCACTCCCTTCCGACAGTAGCCATCTAGACACAGATCGAGAAGCGTTCGAGTATGGAAGTTCCATGGAAGGAATCTTTCCCTGATGGACCGCCATAGCGGACAAGAGTAGAGACAATGTCTCCTGTCACTCATCCCTACCCCACAGAAACATGTTGGGTCCTTCTGAAAGAAGCGAGCCTGGTGGTCACCAAAGGTGCCGTGTCCCGTGAGAACTTGGTTGAGGTAGAAATCGCCGTGCAAACGTCGTAGGCGTACGCGCGGAAAAAGTTCGTATGTCACTTCGCCCTTACCCGTGGTTTCCCATTTGCTTTGCCATCTCGAGATGGCACGGGCCAAGAGCTCTCTCTTGGCCTGGCGGCGGGTGGTTTTCACCTCCACATCCACATACGGGCGGGTCGTAGCGGCTTTCGCCAGCTCGTCCGCACGCTCGTTGTAGATGTGTCCCACGTGGGCTTTTATCCAGTGCATATGAACACCGATTCCACTACTCTTTACCAAGTCCCTGATCTCAGAAATAGATTTGTGCCTTGGCACGAGACTATTTAGGGCTTGCAGCGCCGATCTCGAATCTGAGTAGATGTCGAGCTCACTGAGATCCCTCTGTTGGGCATCTGTTATCGCCTCCTTGATCGCATGGACCTCGGCTGCGAAGACTTCTGCACCATCTGAGAGGCGGAACTGGCCCTCACTAACGATCTGTCCCTCTGTCACGGCAGTAAACGCACACCCTACAGTGCGGTCTTGCTGCCTGGATCCGTCCGTGTAATATGTGCACGCCGTCCGGGGACTGAGGTCCCTGGTCCACGGGATCCGACCGAGGGCTTCTCGTCGGTAGGTTGGTCGCCAGAGATCGACTGACTCAGAGTCGAGCCCTGTACCGTCAATGCCCCTGCCCCACCTGACAAGGGCCGTGAAGTCCCTGTCCATCTCTGCACGCAAGTCAAGAGGTAGAACCCCCGACAAGACGTGCAGCGCGTCATTCGAAACCGTGCTATAACACTTCGTCACGCACAGGAGTAGTCCCCTTTGTACGCTAAGCAACCTGTTTGCTTCTGCTACTGCGGTGACCGATAATATTAATGAGCAGGTAATTTTACATCCCGAGGTGATTAAAACCACTTCACCGGCGACAGGTATAGGGAAACAGTGCTTTTACCCCCGACTTATCTCGGGGCAGCCGGTGAAGTGGTTAATGAGTTGTCAGAGGTCAATCGCAAGGAGCCGTTGCTAGAGGCCCAAGAATTAGAAAGTTCGGAAATTAGCATTGATAACTCGAGTGAAAGGAAAGATATGAGTAGCGATAATTGTAATGTTTACGCTATAGAAGCGAGATCGGAAAATTTACAAAGTCAAAATGCAGAAAAAACGGAAGTGGAGGAAAATAATAAAGTTATAGTTAGTAATTCAGATATGTTTAAGAAATCCCAATTGGAATGCAAAAATTTAGAGAGAGTTTGGGAATTAGCTAAAATGGATAAAGGAGATTATTATATTGTAGATGGTTTATTGTATCATAAAGAGAAATTGTTAGGCGAAACTATAGCGCAATTAGTAGTACCCAAGATAAGAAGGGAAGAAATCCAAAAATTAGCGCATACTTCGGTATTTGGAGGGCATCATGCAGCCAAGAAAACGTTACAGAGAATCAGGTATTCGTTTTATTGGAAGGGGATGGCGAAAGAAACTAAACAATTTTGTGAGTCATGTTTAGAGTGCCAATTGACTAGAGCGGTTAAAGTGAATGATAGAGCTCCTATTTCCCCAGTATCGCGGCCAGAACTTCCATTTCAGGTAGTTAATATTGATTTAATTGGGCCTATTGATCCTAAAAGTTCAGAAGGGCATCAATATATACTAACTTTAATTGATCAGCATACCAGGTGGGCGGAAGCAATACCCCTAAAAAGTTTAACTGCTAAAACAGCGTGTGATGCATTACTTCAAATATTTACAAGGACAGGAATTCCAAATATAATCGCGTGTGATAATGGAACCAATTTTACAGCCGATTTAACGAAGGAATTTGAGAAAAGGTTAGGGGCTAGTCCACGATCTTCGACCCCGCAGTCTAACGGTCTTGTGGAACGTTTTAATCAGACGCTTAAACGTATGTTGCATCATACGATTAGAGAAGAAGGGAAAAGATGGCATGAACAAGTACCATTTATATTATGGGCGTATAGGGAAGTCCCAAATTCTGCGACCGGAATCGCACCTTTTCAATTATTATATGGTAGAGCACCGGTGGGTCCTTTATCAGTTCTCAAGTCATCCTGGGCTGGAGAAAATAAGGGGGCACAGTTAGATACTATGCCGATTCATGAGTATTTGAATAAACTTAGGGGACGCTTAGAAAGAGCCGCAAATGAGGCAAAATTATCGTCCGAGGTGCAACAAGGCAGAATGGCCTATCACTATAACTTAAGGTCAAAAGAAAATACGTTTGAAGTAGGCGATAAAGTAATACCGTTAATCCCCGATTCAACTAACAAGTTATATTCTAGGTGGCAATGGCCGGCAACTATTGTCGAAAAACGAAACAGGCATTCGTTTATCGTTGAATTAGCCGACGGGAGTAGGAAGCACGTGCACCAAAATAACATAAGAGAATTTATTGCTAAGTGTAATATAGTGAATATTGTTTTTGAAGGTGACGAGGAATTTGGAGAAGTTGGGGAAATTCCTATTTTAAACCGGGAACAAGAGGTAGAACGGGATATAGAAAGGTTCAAAATAAAAGGGTTATCTAATAGTCAAGTCAAGGATATAAAGTCCATTTTGAGGGAGAATAAAGAGGTATTTATTGGTCCTGTGCGACCGGCGGAAGTAGGGGAGCACCGTATTGATTTGAAACCGGATGTGGCAAGGAAAAAGCCAAAGTTATATAGTGTACCTGCTGCTTATAAAGAGGAAGTAGATAGACAGATTCAGGAGTTATTAGAATTAAATCTAATCGAAGTATCAAATGCAGAAATTAGTCATCCAATTGTTTGCGTGGCGAAAAAAAGACGCAACTGTTAGGCTTTGCATTGATTATAGAGCTTTAAATTCAGTAACGCAGGTCCCAACATTTCCTATGAAAGATTCGCAGGAAATCATGTATACTGCGGGGCAGCTAAATATTTACCTTCGATTGATTTATTGAGGGGTTATTGGCAGATTAAAATGGCGGAGGAATGTAAACATTTGACAGCTTTTACAAATCATAATGGGACTTATCAGTGGCGTACTATTCCTTTTGGTTTATCAGGGGCGGCTGCTACGTTCCAAAAAGATATGAATGAGGTTCTTCAAGGTTATCGGAGGTATGCACAAGCATATATTGATGATGTCATCATTTTCTCCGACACTTGGGAAGAGCATTGTGAACATGTTAGGGCTCCAAATGTAAATTTGGAGTGAAATTGACTAAGTTTTTAGGTCATGTAATTGGGCGTGGAACGCATGCACCTGATGAGGAGAAAATAGGAGCAATAAGGGACTTAAAGAGACCGAAAACTAAGAAGGAAGTTAGATCTGTTTTGGGATTAATGGGATTTTACCGATCTTATATTCCCAATTATGCAGAAATTGCTATACCTTTAACGGAATTAACTAAAGGGAAGGTTAAAAATACTGTACCATGAGATGAAAGGGCAGAAGAAGCATTTAATACCCTTATAGATGAGTTATGTAACGTGACGCGTTTGGCTACACCTACCGTAGGCCGGGAATATCAGCTTCACGCTGATGCTTCAGACCTGGCAGTAGGATGTTGTCTTACTCAAAAAGATAAAAAGGGACAGTTTAAACCGATAGCTTTTGCCAGTCAGAAATTATCAGGGGCTCAGCGTCCTTGGCCGAGTATAGAGAAAGAGGCTTGGAGTGTTCTCTTCGGGTTGCGGAAGTTTGAAAAATGGACATATGGATCTCAAATTGAGATCATAACGGATCATAATCCATTAAAATTTCTCACTGAAACAACCCCAAGGTACCCCAAACTCACAAGATGGGCTCTTGCCTTGCAACGCTGGAACCTGAGTATTTCTCATCGTCCAGGAGCTCGACATTTGAATGCTGATGCAATTTCTAGGCTACATAGGAAGAACTGGGAATAACAGCCAGTTGCTAGCCCATCGGCATCAATGACTAAATAGTGGACAAACCTGAAAGAGATGTCATCACGTTTCAAAATTTTTTATGTATGTGTAATTATATTTGAATTTTGTGTTTATAATAGTGTATTAGCATGTGTAGTTTTTCTGTAATAATAATATTAGTACACGGTTCATTAGAGATGTCAGTAGATAATGTTCAGACACCTTGATATGTATATGTAATAACAATAATGAAGAAACCTGCAAAGAGACTATTGAACTCTTCTGTGATATTACTATATGTTTGGGGAAAATTAGCCCCTAAATGGCATATTTTCCGCTAAGGTGGGGGGTGTCAGGTTCTGAGAAACATCTGCTATTAGAACTGGGGTTCTATATTATTTTGTCTTAATATATTATATATTGTATGGTCTGTGTACTGGAATTTTAAAATAACATTCTTTCCTTTTCTAAAACTGGATCTAAGCCGGTGAAAATGTACAGATGGAATGAAGGGGAAAAAAGGTGGTTGCAGAGGGGTTTGAACGACCTTTTGAGATGTCTGTGGAAGATGGGGAGACAAAGGCATTCCACGAACAAAGAAAAGAGCTTGGTATGCGAGCCAGGTAGAAAACCCCGAGGGGTTACGTTGAGTAAAGGGAGAAGGTTGCTAGGGGCATGCTCTGCTGCTGAGACAGTCAGTTGAAGGCTGGAGTGCCAAGCGAAAGGGTAGTTCCTTGGATAGCTCTGAGAGAGAGAGCATAAGGTTGAGAGAGGCTCGGAGAGTTTGGGCTTAGAGCTCATGTGTTGGAAGATTGAGATTGATCTCCGGTAAAGCTTATTTAACGTGTATAGAGTGAGAGTGAGATAACGTAGTTTTAACAGTACACAGCCAGCATTTACTGTTTAATTTAATGTTGAGCCGGATCACCTACATCCGAGTTTTAAGCGTAGTGTTTTGTGTTGTGTAATTAGTGTGTAATTAAATTGTTAAATTAGTTAATCCAAAGCGTTGGTTTTCATTTAAGCAATCCTCTCAGTGCGTGACCGATATCACGTAATCATATCGGTGGTGGCAGCATATAAATAGAACGGAATTTCTTCAATGTTGTGCGGACTAAGAGGAAACTCCGACAGTCACTTTATAAGAAAACACGAAAAATTTGTTTAAAAGTAGCTTTCTAAGGATTGTAAAAAATTAGTAAACAAAAAGTGTATCATACCTCCCCTACCTCCCCTATAAACCATTATAAAATTCTTTTAAACATGTCCTTAAAACAAGAGAAACATAGAATTGAAAATACAATAAACAGTGAAAAATGGAAATATTTGTGGAACCAAGCCAGAATCTTCAGGTCCTAATTACCTTGATTGCACAAATAACATGTACCGTTTCATCTTTGCATTAGCCATAAAAAGCTAAAGAATACAAATAAAAGGGGGGCTACCGTACATATTATATCCAGAAATATATAAAGCCGGAAATAATTTAAGATATAAAAAAGTATGGATTGAAATGGATTTAAAAAAAAAGAAAAGCATATTACCAATTGAAGATCCATCCTGGTGTTTACATATATATATATATATATATAGAGAGAGAGAGAGATTTTACCACATTTTTAGGCACAATTTTTGATCAACGTTCAGAAATACATATAGCTCAGGTCATTTTATTTCACTAAAATAAATTCAATAAATTTGTTTTTATGAAATAAGAAAATTATATCGTCGAAAATATTCTTTGGTGTGATTATTTGAAAAACATTACCTAAGAATCAATAAAAAGAAAAAAAATCCTGATTTCGGCAATAATTATGTAACATTAATTTATTTCAGGTTTACTTTATGATATATGTTGAATTAATGATGGGCGATAACGAGATGTTTTTATCGATTTTCTCGATTGTATGAACATCTCGATATTTTTCGATTGTGTAACATTTTTCTCGATCACTCAAGTTTGTTAATTGCTTTTATGCGTCATACATTTAACAAGAATCGTCTGCGGGTGAACTGGAATGAGTCGGCGTTAATGAGGACTAGGCTCTTTAATCGGGGCCTCAAATTTATACGCAATCTTGTAATATGGAATCTCGAACTGGCTCCCTGTTTAAAAGGCACCGTATAGCAGGGTGGTGTGCACGCGCTGCAAAATCTTGTAAAAAAAAAAAAAAATCTCTAACCGAACGAACCTCGGACCAGATCCCTTGGGAGAGGGGTTAAAGTGAGGGGAGGAGCACAGCAGCTGCATAATTTGAAGTCGTCACAGGACTTTAGGCCCTTCAAACCATATGTCACATGAGGGGTTTCGATCTGAATTTATAAAAATCCCCTCCCCGTGGGGACAAAGTAGGGGGGAGGCGCGCGAGAGGTACATAACGTGAGTAAGTGATCACAGGCCTTTCCGACAATGTCGCATGAGGGGCCTCGGATAATTTAGAAAAGTGCCCCCGTGGGGGCAAAGTGGGGGGGAGGGACATCGGATGTTTATAACATGTACAAGTGGTCACAGGCCTTTCCAACGATATGTCACATGAAAGATCTCGGCTAACTTTATATAAATGCCGATATGTCACATGAAATGTCTCGGCTAAATTTATAAAAATGCGCACTTTGGGGAAAGTGGGGGAGGGCCGCGGAAGCTGCATAACATGAGTAAGTGGTCACAGGCCTTTCCAACAATGTGGCACATATGGGGTCTCGGCTAAATTTAGAAAAGTGCCTTCGTGGGAGAAAAGGGAGGGGGGCGGATACCGGAGGTGCATAACATCAATAAGTTGTCACAGACCTTTCCAACGATATTCACATGAGGGGTCTTGGCTAAATTTTGGAAAGTGTCCCCCTGGGGGCAAAGTGGGGATGCGGGAGGTGCATAACATGAATCTGTGGTCACAGGCCTTTCCAACAATATGTAACAAGAGGGATGTCAGCAAAATTTAGAAAAGTGCCACCAGTGGGGGGGGGGCAAAGTGGGGCGAGGGACATCGGATGTGCATAACGTCTATAAGTGGTCACAGGCCTTTCCAACGATATATCATATGACGGGTGTCGACAAAATTTAGAAAAATGCCCCCTGGGGTGGCAAAGTGGGGAAAGGGGCACGGTAGGTGCTTAATATGAATAAGTGGTCAGAGGACTTTCCATCCAATGATATATCACATGAGGAGTGTCGGTAAAAGTTAGGAAAGTGCTCCCCCCAGGGGCAACATCACACCTCCCGGAATACAACCCTACTTTTTGAACTTTCATATATTATAAATACTATTTATCGGAAGGCTCTGTAAAAAAATCCGATCTAAAATGATGAAAATGCAAAAAGTTTGAAACGACCTTCCACAGTGAGGACAAAATTGGGGAGGGGGAAGAAAGTCACATAATATGAAAGAGTTATCCGAGAGCTTTCCGATGATATATCAGATGGTGGGTCCAAAAAAAGTTTGAGCCCCACCAGTGGCCGAGAGGTTCTGGTCTCGAAGCTGGTAGACGGGAGGTGCTGGGTTCGATCCCAATCGCGCCCGTCGGCCTAATCGTTCGGAGTTTTCGTGGTTTTCTTCGAGCCGTGGATCTTCCATGCGTTAATACGGATTAGGTTCCCTTAGAAAGACCCCCACGGAGGGCACTTCCCCCGGGCCTATATCCCTCGTGTAGATAATTGGCCGTCAAAAATCAACCCAACCCAACCCAAAAAAGTTTGAAAGTTACTCCCCCCCACCTTGGGTCCACTCTTTCGCTCCGGAATTCACGCAGCCCCCACTTTAAAATTTTTATGTTTAATAAATAATATTTACCGGAAGACTCCATAAAAAAAAATCCACATCTAAAAGGTTTTTTTTTTATAGAAATCGCTACGATTTTAAAAATTTGTTCGCCCCCTTCCCACCCCCGAAATTCAACTTCGGGGGAAGAAAGGTTCATAATATGAAAGAGTGGTCAAAGGGCTTTAGTGTCATTTTTTAGTGTCATTTTGCCCCGAATTTTCAATGTTTCTCTTATTTTAGCTCTGCCAAACTGCCCCATACCTGGAGCCCTCAGATAAATGTTATTTATTGAAAATAAAAATTTCAAAGAGGAAGGTGAGTGAATTCCGGGGTGCGCGAGAGTGGACCGAGGCGGATTAATTTTCAAACTTTACCGAACCTCTCCTGTGACATATCATCGGAAAGTCTTTTGGCCACTTTTTCATATTATGAACCTTTCTTCTCCCGGAGTTGAATTCAGGGAGGGAGGAGGGAAGGGTTGACTTTTTTAATTGTAGCGATTTCTACAATGAATATCATTTTAGATGTGTTTTTTGATGGAGCCCTCCGGTAAATATTATTTATTAAATATAAAAATTTTAAAGTGGGGGTTGCGTGATTTCCGAGTATATTCTGGGAAGAATGAGTGAACCCAGGGGGGAGAGTAAATTTCAAACTTTTTTTGGACCCGTCATGTTATGTGATGTCTCATCGAAAAGTTTTCGGACCACTCTTTCATATTATGAACTTTTCTTCTCCCCTCCCTAGTTTGGCGTCCCAGGGGAGGCACTTTTCGAACCTTTTTGAAATTGTAGCGTTTTTATCATTTTAGATCGGATTTTTTTTAACGGAGCCCTCCGATAAATACAGTGAAACATCTTTTAAAGGCCATCCCTGTTCAAGGGCCACCTCTATAAAGGGCCAATATTTTTAGGAACGAACATTTTCCCCATAGAAATAATGTTAAATTTACTCCTATTAGAGGCCGCACCTACCCCTCATAAAGGCCATTTTTTTTCACACGTGCTTTAAATCCTAAACAGGTGCATTGGATTCCTGAACCAAAAGGTAAGAGTTCAGGAAACAACTGCACTTGCAACAAAGAAGGCAGGGGGATATGGGGAGGCTTTAGTAACAAAAGGAAGGACGACAAATAGGTGTTCCTCACACTTTGTTTGACCTTTCAACCTGTAGGGGTAGGGTTGGAGGGGAAACTTGACCCTTTGTTGTGGGCACACAAATGATAACGGGTTATCTAGAAAAAACTGATTCCACATTTACTAAACTACTGCTTGCATATTGAAGCACAATTTTTACACTAGAAATTCTATCCTCAGGCTTAAGCAAACTTCAAAATTATGGCACCTAAATCAAACAAAAGAGTACATTTGGATTTGAATGACAAAATCAAAGTTCTTAATTGTCATGATCAAGGAACATCTGCAAGAAAATTGGCATCAGAGTTTAATTGCAGCAAGAATCAAATAAACAATATTTTTAAAAACAAAGAGAACTTACTGGAAGAATATGCAGATTAAAAAAAATAGCGGGATAAAAAGAAAGAGAAATGAAAAATTTGGTCACCCCTATTCAAGGACCACCCCTCATAAGGGCCAATTTTCAATGGAATGGCAGGTGGACGTTACAGAGAGGTTTCACTGTAATTTAAAATATGTGAAAATTTCAAAGAGAGGGATGGGCATTGTATATTCCGGGGTGCACGATAGCTGGAATCCTGGGGTGGGGGGGGGGACTTTTCAATCTTTTGCCGACACCCCTCATGTGATATATGATTTGAAAGCTCTGTGACTAGTATTTCATTTTATATATCTCCCGCGCCCCTCCCCCCACTTTGCCTCGCTCGGGGGCACTTTTCTAAATTTAGCCGACACCCCTCATGTGATATATCGTTGGAAATTCCTATGACCACTTATTCATATTATGCACTTTCCTTGCCTCTCCCCCCACTTTGCTCTTCGCGGGGGGGGGGGGTGTAACGTATTCCAGTAGAAGGTTTTCAAATAATGAGTAAATTATAGATCTGGTCTCAAATGACGTAGAAAAATCAATAAGAATATTGATCCCATTTACCGTTCTTTTAGTTCATGTTTTTGCCACTAGAGGGTGCTTTTGATCCTTATTTATTTGGCCATTTTGGTGCTAATTGCCAAAAAATTCTAATTTTTTATACTTAAATTCCCCTTACCGCTTCATACCTACTTGCGTTTTTTCACCTTCTTTCAACTAGGGGGCGCATTACATGATTTTTCCACTCTTGTGGCTCCATTATAGCCTCCCTTCGGTTTGTTGTTTTTTAATTCCATCTGTTTTCAGTTACCATATATTTAATAAAATCTGCTTTATAAATATGTAAAAACAACGATTTTAATAATCGATTGTAGAACATCTCGATTGTAGCTTCTCGAAAGTAATCGATGACTGTATCGATTGTGTTTTTTACGATGATAATTTTTTTCGATTAGTAAATTTTCGAGAATTGCCCTCCCCTATTTTGAATGCGATAAAAAAAGGGCTGGGGAAAAATGACTGTCATAATTTATTATGTCACATTTTGCTATTTAGTTGAAGTGTGACACAACATAGAATCTCTCAAGAAGTGTAGAATAAAAGTGTTTCTGTCTGTTCTTGAACATGCCCTCAAACGTCAAACACTGAGCAAAGACATTTAAAATGTTGAAATTGTCATGAAAAGAGCTTCAAAATATTAATGTTAAACTACTGCATCTCCTCCTGAAATAAATAAAGACAATCAGTTAATAAATAAAGCGAAATAAATATAAATAAAAACAGCGTTTGCTTGAATAAAATACTGGTTTGACAAGTCAAAAAAAGTCTTTGCGTGTGTACGAACACGTGTTTGCTTGTGTAGCTGCTTTGTTAGAACATTTTTTAAAGTATCATCTTTATAAACCATAAATAATGCATTGTTTCAAATTTTAAAATTTCCCTTTTGTTTGAAAATTGGAGAAAAATACTTTGTTGAAATGTTTTACCTTGTATGTCAAGCCCTTTCACCTCTCCCATGTAATTGCTTCTTATGTCTGCTCTGAAACGAAACGCTGCGCTGTATACATTCAAGGTTCAATGCCTCGGTCATTGTTGACAACCGCTTACTTCCGGAATTCAACGAAATTAGACTGTTAGATTTCTTTGCTACCTGAGTTACTAGGTGAAATCTTCAGATGTGCTTTAGATTACGCTGTATTATGAAACTCTTTCATCAATACTTATCAGTTGTTAAGAGAAGGTCTAAGTTAATTCAGCATTTTAATTAACAAGTCCTTCATTCATAGATTTAATTATTTCACGGTTTAAATGGAAACATGAATAAATCATGATGTTATTAACATCAAGTAACTTCTCCATTTTATTTTAAAGGCAGATTTATTTATTTTTTCTGATTAGTTGAATCTATTAAAATAATGTTTTGTTTAACCCTTTCTGGGGCAGAGCACTTCCATTGCTAAAATGTTGAAATGAATCAATGACACCGGAATTTACGAAGAAATTTATTTGGATATAAGAAGAAGCTATATTTCACATTCACGTACATAATAAACGGAAAAATTTTGTACCAAAATTCTAGTACCATTGTGGCATTTAGATATTAAAATTAACTGGTATCACAAACATACCACCACCCTTGAAAGGGTAAAAAGAATTTCTTACGCGCATCTGTATAAGGATTTGTAAAAAAGTGAAATTTCATTGAATTTGGCATATTTACTTTCTGCATGGATAACTAATAGTGTTGCCAAGTGTCCCGATTTTCAGGATCTCCAAGGCCTGCCCCCGTAGCTACTGCGCGGGATGCCAAAAGTCCCCCAATTTGTCAAGATGCACGAATTCTTTTAACCCTTAAGGGTGTATTCCGATCCAAACTGCTTATTTTCTGATTCATTTTAAAATTCGTTTTTGCTCTCAAACGCATCAAACTGGGAAATTCTCTTATTTAGAAATTACATAAAGTGCCGTGTTTCTCGATTTTTTGATAAATGCAGAAAATACTGTATTAAACGCTGTCAAAGTTGGCGTTTTGAACCGAATTTTCAGAAGCGGGCGATCTGGGAAGGAAAAAAATGGTCATACTGAGAAAATAATTGTTTAAAAATCAAATTCTAATTAATTGAGCTGAAAATGAAATCACACGGCATGTTAAACATGTCTTCAAAAATCACCCCCAGCAAGTTTCATCTTTTTACTTTTAAAAATGAGTCTGAAAATGTCTCAGAAAATTTCGAGCTGCTGAGGGTGGAAAAACATTTTTTCGAATACACCCTTAAATGCATGATTTTTTGTTTTGTTTCGAAAAGATTAATAGAGGATTCTCAGAAAGGTTTATTGCACTGGAAAATTAATGAAAAAATCAGAGATACATTTTCGATATGACACGTCAACCTTTTCTTATGTTGCACATCTGCAATACAAGTAAAAACTACTGTGAACTAAAATATTGAAAATTAGTAACTATTTTAAAAAAGTATGGATCTAAATACCTTATTTTATATAATTTTTTATTTTGTAAAACTTAACTCTTAAATGCATGAATTATTCTTTTAGAATTGTGTTTTTTATTCTTATATTAAGGATTAGACACCAGAAATTTTAAGGTAGATTTTTATCTTTATTTAGCAGCATATTTTTGTAATTTTTACAGGATTAATATTTCTATGTAAATATAGTGGTTGCTAAGAGTTAAATAAAAAGTGATGCAGATATGCATCACTATGCATTTAAGGGTTAAATTTCTTTTCGTCTTTCACTATTCTTTAGACTGCATCAAGTGGAATTCATTGCAGTTCATAGCGATTCTCTTTTCACAGATTTTAGTGTACTTTGTTCAGTAAACTCTGTGAAAACGTACCTAATTCTGTTCTATACGTACAAATTTCATTGTGCCATCGATTCCACTTTCACAGACTTTATTGTAAGAGATTGTTGCGTTTATTTAATTATAGTAAAATTGCTTAGACGAAAACGCAACAATGGAATAAAAATTACGTTTTAAACAGGTTATTGTCTTATTACGTGTAATTGTATTGTATTCTTACCATATGGACAACGAAATTTTTAAGTTTAGAACCGTATTCCGTTGTAGACAGGTTCCATTTCAATAGAGTTTACAATATTTTTATGTCCCGATTGAGAAGCTGTTGTCCCGATTTTTTGTCTCCCTGTCCCGCGTTTTGTGACACTGTACCTGGCAACACTACAAAAGACTCTCAAGTATAATTATATACCAAACTTTTCGTTTGACATGCAGCAGTAAATTTGCAATCATGTGCGCAAACTGTGATTCCAATTTTCTGCTGGGCGAGTTTAAAAAAACCTGTAAAAACTAATTTCCCCCATTATGATCTAAGAAAAAAATGAAATAAAAGACGAAACATGTATTTGTTACTGCCTCTAAAAATTGCGTTTTGATGTAAGATATAAAATGACAAAAATTGTAATTTTTTTTTCAATTTTCCACATTTTAAGAGTTTTTAGTTCCTTTAATTACTTGATGATGGATTAATTTACGCTGGTGTGTAAGTCAGATCAGGAAGAGGCCGGAGCGATTAGGGTCGAATTTGTCCCTTCAAAAATAACTCTTTGTACTGTCTATTCTCAGAAGATGGACTTTCCCTATTTCTACTTTTGTAGTCCTAGTCCTTTCTTTGTCTGAATGTGGGTTACCAGTTTGTCCGCCGTTTTTTATTCAGAAAATTTCAATTCATACCAGACTTGGAAGAATTTTGCTTGATTTCCCATACTCCTGATTTTTGCTTGCTTTTCCATACTCCTGATTTTTGACATATTTCTCCTGATTTTTTAACCTAATTTTTCTCGTTCCTATTTTATATCGCTGTGCTTGATTAGTGCTATTTGATATGAAAGAAGTTCAGGTCAAATATATGTATGATGGCTCTTTAAAACTTTGTGACTCTTGCTATGAGCAAATTTTCAATTTTCATTCTTAAATGCAAAATCTGATACAATTAATTTATTTTATATGATGAATAAATTGTAACTTTATTGTGGAAACAGTAAATTCCTTTTTTAACGTAATCATCATGTATCATTTTATTTTTGGTATTAACAATTTTTTTATTAATAAAGAAATATCATCCATAACTTTTATTATTGTATATTTTTATGAGAAGGCAAAGTCCATTCATGGTATTTATAATGAATTTAAACTGTTTTAAAACATATATATTTTATATCATTGGTTTAATTAAAAGCATTTTAAAATTTCTTAAGTATATACGGCTATAGTATTATTTAAAATGAATTGAATTATTATCATTATTATTTTATGTTTACATTTAAAAAAAAAAAAAAAGTCTCTTGATTTTCGTATTCCGAAACTTGGCAACTCTGCCAGAAATTACGAATAGTAAATGTTGCTTTATTTAATGATATACATTTCGTGACTAGGTAACACATTAGGTAAAAATTCTTCTTTCCAAATTTCCGGTATGAATTCGGAACACACTAGGTAAAAATTCTTCTTTCCAAATTTCCGGTATGAATTAGGAATTTCTAAATAAAAAATGAGGTCAAACTACCAACCCTGGTCTGAATAAGCATTGTGTTAATGTTTTAAATGTTGTAAAATTTACATTTTAATATTTTCCTATAGTCGTATTTGTGTAATTTATGATATGTAAATTATTGTCGCATAAAAGAGTAATATTAAGTACATATTAAATATTTATTAAAGTAGTACTGTAGCTTTAGGTAGCAGGTAAAAAATATTTTTGTAAATTCTCTGCTCATACTGAGGCTCTGCTCTGCACATTTACGAAGTCACTTTCTTTCGTAAGAAGATATATTTGCCACATACTGTTTTATTCCGACAGAAAGCAATCGAGCAGTGTTTCCTTTTTTCCTATAAAAGCGTCCGATCTTTCAGATAACGGTGTTAATTTTTAATTTAAGCCGATTTTCATGGACACGACAATCACGAAATATTGTTATGAGGATATAATCGATTATACGAGGTATATCCACAAAGTAAGTTCCATTTGGTTATATTAAAAAAACGTGTACAGATACGAAAAAAATATTTATTGTACAAAAATCTACAACTGTGAAACTACTTTTCTACATAGCTTCCGAAATTTTGTAGACAATCGTGGCGTGCCACAAGATTTTGTATGCCTTCTTCATAGAAGGTTGCCGCCTGTTTTTTCAACCATGTGGTTATATGTTCCTTCAGCTCGTCATCACTGTTGACCACCAAGGAAAGCACTAATTGTAAACTTATGGTTCTGCTTAATCTTCTGAACCAATCGCGTGAACCAGTTCATCAGTAACCAAAGACGGGCGTCCACTTCGTTCTTCATCGTGCACTTGATCACGTCCTTCATTAAACTGTCTCATTAACTGTCTCATTAAATCTTCATTAACTGACCCATCTTTTAACCATTGAATCACTCATGGCATTTTGTCCGTAAACCTCGCAGATTTGCCGATAAATTTCACTTGGTTTAACTTTCTTTGCATTCCGAAAACGAATCACAGATCTGATTTCATAAGCGGCGGCATTTTCAATTACGGCTGACATTCTAAAGAAGCACGCACTACAAATAACACGTCGGCAGCAACGATGCGAAAATGGCGTACATTTCTTCTCCTTCAGTCAGAGTAACTACCGCGCAAGCTCGGAACTGCGATCGCAGTGCTGCTGCGGATAGAAATAGAAACGGAACTTACTTTGTGGATATACCTCGTAGTTTAAGATAGACATAGACACACTTTATAGAAGATTGAAAAACGTTGTTCGATTATTCGACGTATAAATAGTAATTTCTGCAATTTTCGTGCATTTATTCATAAAACGCACTTTGTTAACGTATCGGTCAGATTTGCTTGTTGAGGGAGGAAAAATATGAGAATCTTTTTAAATATGAAGTATGTTTTTATTTGATACCAAACTTCTCTTCTGATAAGATTGAATGAAAATTTTCATTAAATTAATTGTGTGCTGGGGATTAAGAGTAATTTCTGTGTAAGAAGTTGTTTAATAATGAGACATTACTTTCGAAACATTTTTTTAAATAATATGCATTTTTTTTCTACTGCATACTTTCGGTATCGGGTCGGGCTCTGATGACACAAAATTTTTCATGCTCAGGTGGGCCCGGTCTCCGAAAAAAAGAACCCGAACTCATGTCTAATAGTTAACCCTTAAATGACTGGTGTTGCTTTTCGGCAGCATACCTAATTTAGGCTCTAAAATACCATTAGAATAATATTGAAGCTATAATGCCTAATGTTGCCAATAAATTACATTCTGAAGATGTTATTAAATCTATTTTCAACATGTAGGTGGCAACACTTGTACTGTTTAAGAATAAAGATAAATTTATTTTTTCAATTGTTGCTACTTGTTGTTTTTGTTTTGTTTGGAAGCTTGCGAAATACCCTATTTTGACCTGCAGTGAGCAAGTAAAATTTATTTCTTATTATGGCTCCTAGCATTCTTGTGCGTTTAATATTATAAAATTTTATGAACGGAAATTATTTTTCAGTTAAACACTAGTATTGCCGATTAGTAACAAACTGTTTTTTAGCCGTAAACTATACTTAAAACAAAATATGATTTTTTAAGTATTTTTTCCATGATTTATTTAAAAAATGAAAGCCGAAAAACATTATTACAATGATTTTTGAAAAATCAGGTATTTAAGGGATATGTATATATGTGTGTGCACGCGCGCTAAATTATAGTAGAGATATAATTGAAGACTATTTTTCTGTAATTCTATTAAACTTTATGTATTTTTAACAAATATGATTTTTTTTTTTTTTTTTTTTTTTTTTTTTTTTTTTTTTTTTTTTTTTTTTTTGGCTGGTTCGGGTCGGGTGTAGCCCGACACGCGCAGGAATCAAAATCTGACCCAATTTCTACAAAAAAAATGTCGTTTTTTCATAAACAACATTCCCTACAAATGAAATTCTTCTAAAAGAATATTATGTACTTTCATCAATTTATTAAATATCGTGTTAATGTTAAAAGTAATTTATGAAATTTACAACGGGAAAGTTCATCTTCCACCCCTTGGGGACGCATTCTTTCCTCCGATTCTAAGGACCTAATTTCAACGGGATTTGGTTCATTCATCTTTCTGTATTATGAAATTTTATCTTACTCTTCAGTTACCAACATTTTCTAACATTAATGATGCATTCTTTTTTTGGATTCTATGGGCTTGATTACTGCGAGGTTTGGCCCACTCAATTTTGTTTTCAATTCTCCCCGGCACGTGCGGAGCACTTCCGGTACATACTGCCTTAGTTAGCGTGGACCCAGATTACAGGTTCGTTCGGAAAAAAGTTTTTGGGAACACGCTAGACGCTGCGTAGGGCAATGGATGCCTTCGAAATTAGATTAATTTAAAAGAATTCCAAAAGGTATAAAATCATACAAATTTCAGTTTTGTTTAAGGTTATTATTTACGGACCCCGGGCAACACCGGGCGGGTCTGCTAGTATTTTAATATTATTATGGATAAATTATCTACAGTCATATCTCCCATATCCTCTATGTTTAAAAATGAACATGTATAGTATACGTCTCAAAAGTTTGAGCACTCTGTAAATCTGGTTAAAAAAATTGAAGAAAATATATGAAGCCGATTTACAATAAATACTCGATATTCAATCAAAATGAAATAAAATAAGCATTTTTTGTTGGTTAAAATAAAAATTACATTAATTTTTATTTTATTTACTTTTTTTATTGAAGAAACACCGTCTCAAAAGTTAAGCTTTGTATGCATTTTTTTTTTATTTTATTGGACGGGTATAATGACGTTGTATGACGTCGTATTCCAGTTTTATAAAAGTATAAAATTGGAAAAATCATTTTCACTCGTTTTAAAAACGCCGAAGAGTAAGTTCACAAAAGGTGCGATTTTTAAAGTTTTTAAATTGAAATCACAAAATAAAACTTTTTCAGAAATAGCAAAATTTTTAAATCTATCAAAGCGGGGTATACATCAAGTACTCTCTGTAAATGATAATTTCAATCGGAAACCAAGATGTGGACGACCACGTATGACGACTGCTCAGACGGATCGGAGAATACGGAGATTGGTGCCAAGATAAAATATATCCATAAGGCAAATTAAAAATAATCTCGGTGTACAAGTGTACTCGGTGTTCCTGGATGGATCTTTGAACAAGATAATATTTCAATCCACATATAAAATTTTACAAAAATGTTGCTTTCACAGAATTTTTTTTTAATTCTTGACTGGGCAGCTTTAAGTGCAGACGTAAGCCCGATTTAGAATGTCTGGGGCATTTTAACCCATGAGGGTTACAGCAATGAAAGCAGTATGGCTAAGAACTCCAAGAGGTTATTGAGAAAGCATGATACTCTTTGCCACCAGAAATTCTACAAAAACGAATAATTTTGATTGACGCACGTGTATTTGCGAAAATCCGAAATCACGCAAAAATAATTTGTATGTAACAGTTTTGTAAAAATGATAAATGTAGTTGTTTGTGCCATTGTGCATAAACTTTTAACACAGTTTTTTTTTTTAAATTATTATTACATATTTTAAATTATATTTTTTGCAATTATGTAATTTATTTTTTCTACTTTTCATATCATTTATTTAAATGAAGTTGCGAAATCCACAACTTAAAAAATGTTATTTATTCAAACTTTTTATTATTCTTTAAAAATCGACATTTTATGCTTGTGCTTAAACTTTTGAGACAGACCTTATATACTCATAAATATTCAAATTAGAGGTCATCGCGGGCCGGACTTCGGACAATTTTCATTCACGAGACTGGGGCCAGGCCTTGTCTTAACACTTTCCGGACCAGGCCGGGCAAGACTTTTTGTTCTGAACCGACGCAGGCCTGAATTTCATTCTTTCTAGAGATCGACCCGACCCGGTATAAAAGCTTAATGTTCGGGCAGGGCCCGTCCCATTCCGTATGAAATCTATTATTGGCCCAGCCCAACAATATTTGTAAAAAATTCAGATATTTTTGAGTCGCCATTATTCTAAAATTAACATTCTCTTTAAAGAATAATACATAGTACATATATTTATTTCTACGCAAATATTCAAAGTTCCGTAAAATCTGTGAAAAAAAATAATAAAACCTGTCTATCACTGAATCGTCTCTTAAACGGAAAAATGTCTTGATCCTTGCGAAAAGAGTATAATATATTTACAATAGACGATGTACCTGCTAAGAAGGGAACCTGTCCAAAACGATTTTTTGCTGCATAGAATTTTTCAGATTTTTAAGTCTCCAAGCCTTGGAATACGGATTAACGTTAATAATGATAACTCATACATTTACATACAAACAGAGATTCATTAAAAAATCAATGCACTTTATATGGGCACTGACAGAAAGAAATGTAGGGAAGGGCAATATTTTGGAACGGGTGTGCCTGTATTTCGCAGTCCAGAGTACGTTTTTTTTTAATGAAGAATATAAACGTGTAAAAAAGCTAAACTAAGTATTTTTTTTTTGTCAGAACTTCTCGTACAAGACAATTTTTAAACATATTGGCGTAAAAATTTACACAGAACCATTAATGCATCAGAACAATTAAGAAGACTCTGCCTTTAGAACAATTAGTAAGCCTCTACCCCTTCAGAAGGGCTTTGTCCCCTTGAAACCACTGTTTAAGATACACTTAAACCATATAATCTAAAAGCAAAAGCAAAATTAAAAATTTTCTTCTTTCTGGAATTGAAGGAGCAGAGTCATATGTCGAAAAATTCTTAGTTTTTCTTTATCTTAGAGTTTAATTATTTTATGTCATTTACGAAGAATAAACTTTATTTTTTTCAAAATCATCAGAGGTAAAGAAAATTTAGTTAATTAAATTTGAAACTCCAAGAAGGGGTAATGATCCTATCCTGTCCCCCCCTCACCCCCCTGCCGGCGCATAATGCAGTTTAATTTTGTTTATTAAAAATAATTTCAAAATATCATAGTCTTAAGACTACAAACGTAAAGGAAATAAAAAAATGTCCCTGTAATTTATTAAACCAAATTAAATTTAAATATAGCAGAATGCTGTTATCCAAAAGTTTCGTTAAAGAAATACACAATATCATAATTTTTTAGCTTTTATTTTTACAATATAGTGTATCTGTTACTAAAATCTTTCAAATTATACCATTTTTAACGGATAAATATCAACATGCTTTGCAGAAATTCCGTAGGGCCGGGCTAGTCAAGTTTTTGTACAGCGCGACTTGTTTCGGGACGAACTTTTAGCATTTATATACTAGATCGGTCCACTAAATTATTTGTATGGTCTGGGCCAATAATTTTTTTCTACGAGTCTGTTCGACCCTGGAAATTTCGGACCGTGCAGATTTCTAGTTCAAATGTATAGGTTTAAATATCAATAATATTTTAGACAGTCAGTCCGAACTCGGCAAACAAGAGTCAAATCCCAAACCGAAACCGAAGCAATTAAAGTCAAGTCAGACCGAACCCGACCCGCAATGAAAAAAATTTAGCGTCAACCCGTCTTATCTGAAAAAATTTCCTCTAATTTGGTGGGAAAGAAATCGATGAACGAAACAGCATTAAAAATCGCCTGAAAACTCAAACTGAAGCGTCAAAACTAACGTTCGTATGAACAGGATATCATAAGTAGTGGCTACCAGCACTCTCCAAGACGCCAGCGCCGTCTTGGGGGAAACGTAGTAGTTCGGCGAGGTGCGCTGCGTCATTTTTGACGCCCGTGTGAACTAGAACACAACCTAACACAGGCTCGGCGAACCTATGGCACGCGTGCCACTTTCGGCACGCCAAAGAATAATTTTGGCACGGCGCGGCCTTGATTATGTCTCTAAATGAGGATACAGCGATTTTACACAAAATAGACGAATTTAGATGATCTCATTATATTCTAAATTTGATTAATTGCAAATTGAAGAATTTTAATCTCATTCAATATGGTTTCGAAAATTTATCAAACAAACAAAATATTCAAAAACTATCAAAAAGGAAAGATTATTACCGATAGTAAATTATGGCAAATTGGAAATTAATTTCAGAACTATTTAAATAAACTGCTTTTTTTTTCAATTTTAATAATTTTTTCTACTATTTATATCTGTCATTTTCGCAAATTTAGAATATAAAAATCAAATAGAGAGTGGTTGCCGTATAAATTCATTTAGTTTGCATTCTGTTGAAATTAACTGAACATGAACATGATATTAATTATTTTTCATCCAAGATACAACAATTAATCACATTATGTTTTTGATTAATTTTTTAAATATAATTGTTTCTGTAATTAATGCAGTGTAATACTTACATGTATGTTAAACATTTTAGAAAATATCCTAATAAGTAATTTTCAAGTAATTTTGATTCATTATATTTCACTGAATTTGTTTTTTACTTGGCACGTCAAGGTCAAGTAAAATATTTTTTGAAAATAAATTGGCACGCGGCTATAAAAAGGTTCGCCAACCCTGACCTAGCAGATCTCGGTATCCCCAGAACGGGCGTTTATTTTTAGGCTAATGTCAGACGAACGTCTTTTTGCACGCTTTTTTCCTTACGTATTATCCCTACACAATGCTAACGGCAATTGCTAACATAAGGAAAAAAGCGTTCAAAAAGACGTCCGTCTGACATTAGCCTTATGCTTATTCTAGGACGCTCATGTGACATTAGCCCCAGGAAGTTGTGTATTTAATGAATTGAAATTTATTTTATTTTATTAAATTGCAGAGAGATATTTTAACAAATTTGCTTTATTTTTATTTGTTGAAATTAGACTAGAGGTCTGCACGGGCCGTAATTTCCAGGCCCGGCCCGTACAAAAATCAGTGAAACCAGGCCCAGCCCGTGGAAAATCAATTAAATGAGGTCCGACTCATTTTCCACAAAAAATTCTGGTTTTTCTAAAAATACAATTTTTACTAAAAATTTTACTAAATAATTTTTTCTAAAAATACAATTAGTCTTTTAAAGAATAATACCGCATATATATTTATGGGATAATTTTACAGTATATTTTAAAATTACTATGTGTTCGCAAGACAGAAAATACACAAGAGCAATATTAATGATTACTTGGAGTCTTAGACGTTTCAACATTCAAATAAGGATTCATTAAACAATGTAGTTTAGAATAAAAGAAAAAAAAAGGAGGGTTAAAAAACATAACTTTTGAAGTTGTATAATAAAAAGAAGATATTTCTCTGCCATTTAATAAGGCTTGTCTCAAATCCAAAGGAGCTACTTTCTGATACATTTTTTAATTAATTTCTTTTCAGAAACGCATAAGATTGGCAGGTGTTCTTATTCAGAAACTATGTAATCGAATAACGTTAGCCATTTTTTGATAAAGGCAATATATCTTTGAGAAAATATTCTCAAAGTTAAAGTTTTTAATCGAATTTCCAAAAGCGATAACACGGGAAAGGAGAAAAAACTGCAGTCACGTGACAATAATCTCTTATATCTCGATAAGTAATTTATTTATTTAAAAAAATGGAAAACGCTGATCGATTCCAAATCCTTTCAATAGTCAGGCCTGTCAATTTTATGCCTTTACAGTCAAAAATGAGTCAGAAAATGTGTCAGAAAATTTCTCATTGTTGAGCAGTGAATTTGAAAAACACCTTAAGGTATATTTCCAAAGATTCCGTTAATAGAAGTTCGCTATTAATATTTTTACAAAACATATTGCCTTCCCAACACATCTTGAGAACAATAAAGTCCAGTTCCGGCCTTTTTCGAATATGTAGAAAAAAAAAATGTAAGCCTGATCTCGGCCCGGCACGAGTCTGCTGAAAAAAATTAAGCCCGGGCTCAGACAGCATTTAACTGTCCGATGCTGATGTCTACGCTGGACGTGTTACATTTCTGTATTAATGTTTTCAAACTAGCATTGGCTCGTGACACACACTTATACTTCTCGCGAAAGTGATCTTCATTGAAAATGGCTCATATTTAATCGACTTCGGCTATAGGTCAAAATTAACATTTTTACCCACTGACCACTGGCCAGTACACTGATTTTTTTCACTGGCCAGTTTTTTTAACCACTGGCCAGTAACAAAGTTATGTACGCTCCATACAAAATTGTGTTTTTTCTAACTATCAACATTGTAATTTATTAATATCTTTCACTTACCATTCGATACAATTACATTCAATTAAAAAACTGGCATTAACATGTAAGAGAAAAATATAACCAAGAAATTACTGCTTCCAAAATAAAAGTCAAACACATATTTGAAGATTTTTAGACATACTTAATGCAATGTATAAAAGACACAAGAAAATTGAAATATATTTTAAGAATTATTTTATTAAAATCTTGAATATTTTATTTTTACTATTAATTGCAATGAAATAAATTCATAGCAAATTTTAAGAAAGGTTACAGCAGAGGTGGACACCCCCCCCCCTGCACTAACTATGCATTTTTCTGCGACCATTTAACAAATTTCGCGGTTTTTTCGCGATCTTTTGACGAAATTCACGTTTCTTCCGCGATCTTTTGACGAAATTCTCGTTTCTTCCGCTATTTTTTGACGAAATTCGCGTTTTTTTCGCGATCGTTTGACGAAATTTGTGATTTTTTTCTCGAAACTTTCGTTTTTTCCACTATTTTTTGACGAAAGTTGCGTTTTCCCTTAATCTTTTCGCGAAATTTGCGTTTTTTCGCGATCTTTTCACGAAATTTGTGTTTTATCTGCAATCTTTTCTCGAAATGTGTATTTTATCCGCGATCTTTTGACGAAATTTGTGGTTTTACCGCGATCTTGCTACGAAATTTGCGTTTTTACCGCGATCTTTTCACGAAATTTGTGTTTAATCCGCAATCTTTTCGCGAAATTTGTGTTTTATCCACACTCTTTTCGCGAAATTTGTGTTTTATCCACGATCTTTTCACGAACGTTGCGTTTTTTCCGAGATTTTTTCACGAAATTTGCGTTTTTACTGCAACCTTTTCACGAAATTTGCGTTTTTCCGCAATCTTTAAACGAAATTTGCGTTTTTCCACGATACTTTGAAGAATTTTGTGATTCTTTTTTGCGATCCTTTGACGAAATTTGCGTTTTTCCACGATATTTTGGAGAATTTTGTTATTATTTTTTGCGATCCTTTGACGAAATTTGTGTTTTTTCCGCGATTTTTTGACGAAATTCGCATTTTTTGCATTGTTCTTCTTGGGCGAAATTCACGTTTTTTCGTTATTCTTTGACGGAATTGGTGATTTTTCTGCGAACGATTGACGAAATTCATTTTTTTTCGGCAACCATATCGAAATTAGCGATATTTTTATGTCCGAATTTTTGGACTGATGACCTTTTTTTGACCGAATCGCCCCTGCTACTTTCTTTTCTTACGTTCGGGAATCGCCGATCTGGACGCCGTAAATTCTGAACGAATTTCACCCTTTTTCTCCCTGGCATCGATGTTTCAACCATCGCGTTTGGCGAGTGGTGCCCATTGAGTTTGGCGAGGGAGGACAATAATGTTAATCGCCACGTTTTAAGTGTTACTCGACGCGTGGCGAGTGCTAATTTTAGGCTATAACTTCGGCTAAGTTTTTATACCGGGCCGGCAGGCTCGCTTAATTTTTTTTTTATCGGCCCGGCCCGTTTGAAAATTTGCCTTCACTTCGACGGCCCGGCCAGGCCCGTGCAGGCCTCTAAATTAGACCAATAATTTTATTTAACACCTTGAAAGGCAGTGGAATATTAGGCTAATGTCAGACGAACGTCTATTTGCACGCTTTTTTGTTTCGATACAAACAAGAAACCCCTATTAGCTAAGGTGTTTCTTTTTCCTGTTGAAACAAAAAACGTGCAAATAGACGTTCGTCTGACATTAGCCTTATATATACGACTTAATTTTAATTCTCAATGACATCAGAAATTTGAAATAGTTTTGATTTTTAATGCATTTGAAGCAGGGTTTGTAAATATCATGGTATTTTCGAAACTATAAAAAATATCCTATATTTTGATATATATCCGATATTTTGATATATATCCGATATTTTCGATATATATCCGATAGTTTCAAAATAGCCAACTTGCTGTTGATAATAAATGTTTTCAAGCATAATATAAATTAGAAACTAATATACATTGCCCTTAACATGAAAATTTAAACATTATTCTAAAAATGCATTTTTCTTTAACTTTTCTTTTCTTTTCTAACTGAAAACAAAATTGAAGATCAACTAATTGAAAACAAAAAGAATTTGCTTTATACACATAAAAAAGAAGAAAAAAAAACTAACTACAGGATTCAGTTTCAAGTATAAAAAAATCAGAAATTTATAAAACGAAATTTTAAATACACTTTTTTTTTCCATTGAAAATTTTTAGCATAAATGTAAGCTTTTCTTATTCTGTATTTTCTAACATGCTGTATAGTTTATATTCAATGGAACTATAGCCAGGAAAGATTATTTTCTAATAAAACTGTATATAACTGATTACAGTGAAACTTCCATTTCACAAAGTCTTGTGACACTTAAATACTTCGTTATGAAGAAAATTCATTAAATAGAAATCAACTCAAATTCATGAAATTTATTAGAATAATGTTATTAAAAATTGTTTATTAATGTTTAATTAATTAAATTAATGTTTATTAAAAATGTTATTAGAATAATGTCTAAAAAATCACATAATAAAGAGAGGTAAACAAAAACTGAAGCGTAGCGTAACTTTTCTCTTTTTCTCAGTATTTCAAATCCTTAACTTTTAAAATGGCTTTAATATTTCTTTTTTACAGGTTTCTTATAAAAATAAACGGTCAAGTGCGAGCATTACTCGCGTACAGAGGGTTCCGTAGAATAAATATATGAATTTGTAATTGTATTATAAAAAAATAAAAAAATGTTGGTAAAAGAATACTAAAACTTTGTAAAAATCTATACAACGTAGGATTGGGTATAACTGTATATATTAGAAAAGTGTAAATGGGTATACCATGAAAGTTCAAAGAGATATGGAACCTAAATAATATCAAATATAGCTATTCGTATAACCCTTTTTTTAATATTATCCTAATTTGTTTATGATGAACTTAATTCGGTACTGACAATAAAGGTAATGCATAGTTAAACTTCATTTGGCATTTCATGAAACTAAATTCAGCGTAGTAATAACCTTTATTTCTACAGTGTAGCTAAAACAAAACCTTTGTTCAAAGTTTAAATTTGGCATCGTGCTAAGCGCGCTTCGAATTGAGGTCTCAAAATTGCAACGCCGTCTTGGTCAGTGACGCGTTTTTCCACATAGGTGTTTAATTAACTTTTAAAGTCACTCGAGGCGTATTGTCTACAATCAATGCAAACTATCGCGAATCCCACAGTATGTATGCGATTCATTCTAATTAAATCTTTTGAGGGCGATGCCCTTAAAAAACGGACACCTAATTTTAATTCCAAAACTGGCAAGCGGCACCAAGAATATTTAATTAAAATTTTCTTTTTATCATGAACGTGAAAATAAGCAAGTTCGCATTTTCTAATAAATTCGTTTATAAATTCTGGTGTCAGTTTATTATTTCATAAGTTTATAAATAGAATTACTCCGTGCCGGAAAGGTTTTAGTGGTCGCAGGACTCTTAAAGCTTCAAAATTTAAGAAATTTTAAATTTTTTAGGTGTTAAACTCCTATCTTTTCTGAATATTTTGATATAATTGTTTCCTTGAAATTCCCATTAGAACAGAAGTTTTGGTTTTTAGAATTATACCCGCTCAACATCTGAAGCGGCGTTTCCGAAACTTTAAAGTCATTATTTTCCAAATGGCGTTTTTTGGGCATAACGCGCAGGATACCTCAAAAACTTCTGAATATTTTTTCATGAAATTTTCAAAACATATATTTCATGTTAGTCTGTATAAACTGAACCTAAAATTTCCTTTTTATTGTTTAAAAAAAAAAAAAAAAAAAAAAAAAAATAATTTAGGTGATTTTACTGTTGAAATTTTCAAAATTTTGTATTAGCTAAATGCAACATTGCATTGTAAATATAAAAATGCTTTAAATACAAATTTATGTAAGTTCAGGGAAATTATTACAATCTGAAGTATAAGTAAGCACCAAAATTTTCATTCTAGTTGCAATATTTATTTTGTAATCCTGCGCGTAAACTGTTATGCCAATTTTTTGTTCGACAAATCTCTAACAGTTTCGAGCCTCCTATAAATACTAATTCTATATCTTGCAATTTTTTAAATACATGAAACGAAAGAACATACTTATATCTTTCATCCCAATTAAAATTGTGTTTTAAAATCATATACATTTTAAGACATTAAATGTTGAAAATGGTCTTTTTTTCATTTTTTCCACTTTTTAGAGTCCCGAGACCCCTTAAATTAGTATGTTTTTAACAATTTGACGTTTATTGCTTTTATACTGTTACTGGACATTACATTACACATATATATCATTAAAAGTTGTTAACTAGGCATAGAGTACGCCGCCCCTGTCTTTGTGTATGTCCAAACTGACGATACCTTTAAGGGTTAATATCTCGGCTAATTACCGATGATTTTTTTCGAAAATCATTATTCACAATGCTTTTATTCTTCTGCAACGATAGGTATATTCAGCGATGCTCAACAATTTTTCTGAATGCCCGTAAATCGAAATTTGTGTATAACAGAAAAATGCTAATTATTCAAAAACTATGTGACCTAGGGTAATCGCTATAATTTTCCGGCAGGGTTTATATTAACGTCTACTACCTCTAATTTTTTCATAATTTTAGTTTCACTAGATTCGGCATTAGATGGGGGTGAACATAGTTTTGCGCTACATTTTCAACAATATCTTTGAAAATATAATAACTAAAATTAAAAGGAATGTATTTTTGAGTTCAGCGTTACAAAAGCTTTCACAGGATACCCCCACATGATATACAAAGAAAAGATTTTTTTTTTTTTCAAGTAGCATAATTAGCCCCTCTACTTTTTTACTAAATATATTTATGAATGTTTATTAATCTGAAAATATGTGGGTCAATGGTCTTTATTACTTCCCCGAATTTGAACTTTCCACGTTCGATAGTTTACGAGTAAAATGCCTGTGACAGACAGACGGACGGACAGACACAGGAGTGATCTTATAATGGTTCCGTTTTTTCTTTTTAAGTACGGAACCCTAAAAATACACTTTTCATAAAAAATTTCCCGCCTTTTTAAGTATCCGAACAATTTATCTGTAACATTATCGTGAAACTGGAATCCCCTTCTACTTGTATCGAAGGCTTTTTAAATTTCTTCTTTTGAATGGAAATGATTAAATAAATAATTTCATTTTCAAACAATCCACTGAAATAAAGTCATACATACGTCGCAACAACAACCTCCAAGTTTGATTGCTGTATACGCACAAAAGTGGAATAAACTTCGTTATATAGAATATATTTTTCGTAATATGGAGATTAATTTACATGTTAATGGTGTTCAAAGTCAAGGTTCAGCAGAAAATTTCATTAAGTAGAAAACTTCGTTAAATAGGGACTTCGTTAAAGGGAAGTATTTAAATTAGACAGTTTATCTTTCAATGGCTGTTCTGAGTTAATTATGTCCCACATAATTATTAGTTCTACATTTAAAAATAAAAACTTCAAATCTAAAGCTAGAAAAAGATAGTTGATTTTTTTTTTCTTTGTTTAAAAAAGTCACTACCGGAGACAAAAGTTCCGTATCTACAGAATGACATTGTCAATGACAGTTGAAAATTTCCTTTATACATGTTTTGACTGAAAATATCAAAATTATCTTGCACAGTAATGTTTTGAAAATAAATATCAAATGTAGAAGATATCAAGCACCTTGATATTTTGAAAATAAATGTTAAGTTTGTGAAAATATCGAAAATATCAATAGTCTTGATATTTTGAAAATAAATATCGGATATATATATCAACGAACCCTGACTTGAAGATATCTTAATAACTTGATATATTCAATAGAAGAAAGTATTGTAATCGAAATTTTTTCGACTTCCGGCTTTCGACGGATTTGCACGTTTCAGGGGTCAGAGATCCCCCAAAACATGTTTATACAAAATGTCTGTCTGTCTATCCATGTGTCGCCATTGTACCATCGAAAAGTGTATGAAGTTATGCATAGAATTGAACCAAATTTTTTGTGTATGTTTTTGGCTGTGGCAAGCAGGTCCTCCTTCAATTTAGAAATATTCCGCCAGAAGAGGGCACTGTAATAGCGATTTTTGTGCCATTTTCAATATTGTATCATCAAAAAGTGTATGAAGATATGCATAGATTTGAACCACTATTTGTGTGTATGTTTTTAGCTATGACCAGCAGGTCCTCCCTGAATTAAAAAAAAAATCGCTGGAAGGGGGCGCTACAAATGCGATGTCTGTGCCATTTTCATTATTGTACCATCGAAAGGTGTATGAAGTTATGCATAGATTTGAACCAAATTTTTTGTGTATGTTTTTTGTTATGGCCAGCTGGTCCTCCTTCAATTTGGAAATATTCCGCCTGAAGGAGGCACTTTAACAGCGATGTCTGTGCCATTTTCATTATTGTACCATCGAAAATTGTATAAAGTTATGCATAGAACTGAACCAATTTGTTTGTGTATGTTTTTGGCTATGGCCAGCAGTTTCTCCTTGAATTTGGAAATATTCCTCGGGAAAGGGGCGCTGTGATAGCGATTTTTGTATAAATTTCTCGATTTTTCGTAGTTCTATTGTCCATCGGCGGCTCTTGCAGCGACGGGAACTCGTGACCTGCTAAGCCGGCTATTCACAAACAGCTGATGACAGCAGAATAAGGAAAAACTATTGATTTTAATAAATATCATGCTCTAGATTAACTCGTTTTTACTCCTATTAATTGACTGAAGCAGAAATTTAAGATGAAAATAAAAGTTGGTATAGTATTGAACTAATAATATTGAAGTATTAACATGTGTAACTACTTTTTGAAATATTAAGATGTATAAGATAGAAGAAAGTTTTGGGATTGGCACATTCAACTAGTCATTAATATTTTTATTTCTATATTCCGTAATTTATGGACATAAGATAGGACAAAAATGTTTAACAATGTACTCAATATCCTTTTTGAAGGATTTTGATTGCTGAATAATGTTGTTAATATCGGCATTTTCTACAAAAATTCAAAAATGCAGAAATTGTGCCGGACCAGCTGGAGAAATTTTTCGTCCTAGTCGTGTCGCTCCGAGATCTGAAAATTTCATCCCTCCTTCAGACCTCTAGCATCTACTGACTTTTCGTTTCCCTACCACTATAATGATATACTGACTTACACTGCGTAAAAAAAGTAGGACACTCGATTTTTTTAATTTACTTAATTGTGATTTACATTTACAGTCTGATTTTTATAAGGGTATCATTTTATACACATCCTTTTGTTATGACATAAAAAATAAACTGCTGCAGCAATTAATTTATAGAATAAAAAGAAAAGTGCCCAGTTAAACTGATGGCATTGAGCTCACAGGCTATTCACAATAATTGTATATTATACTCTTATTTCAAAGAATAATGCCCACAAAAAATAAGTGAAAGGTGATTAGCCCCCGTTCCCCCACTTTAAACTTAACCAATGAACCTCCAAATCTAATCAGGGAAGCACCTTAACATAATAAACCGGTATACCAAATTTGAAGCAAATCAGATAATTCTGCTTGAAAAAACATTTCACTAAATTAAGGGGGGGGCTAACCCCTTTCCCCCCCCCTTTATGCTTAACTAATGAACCTCCAAATCCAATTAGGAAAGCTCCTTATCAGAATGAACATAGAAAAAAAAAATTAAAGCAAATTAGATATCTGCATGATATCTGCATGATAATTAAAGCAAATTAGATATCTGCATGAAAATACATTTATCTAAATTAAGGGGATGGGTCTTGCCCCCCTTTCCCCTTTTTATACTTAACCAATGAACCTCCAAATCTAATAAAGGAAGCACCATATCGGAATAAACCGGCATATCAAATTTGACGCAAAACGATTAATTCTGCATGAAAAACCCATTTATCTAAATTAAGGGGGGTCTAGCCCCAGCCCTTCCTCTTTAAACTTAACTAATGAACCTTCAAATCTAATAAAGGAAGCACCATATCGGAATAAACCAGCATATCAAATTTGACGCAAATCGATTAATTCTGCATGAAAAACCCATTTATCTAAATTAAAAGGGGTCTAGCCCCAGCCCCCCCTCTTTAAACTTAACTAATGAACCTCCAAATATAATCAAGGCAGTTTCTTAACATAATAAACCGGTATATAAAATTTGGAGCAAATCGAATAATTCTGCATGAAAAACCCATTTATCCAAATTAAGTGGGGGGTCTACCCCCCCTTTCCCCCCCTTTATACTTAACTAATGAACCTTCAAATCTAATCAAGGCAACTTCTTAATATAATAAACCGGTATACCAAATTTGGAGCAAATCGAATAACTCTGCATGGAAAACCATTTATCTAAATAAAGGGGTCTAGCCCCCCTTTACCCCCCTTTATACTTAACTAATCAACCTCCAAATCTAATCAAGGCAGCCTCTTAACATAATAAACCAGTATACCAAATTTGGAGCAAATCGAATAATTCTGCATGAAAACCCCATTTATCTAAATTAAAGGGGGGGGGGGAGACCCCCTTTCCCCCTTTATACTTAACTAATGAATCTCCAAATCTAATTAAGAAAGCTCCTTATCAGAATGAACATAGAAAAAATAATTAAAGCAAATTAGATAAATCTGAATGAAAATCCATTTATCTAAATTAAAGGGATGGGTCTTGCCCCCTTTCCCCATTTTATACTTAACCAATGAACCTCCAAATCTAATAAAGGAAGCACCATATCAGAATAAACCGACATATCAAATTTGAAGCAAATCGATTAATTCTGCATGAAAAACCCATTTATCTAAATTAACGGGGGGGGGGTCTAGCCCCCCCCCCTTTAAACTTAACGAATAAACCTCGAAAATTAATCAAGGCAGCTCCTTAACATAATAAACCGGTATACCAAATTTGGACGAAATTGAATAACTCTGCATGAAAAACCCATTTATCTAAATTAAGTGGAAGTCTAGCCCCCCTTTCCCCCTTTATACTTAACTAATGAACCTTCAAATCTAATCAAGGCAACTTCTTAACATAATAAAACGGTATACCAAATTTGGAGCAAATCGAATAACTGTGCATGGAAAACCCATTTATCTAAATAAAGGGGGGTCTAGTTCCTCCCCCCTTTATACTTAACTAATGAGCCTCCGAATCTAATCAAGGCAGCTTCTTAACATAATAAATAGGTATACCAAATTTGGAGCAAATAGAATAACTCTGCTTGGAAAACCCCTTTATCTAAATAAAGGGGGTTCTAGACCCCCTTTCCCCCCTTTATACTTAACTAATGAACCTCCAAATCTAATCAGGGAAGCTCCTTAACATAATAAACCGATATACCAAATTTGGAGCAAATTGAATAATTCTGCATGAAAAGCCCATTTATTTAAATTAAAGGAGGGGGGAAATAGCCCCCTATTTATTTAATTTTTATTTATTTATTTTTATTTTTTAATGAGTAGAGGTATAACCTCCGTTACATGTTACACCTAATTTCCTCTATTAACATCTTCACTAATTTTGTGAATGTGATAAATATATTATTCAATCAATAAATTATTTTTTTTTCTCTGTAAATTAAATTTTCCTATAATTTTTTTTTTTTTTTTTTTTTTTGAAAAATTACATTGAAAAGATTACTTTCACCATCCTATACCTATTTCAATTGTCACTTCCAAACTCTCTACTCCCTCCTCGTAAATCATTTCCATTACTCTCCTTTCTAAACACACATCAGGACCTATTTCAATTTCTACTTCCAAACTCTGTACTCCCTCCTCGAAAATAATTTCCATTACTCTCATTTCTAAACATACATCAGGACCTATTTCAATTTCTACTTCCAAACTGTCTACTCCCTCCTCGAAAATCATTTCTCATTTCTAAACTCACATGAGAGAAAATAATCCGAAAGTCAACAAGTTGGAAACTGCTCGTCAAACGTGGCAAATGAGGTGCGTTCGTACTATAACTAGTTTTATAATTATTTTTTGCACCCCATATTGTACTGAATGTGTATTTATTTGCAATTCAGAAGTGCATAGTCTGTAACATCATTAAAATGCACTTGCAATAATTTTTTTCCCATTCCCCTTAATGTAACGGAAAACTTTTGACTGTCCCTGTAATTAAGCTATACATCCGATTTTCATGAAATTTGAAATGGCTCGACAAAATTTTGCAGCAATTATATATTTAAAATTTCAGCCCATTCGGAAAGCTGTAACATCATTAAAATGCACTTGCAATAATTTTTCCCATTGGCTTTAATGTAAAGAAAAACTTTTGACTGTCCCTGTAATTAAACTATACATCCGATTTTCATAAAATATGAAATGGCTCGACAAAATGTCGCAATAATTATATGTTTAAAATTTGAGACTATTCGGAAAGCTTTAACATCATTAAAATGCACGTGCAATAATTTTTCCCATTGGCCGTAATGTAAAGAAAAACTTTTGACTGTCCCTGTAATTTAACTATGCATCCGATTTTCATAAAATTTGAAATGGCTCGACAAAATTTTACAACAATCATATATTTAAAATTTCAGACCATTCAGTTGGGTAGTTTTTGCTCTATTATATGCGGACGGACGGACAGACAGACGGACTGAACGACGACTATAGGTGCTACGTATTTATATAATTACGAACGCACCTAAAAACAGGCGGCCACGTATAGCAAGTGTTCCGAGTGATCAATAAATTGGAAGATTAGTAGCGAAAATAAATATGTCCATGAGACAAAATAAAAATAATATTGGTGTCAATGCCTCGTAGGATACAGTGCATAAACGCATAAGAGATTGCAAGAACTTTGTTTTTTAAAAGGAGCTCTTGCAAAACGCGCCCAAAGTCACACAAGAAACATGCCAGAATGGGCTTGAAATTACTACGCCGTACGGGGACAAATGGTTCACCGTATTATTCAGTCACGAAAAGAAATTAAATTTGGATAAACCTGACGGCAGGAATTGCTATTGGCATGACCTCATGAAGCAGCCATATACTTCAGCCATGTACAGGGTGTCCATAATTAAAAGACCTTACTTTAAAGTTGTCTACAGACGAAACTATTAGTCAGAAAGTTGTGAAATTTTGTGACGGACATAATACAAGAATTGGGATTTGTTTGAGCGAAAAAAAAATTGAGTTCAAAATTTCGCCACCGGAGGGCGTTTTTTAATGAATTACACTTTTCAAAAAGTTTTTACGCTTTATTTATTTTTTTTTTTTCAGATTAAATAAGACAAATATACATACCGCACCCTGAAAAAAAATAAAGCGTAAAAACTTTTAAAAATTATTTTGTTCGAATTGTCAAGTACAAACTCTTGAAAAAAAATCCACCTATGACAGCCGCCATTTTTTTTCTTAGAGCTCAGGCCTAGTATTCAGTGGGTGGTGGCTAAATGTGTAATTTATTAAAAAACACCCTCTGGTGGCGAAATTTTGAACTAAAATATTTTTTTCGCTCAAACAAATTCCCATTCCTTTGTTATGTCCGTCACAAAATTTCACAACTTCCTGACCAACAGTTTCGTATGTAGACAACTTTAAAGTCGGGTCGTTTAATTATGGACACCCTGTACTTTCTTCAGTTGACGACTAGGCTAAGTCTCAGATGGTTTGGGGAGCGATTGACTTTATTACTGCTGCCTGGCCATTCTTCGTGAGACAAAAAATACAACAAAGTATGACGGGACATTTGAACAACATGTACTTCCATTTGATAACATTTTAGGGGGTTCAGAGTGGAGATTTCAACACGACAATGCTTTAATCCACAACCCACATATTACTTTGAGTGGTTTTCCGCATCCGCAGAAAATGTTAACCTTTTAGATTCGCCAGATTTAAAAGTCCAGCCACAAACTCAATTGAGAACATTCGGGCATCATAACTCGTGAAGTATACAAGAATGGAAAGAAATTTGACTCTACTAAAGAATTAAAAGAAGTAATTGAAAAAGCGTGGTTTTTTTTTTTTTTTTTTTTTTTTTTTTTTTTTTTTTTGCCACCAATAATATTCCAAAAATTAATTTATTCAAGAGAAACACGATTATTTAAAGTTATCCTAAACCAGAGAACTACTATTAATAAAGAGCGTCATGTAAACGTGTGAAATGATGTGTTTCGATTGTGTCTAATTTTTTGAAACCCTATATAGTTACAGTTTTTTATTAAAATTTTTATAGTTATAATAATTTTATTTTTGATTCATTCTTTTTGATATGATTTATTTGAATAATTTTACAGAAACTATTAAGTAAAAAATAAATTTCCGTTTATCAATGCATGCATTTAAACAAGACTCCAAACATACATTTAAACAGGAGATATTTTAGTCACAGGACCTGATTATCGCAGGGACATACAAAGCATGTGCCCCTGGCCCACATTTTCAAGGGCCCCCAAAATACATTTTCCCCCCACTCTCTTAAGATATAAATTACTACGAATTTACATTTATAATTCACAGAAAAAATTATTTTTTAGCATTCATGCAAACTAAACTATCTAGGGTGTCAACGATTTTAATTAGTTGATTTAAATCAGTGATTAAGTCGGGATTTTAATCAACCGATTTTTTTTTAAAAATCATTGATTAAAATCAAAAAATTTTTAAATGTTTAAAATGTCAAAACAAAGTATTAAAATCTAAGATGAACATAATTTGAAAGTTTCTACAGTATTTTGACTTATAAATAAACAAAAAAAGAGCTCTAAATAATTGTTTCTAAAATTAATTCCTGAGTATTGTAAAAAAATAAAAACAGTTAAGTTTGTAAAAAGCATTGTTATTATCCAACATAAAACAGTTTCATTTAAAAATTATATTTAAATCCAATACAATTTGTAATGTCATAATTTCCTTTATGTTGTCAAATTATGCTTTACTTTATATAAAATAGACATAGCAAGAGTAATAAATTTCAACAAGTAAAAGAATAAATAGTCAGTGTCTTAGTTTCTCGTTCTACTTTTGTAATAATAAATTAATAACAATCTCGAGTTAAAGAAGAATAAAAGAGTGAGATCTGCTCAACAGCTAAATTGTAAATGAATGCGTAAGAAAAGAAGAGCTACTTGGTGTAAAAATGTTGAGCACAGCAAGAGCTTCTTCGGTATAGGTTGAATTAAATGTTTTTTTTTTTTTTTTTTTTTTTTTTTTTTACTTTGTAACTCATATATACTAAATAAAAAATTAATTAGGGATAGAAAAGGCAGTAAAACTTTCCTTAAAAAGGAAAAAAAAATGGATCCATTGAAAGCTAATAATCCCCACTGAGATGTAACAATTCTGTTATTTAAATATTTTGAGGATTTCAGATATTACTGGCTATCTTTATATTTATTCTGTAGTTGTGTATGAATGGGTTTAACTCATTTTCATAATTTTTTTGGTTAGCATGCACGACACATACATGTGTGTAAATTTAGATTTTGGTGATTAACAGTAATTTTTCTTAGTACAAATGCAAAACGAGCTGCAAATAATATTGGTTAGTTTTGTTATTTGTGCTACTAACTAATGAATTTGCATTTTTTATTAATTCTGTAATTACTTACTGTTTCTTCTAGGCCATTTTTTTTCACCCTGCCCCTTTTGAAATTGGCAAAATGCACCCTGCCTTAAAAAAAAAAATAGTTCAATTCACTTGTAGTTGTGCCAGAGATTTATTGTAAAAAACTTCCTCATTCAACAGTATCCCTAAATTCATGTGCCCAAGATCTTGCAAAAATAATAGAACTTTATTTTTTCAGAAAAAGCAGGATATTATTAAAACGTTTTATTTAATTGTATTTTTCAATTTGTGATTCATAAAATTATTAAAAATTAAGGACACTTTATTTATCATACTAAAATGAATTGCATTATTAATTATCATTTTAATAATTAAAGCTTAAAAATGTATAATGTGTTCCTAATTAGAGAGTTAATTGTTTAATAATTATTAATTTGAAGTTCTGTTAATTATGTATTTAATATTAAATGCAGTTATTAATAATTGTAATAAATGTTAAATATCACTGGTATTTAATAGTGTTTTACATAATTATTACAATATTAATGTATAACATTATTGTATGATACTAACTAATGAAACTACTAATTTGCGGTTTTTATAATTTCTGTAATTACTAATTATTAATAATAATTTTATTAATTAAAGTATAAAAACACAGATTATGTTTGCAATTAGTGCTTTAATTGTTTTGGAAACCTAAAACCCTTGATAGCTATTCAGTATTTGAACGCTGGGAAAAAAATCATAAAAATCCGATTTTTTTTATTTAAAAAAAAATCATGATTTTTTTACACCCTAAAACTGTCACAGTGTTACTCACTAAAGACAATAAAGTATAATATAAATTTCGGAATCCAGAATAGAGCGGATATTACATCAAACGTGTTTCATCCCGTCCCTTAGATCTACAGCTTTACTTACTCTAAATAGCATATGATGCAGAAGATTTTACTTTCCCATAATTTTTAATGTGTTTTTACATGTATCTATAATGTATTCTTTATATATATATATATACAGGGTGATTTATAAAGATCGAAACAATAGGCTATATCCTTAAATATTGCTTCTAGACACTATAGGTGCAGATTCCCAAATTTTTTAAGGAGCCAGTGACTCCTAAACCCCAAAAATCCAATCGCCACTTTGGCTCCTAACCAAAATCTAGTGGCCACATTGTGAAACAAACTCATAAAACAATAGTGTTCATATGGAAAAAACTTAACAAAAAAACTCAGGAATTCAAAATGAAAAATAGTTTAATTAATAAATACACATGTACAACAAAGCACTGACTAATTACAACAAATGTGTATATTTAATTTAATCCTAAAATTCTTGAAACTTTGATATTAGAGAAGTAGAAGATAGGGTAAGGTGCCCTATTATCGTCCCCCAGTCACTTTTAGGCCCTTGGAAGTTGTAATTTTCAGTGAAAATCTACCAAATTTGGATTTTACACAGACTAACTACCTACGCACATAGAAACGTAGATAAATATCGTACAAAAAAATTTTAATAATGCGAAAATTGTTTTTTCAAAAGTATCTAAAAAATGCAAAAGAAAAAAAATGGTCCCAAATTCGTCCCCCCAAAAAATCCAATACGCCAAGGCGTAACTTATAACTAAATCAAAATTTATTTCTAAATGAGTAACATAACGAAACATTAGCATACTTTCCAACCTCCCGATTTTTTTCATACCAATATTTTTATGCAGAAATACTTGCTTTATACAATCGCAGTTTTAACGAATTTAAATAAAGAAAACATTTTTGTAAGATTTTACTGATATCCAAAAAATCGGGAGATTGGCAACTATGCATTAGCTATCCAGACGTGAGGGAAAAATTAAGAAAGATGTCATGAAAAAGTATTCCTAATTTCGTCCCCGGGACGAAAATAAGAACTGCAAGAGGGGCGAAATTTGGACCACGCTATTTCCGAATATTACGGGTCTTCTATTCCCGTAAGATGAACTGAGCGTCCTAAAACTCACTGTATGCTACTGTCAGCATCTTACCAACGTAAAATACATGCAATGAATAAAAAATAAATACTTAAAGTACAGTAAATAACGTTCTACAAACGATGTAATAAGAACGCAGGTCTTCTAAAAATAGGAAATTCGCCGTCTTTAATTTATGTATGCGTTTTGGCGAACGAAACTTTCAACATTAACCCCTTTTACCTTCCGTCCACTGTGCCTTGCGTCATAAGTGGCGCCACTTTCGCAGAAGCGGAGAAGTTAAGGGGGATGAAATTAGGAGAGTGGACGAAATATGGGCACTTTATTCTAAATCTGGAAAAATCAGAAGATAAAGTCTTTGGGCTGTCTTGTTAGCAGACCTGCAGTAAAGGAGTATTTATTTCAACTCTGGATTTCGGACGAAACCTTCGAAGGTGCTTGCTTTCGCTGGTGTCCAAAGGAGAAGCTTTACCATTAGTGCGCTCATGTGCCGAGCTTCGCAGCTGCTAAGTTTTGTAGTGGAGTGCGCAGAATTATATTCGAACATAATGTTCGGCAAGAAAGCAGTACATCACGGGTGCAGCGTTCACGACGGTAACTGAGATCGCAAAAATTCCCTGACTTTTTATCAAGGTCATGCTTGATCTCGGCCAGTGAAAAGAGCAGGTGCTTTACTATTTGCAAAAGAAATAAAAATATAAAAATTCCGCGACGGGGATGGGGAACACTGGAAATTGATATCTGGCGACTAAGACACTGAAAGTTAGTCGCCAAAGTAGAAAATTTAGTCGTAACGTGGCGACTGGCGACCGTAAATCTGCACCTATACTAGACACATATTTCCAATTGCAAAGTTTCATAAAAAAAAAAAGGTGCAAAATTTGATGAGATAAGTTGCAACTCCATGGGGGGTCTATTTGAGAAAATATGAAAATTAAATTTTTATACGGCCCTCGTAGGGTAAAATTTCCAATTAGGAAAATTTTCCTTATCCATTCCTGAATTAAACACAAAAAATTCCATCTTCATATCTGTAAAACTCACAGAGATATCCCCGCTTAAATAATTCGCCAGGTTTTAAGGGATTAGACACAAATTGAAATGCGTGTAATTCAAGAAACAATGTTACTTTGAGTTCCCGGAAACATGTAAAAAACATATTTATTGAGTTAGAATGTTGTTGTTTTTTCTTTTTTGTGATGGTTAACTATATAATTTGCAAACAAAATCACATCCTAAAATTTCTCATAAAGTTTAAAAAAAAAAAATTTAAATGGTTATTATTCTTTTTAAAAGGGGTAATTTAAAATCGTTATAGCTCGAAACATTATTTATCTAATTTCAAAAATTTTTCGTTTAATTAAAGAGAGAAATATAATTTTAATTTTGTTTCAGGATTCTTTTAAATATTAATTTAAAAAATATTTAAAATATAAATTTAAAAAAAATGATTATTTTAAAAAAAAATCATATTTTCAAAAGTAAATATTTTTTTCATATTTGCCGACACAAAATTATTGTAAAATAATCAAAAAAGACATGTTCTAAGTTTGCTTCTTTTTTTTTTATTTAACAATTCTTGATTTATAATAATTTAAAGACGACGAGAAATGGTGGAAAAAAACATCATGCAGAAAAACGCATTTAAAATTTTAAACAAAGATTGGCTTCCTGTCAAAGATCCTTTCTGAACGATTTAAATGTCCGTCAATTAATTTAAATCAAGGATTTTTATAACATGCCGAATAAGATTTTTTTCAAAATTTTAGCACTCATCTCTTCAGGTTTTATATCGCCCCGGCGAGGCCGTTATAAAAAAGGCTTTATTCTGGGGCCAGGCCAAGACAGACCTTACTTATTTTTTGAAGGCTTGGCCGGGTCGGGCCGGGCCTAATGTATTTTTTCATACCGAACCGGGACTGGCTTCCTTCTTGCTAGGTCTTCAAGGGGCGAATTTTTCAGTTCCGGTCTCGACCCAACTCGTATTAAAATCATTGTCTCTGACTGACTTGATCCGTGCAAAAATCAGTAACATTTGCCTCAGCCCAAAAATTTTTACAAAAAATGCATTATTTTTAACTTGCCATTATTTTACAATAAAACGTTAAAATTCATTTTTTTTTAAAGGATATTAGATTTAAAGGCAATAAATAAATAAATAAATAAATAGAGTAAAACCAGTATAAAAGAACCTGCCTATGACTGAATCCTCTCTTAAACGGAAAATTTTTTTGATGTATGCAAAAGGAATATTAATAATACCTGAGAAAAGAATAGACTACATTTACACCTCGTAAGAAGGGAACTTGTCTATACCGCATTTTTTTCTTTCCTATGTGATTCCGTGTTAGAAGATTTTACTGTATAGCATTTTTCAAAGTCTCCAATACATGAAATATGGATTAACGGTATTAAATGATAAGTGAAACATTTGCATACAAATAGAGATTCATTAAAATAAATAAATATCACAGCCTTTGGCGCTTCTTTAAAAATGAAGATTATAAACATGAAAGAAGAAAAGCTATAATAAGTATGTATTTTTGCTCAGAACTCCTCGATACAAAACAAATATTAGCCATATCGATGTAAAAAAAAAAAAAAAAAAAAAAAAAAAAAAAAAAAAAACTCTTTTGAAGATATTCAGTCAGGCCGGGCCGGGTGCGGGTTGAGATTTTAACTTTATTTTCTATGGGTCGGCTTGGGACCGATCCTGGATATTTCGCCCCGTGCAGACCTCCAGCATATTTTGAAAGCAGATTTAACGTAAAATCTATACGCTGCTATTTTATCTCCAAAGGACAGGCACTGTCTTAAATCGACTTTTAATAACGTACAATTTGTGGATGATCCCTATCTTGCATTCAAAATGAGTCAATAGCTCGTCGGTCAGAGGCATGGGTAAATGGTGTAAGTCACGAATTTTGGATTTTAATATCTCTGCGAATTTTGCAGATATCGAAATGAAGTTTTTTGTGTTTAATTCAGGAATGGATAAGGAAAAATTTCCTAATCGGAAATTTCACTCTGCGGGGCCCGTATAAAATTTAGTTTTTTTATTATTTCAAATAGACCCCCTCCCCATGGAGTTGCAACTTACGTCATTAAATTTTGCACCTTTTTTGTGAAACTTTGCAATTGGAAGTATGTGTCTAGGGACAATATTTAAGGAAATAGCCTATTGTTTCGATCTTTATGAATCATCCTGTTTATATATACTCGTATATACAGAGTAGCCATAAGTAATACGCACGTAATTCATGCACGTGGTTGAAGGGCTATACAAGCTAAACTATTTGGAATATTTTAAATAGATTTGGTATCTTTACTGTTTAGAGCATGCGAAAATAAGTTCTGTAATTAAAGAAAAAAAATTAAATTTAAATTTCCCGACAGATGGGCTATATACCATCAAATATAAAAATAAATAACAGAAAAGAAAAGAATTTCCCACCAGCTAAATTTTAAAACTTTTTTCTAAAAATTTTAATTAATACTAGCTATAAAAATATATAATATAAAAAAGTTTTAAAATTTAGCGGGTGCGAAATTCTTTTTTCTTTTATTTATTTTTAAATTTGATTGTATAAAGTCCAATTATCGAAAAATTTTAATTTTTTAATTTTTTATTGCAGAACTTGTTTCCGCGTACTCTAAACAGTATAAGTGCCAAACCTCTTTAAAATATTCCCAATCGTTTAACTTGTAGAGCCCTTCAAACACGTGCTGTTTAATTATTGCCACCCTGTATATGTGTGTGACATAATGAATGCACATTAGAAGATCTTAGCAGAATAACTCATTGTATTCTATTGTTGTAGGCGTAAATTTCATTTATTAGAAATCTAGCAATCTCTTATAGCAGTCGTTTCGTATCTGAAAACAAGGCGTTGGAATGAATTCTATTAGAGATTCTATTAATACCTTAAAAAAAGTCAGTTTTACAGAGCAAACAGCTTTATTAACTTAGTTCATTTCTTAATAAACAATAACAGGTTAATTCCAACAAAACCATTTTTTAAATTGGCAAGTTGCTTGGATAATAATTAATGACAACCTAATCTATCGAACTTATTGGTAATGCAGAGAAAAAGTTTGTGATTCCAATAATAACAGAATATATTTGCCGTAGAATGAGATGGTGAACTGCCGTAACTTTTCTAGACAACAATACTAGCAAAAATCTGAGTTTTGAGAGTGTGCGAAATGTTTTAAACTACAGTGCACAGTAATACAGAGAAATCTTAAAAACAAAGTGAACTGGATCCCTTTTAATCAGCTAACCCAAAGGCACTAAGCAGCCACGTATGGGGGGAAAGGGTAAATGAGCATGAAGAAGGCGCAAAAACATCATAGAACGTGTCCCGAAAAAATAATAAAAAGCTGGGATTATGAAAGAAAAAGAATATTCCAAACGGAATGATTTTAATACAGGAAAGCTAAGATACTAGGAGTAGAATAATGGGAGTTTGCTATGTGAAATAATAAAAAATATATATATGTAAGGCGAAAAATATAAATTAAATAAGAAAAATCCCTGCCGGCCCGGCCTACAGGCGGAGGTAGATTTCGAAGTTAAGTATACTAATTTCACAAACAAAAACCAAATCATGATTAGAGATACACCCACTTTAACAATTTTATCTGGCCGCTTTTGACGAGTTTTTATTCCATTTTTATATAATAACTGGTTTTATCACAATCATGTTAGGGCGGTATTCAAAAAAATACTTTTCCATGCTCAACAACTCGAAATTTTCTGGCATAACTCCAGATTCATTTTTAATAGGAAAAACATGAAACTTGTTGACGCGATTTTTGAAGAGATTTATAAGCGACCTGTGTTTTTAATTTTCGTTCAATTAATTAAAACTTGATATATAAACAATTATTTTCTCAGTAAGACAATATTTTTCGTTTCTAACACAATCTCTTCGAGAAATTCCGTTCAAAATGCCCACTTTGACATCATTTTTTTAAATATATTCTGCCTCTGTCAAAAAATCGATCATTACGGTACATTATACAGTTTCTGAATAAGTTAATCTACCAATTGGATGCGTTTGAGAGCAAAAATGAATTTAAAAATGAGTCAGAAAATAAGCAGTTTGGATTTGAATACTCCCTTAATACGATGATTTTTCCAACACAATCCGCTTCGGGAAATTCAGTTCAAAAGGCCCACTTTGACAGCATGTTTTAAAATATATTCTGCCTCTATCAAAAAATTGACCATTACAGTACATTATATAGTTTCTGAGTAAGAAAAGGTAGCAATTGGAAGCCTTTGAGAGTAAAAATGGATTGTAAAATGAGTCAGAAAATAAGCAGTTTCGATTTGAATACACCCTTACGATGATTTTTTTTCTTCAACCGCTATGTATTTTTAATTTGTTTTTGCTGTAAGAATTGGTCCTATCCAAAACTTGTCTATATAGATGTTGTAGATAATATTAAGAAGATATATGATAAATTCATGGGGATTTTATATCTTTTGAATTGACGGAGTTATGGATTTTTTTCCTTCTTCAAACGCCCTTTTTGTTTTCGTTTTTAATTTGTTTTTGCGGTATGAATTGGTCCTATCAAAAACTTGTGAATATAAAAGTTGTAGATAATGTTAAGGAGATTCATGATAAAATTAATTGGATTTGATATCTTGAGAATTGACGAAGTTATGAATTTTTTTCTCCCCAAAAACCCTATTTTTTGCGCCCCTTGAGCCCATTTTTAACTTTATCAAAAATCTGTGATACATAAATTTTTGGCCCTATTTTTAGAAGTAATAAAAACTTTAAACTGATTCGATCTGTACAAAATTTAAGAGTTATGGGGTTTTTTCTGTTTTCACAAAACCCCTCCCTATTTCCATCCCCTTGGTCCGATTTTGCCCATTAACGAACTTGACCAAGATTTTATGCCCCTTGATTTTATGTATCAGTTTGGAAGAGATTGGTGCAGAGTTGTGGAAGTTATCGTGTCCAGAAGAAAGTGATATATATAGATACCTATATATATATGTATATATATATATATATATATATATCATTTTTAATCAATTCACTTGATTTTTGTGGTTGTTTGGGCACAGGGGAAAATTAATTTTAGCTTTAGCTTATTTTTCCCACAGAAAACAACCATTTTGCTTATATCATTGAATTCTGTGCCCTTGATAACGTAATTCAATGTATAAGCTTTTCAATTTTTGTCGGTGTCCACTTTTTTCTTCCATAATAATTCTTATAATATTTTTTTTTTTTTTTTTTTTAATACTTACAGCTTTAATTCATAATAATTGACGGTGGTAGGTTATGTTTAATTAATGTAATATATATATATATATATATACATATACATATATATATATATATATATAAAGTTTTTTTACTGGGGGTGGTTTTGGGCTCTAGGGGTCATGATCGGTGTAGATCTGCAAAAATTTTTCAGAAATTCCAACATAGGATCGACGCCAATAGGTAGTATTTCATACGAAATCTACCTAAAAATATAGAAATTCAAAATATATTATACATAATGAATTTGCTCGGTAATAGATTTTTACCCCCCTACCCGCACACACACCTACTCTAAAATTTCGGCTAACTCTACGGAAATATTAAACTGGCGTGCTACCTTATTTTTGTTATGCTTACATAAATACTGAAAGTTTATTTTTAATGCAGATTTTCAATTTTTGTTATAAAACATTTAATTATGGTAAATATATTTCATGCCTAATGGGTGTTCAGACTCTTTTATGACATATGTAGGTGGATACAGGAAGTCAAATTCAATTGTGCAGATGTAATTATATATTTAAAGGTATATAAATGTTGTATGTCTCGAATTCAAAGTTTTTTTTTTTTTTTTTAAACTTATACATATAGATGCCACTTTTCCACTTTTTGGAGGATTTCCGTTTTTCTTGGGGTTTTTTTTTTTTAACAATATCAGCGAATTCCGAAGAATCGTAAAATAAAACAGCGTTGAAGTGCGCCTCGAAACAAACTGAGAATTTCGTCAAACGATCCATGAATAAAATTACAAATTTCGGCCGGTCACTCGAGCAAAACTCGCGACTTTCGTCAAACGGTCGCGGAAAAACTCGTCGAGATGTCCTTATTAGCCTTAAAAAAGTCGCGGATTTCTTCAAACAATCCCGGAATAAAATCGTGAATTTCGTCGAACGATCGTGTAATAAAATCGCGAATTTCGTCGAACAATCTCCGAATAAACTCGCGAATTTCGTCGAACAATCTCGGAATAAAATCGTGAATTTCGTCGAACATCGTGTAATAAAATCGCGAATTTCGTCGAACGATCACGGAATAAAATCTTGAATTTCGTCGAACATCGTGTAATAAAGTCGTGAATTTCGTCGAACGATCACGGAATAAAGTCGTGAATTTCGTCGAACGATCGCGGAATAAAATTGCAAATTTCGTCAATCGGTCGTGTAAGAAAAAAAGTAATTTTCACCAATCGGTCACGGAGAAAAAATTACGAATTTCGTCAAGAAGTTGCGGAGAAAATCACAAATTTTGTCAAATAAGTGCAGAAATTAATCGCGAATTTCGTCAAATGATCGCTGAATAAAATCGAACATTTCGTCGAATTAGCGTGGGAAAAAAATCGCGAATTTTGTTAAGAGGTCGCTTTAAAAAAGCGCATTTTCATAGTCGGTCGTGAAAAAAAATCGTAAATTTGAACCAAGTTATGGTTTTTTGTACATGTAAAAATGATAATTTAATTATTTAATATTCACATTATTTGCTTATGATTAGAATACATGAAAACCTAACTCTGCATTTGGGCGAAATGATGTTAATGTTGTATAAAACTATACATGTTGACAGGCAGTCATTTTCTTCAACTCACCTATGAAAATGCAATATATTTATTACAGAAACTACTATGAAACATTTTAACATAAGAAATTTGTTAATGTATTTATTTTATATTCAATACAATTTAGTTCACGAAATTTACCCATAAATGTTGTGAAAAATGTCGTAAATTTTACTTTCACTTGTAATTTCCTCTTTTTTATTTTCTGAGTGGCATCTCTGTATACATTAAAAACTTTAATGTAAACATTTAAAAGGTCATAAGTAACCCAAAGCTTCATTTTGCAAAATTACTAAAAAAAATCGAAGTGAGGGTTTTATAAAAACGATAATATTCAATGCCTAATAATAAAATTTTAACAGTTTTTTAATTAACAAGGCAGCTTCTCTAGCATCCAGTTCGTTGTGTATGGTTTTATAAATTAATTTTGCTCATACATTTTGTGGTACATTTGGTATTTTTCATTACAGATTTATTTTTTCTTTTAATGATTTTAAAATGTAACATAGTCACTATTTACCCAATTTCTTCTTCTCTTTTGTCATATAATAAAGTTTTTGCTCTTTTTTGTAAGCTTTCTAACTTTACTGGACATAAAACAAAATTTATCGTGGGATTCAGGATTTGGGGCCCCTTAAAATTTGGAAATCTTAACCCAGGCCTATACTCTGCCTAACGAAAATCAGGCCCTGAAAGCAGTTGAACATTTATCAAAATTGTTTTGTTTCTTTTAATGTAAACCGTATTCATTTCAATTTCAACTCTATTTAAATCTTTTTCTAGGCTGCTCATGCTGTTCTGCAGCAACAGGATGCTGGTAAGCCTGTTTATAAAGTTAAAAACGTGTCTCTCAACACCTTATGTAGTACCTATGGTGGTTCAATAAACCCCCGAAAAGATCAAATGAAAAGCCTGTATCGACGGGATCAAAAATTTTGGAGTCGGCGGCCTTTAACAGAAGACATGATTTTCCATGCTGCCTTTGATGTATATTGCCTTTTACCTACAACATACTATAATATCAAAGGGTAATTGAATTCAATATATTTTTATTTAGTATTGTATTTCTAATACCATTTCATGGGAAATATTTTTCTCAATGCTTTTTTTTTTTTTTCTAAATTTAGTATTTTGTGATAACTGACTCAATATAATATTTAGCCCTTATCGGACGCTAGCTATTTATACATGATTCTATTTTTATATTCTATTCTCACCACTATATTTTAAAAATAAATTTTGTGGTACATTTCTTTTGCACATGTTGTCAACTTATAAGTAAAAGGATAAAAAAAAAAAAAAAAAAAAAAAAAAAAAAAGTGTTGCCAACCGAATAAAATTTGTGTAAGAAATGCTGATCCCGATTTCACGTGGGAAGTGCAGTGTTGCCAATTGAGTACTTTTTTAAAGTCAGATTTCTTGATTGGCACCACTTTTTTCAAATGGTAAAATTCGCCTTATTTAATGACACATTAATTAAAGCGAAAGCAAGGGGAATTTTACCATTTCAAAAAAGTGTGCGATCAAGAAATCTGAATTACTAAAAAGTAGCCTACTGGTAACACTGGGGAAGTGTCATAGGACCGATAAGGGTTAGTAATATATTTTTAAGTTTGGAAGTGTAGAAATTGTAATTTGTTAGCATTTAAGAAAATAAATAACAGATTGGTGTTTACTTTATGTCTGTGACTGCGCTTTATATAGCTATAAAGAGCGTATTATTTAAATAACATGAAATATGCAGCATTTTAATTTTCATATTAAGTATTGTTTCTTACTTCTACAATATTCTCTTTCAGCTTACTTAAACCCGAGTCGTATCGCATGTTAGAAGAGTTGTGCCACGAACAGGTTATGACGTACATTCATCCAGAGGAGGTAAAATCATCGAAAAAACAAAGAAAAATAGATATGGAAGTTTTAGACTTAAAACAAAAATTAAATTCAACGCATACGAAACAAATAGTACTTAGCAACCGAGAAATTCGGTTACTTAGGTAAGTTATAAGTATTTATTTATAGTAAAAATTTTAGTTTTTGATATATATATTTTTTTTTCTGGTGTAGTGAAATTTTTCATTTTTCATTCGTACAATCTCTTGACTTTTAAGTCCTTGAATAATAATTTTTATTTTAGTACATATCAGGGATGAGAGTTCCGACTTTTTGCAATCCAGTATAAACTTAGAGAAAACGTTGTGATGTTAAATCGCAAAAATGTTCCGATTAAATGAAATAACATTTTCTCTAAGATTATCCTGGTGTGCAAAAATTCGGAACTCTTATCCCTGACATATTCTTGTTTTTCTTTTTCTTTCTTTTTTTTTAATTGCATATACTGGGGAACATCCCATTGCATGATTGCATAACATGCAATGGGATGTTCTCCAGCACCTACATTCCTGCACTTTTCGAGGTAAATTATTATTATTTTTTATTTAATCTAATGTAAATAACTGTTTCTAAAAATCAATGAACATTGTGGCTATCACTTAGTCTTAACATGATTTGCTTAAAAATAGTGGTAATTTTCCTTACCGTCCCATCCTTACCATCCCTTTTTTTTTTTCCATTACCGTCCCTTTTTTCCTATACCATCCCCTTTTTTTCCTTCCGTCCCTTCTTTAACACCCCTAGAGAATGTTATACCAAAATTTTTTACTAAAAATACTACATTGTTATTATTTCTTATTTGAATGTCCTGTGGGTACTATGCAAATTCATTATAAGTAAAAATTATAGAAAGTTATAGTGGTAAAATGGTAAGGAAAATTAAACTCGCAAGTTTAACTTAAACCTCAGTTAAATAAAAAAAATTTTGCTGCTGACCATGTTTTCTTTATTTTGAATTATTAAGGCATTCGTCTATCAGATTAAAATGTTATTTTAGCAAGTATAATTTCATCAGATTTTTATTCCCGAAAGTCAAAAAATTGTGAGAATGCCTCCTATATGGTTTGATATGTATGTTTTTAATTTAGCCAATTATCTACAAAGCAATTAAATTTAGTTTGTTATGTTAAAACCTCCTCCCCCCCCCCCCCCCCCAAGAAACAACTTCCCAGATTTGGTTCTTATTGAGTAATATATTATTGTTATTATTAATGTCTAAATGAGGTTATATTTTTGAAGCATCGCTCAACCTCTATTTTTATTATTATTACTTATTAAAAAATTGTATAAAAGAACTCTATTCATCATTTTTAAAAGTCAAATAATCATTTTATAGGTCCAGATGTGATAATTCCGCCCACTTTCAACATATTTGTGTTTAATTGTTAATACCAGCTTTCAGACAAACTTAGAAAGTTGTTTCTTTATGTTGAAAGGTAATTCGATCTTTTGTGAATAATATAAAAAAGTAAAATGTAGGTTTACTTCAGTTTTTAAGTATGGTCGAAATTATCCCTATAAAAAGGAAAATAAAAATAAATAAAAATTGAGGTAATTCGAAGCAATAATAGGGAAACTGTAACTGCTGTTTATTTTCTCTATGTAAAGTCATACAAACCGGCAAAGGATAAATCTTTTTCATACCTTGTTTGCTAATATCTGCCTTCCTTTTGTATATTTTTTTCTAGTGTGTACTTTCTTTGTTTCGGCAATTCAGCTGTTTCCAAGTTCATACAAGTACTTCTTTTGTCAGAAATTCTCCAAATTTTTGTAACTTTTGTTGTGACCTTTTTTGAAGGGGTTTTTTGAGACCTCGTTGTGCTGGGATCATTTATAGATATTTTCCATTTTTCTGAAAATATGCCTGTCACATATATTGTTGATGAACTGAGAAGTGTGTTTTGAAATAGGCATTTTTTTAACTTTTAATAGATAACTTGTTTGCATATTTATTTTCTGTTGTTAATTATGACATAGAGATTGTGCAATGGTATTCAGAAACATTTTCCAATAAGAGAAATAATTCAAGTATAACTGCATACATCTTATGAGGGCAAAGAAACTACATTGTGTACCGGCCACCTTCCCGCTATTCTTCTGTAAAATGCGGATTAATTTGACCCATGTTAAACATGTTTCGAACCAGAAAATTCTTTAAGAAATGAAGCGTTCCATGTAGAAACGTGAAATTTATCATCAAATAAATTTTCCGTTTTTAAACTTGGTTAACCTGGGTCAAATTAACCCACATTTTATGGAAGAATTGTTGGAGGTTGGCAAGTATGACATTGGAGGAAGTTTGTGTTTTAACACAGCTCTCTTTCACATGGTATTTCCAAAATTTCACTAATTAAATTGAAATCACTTGGTAAACCTGACAAATTTTGTTTTTGATCAACAAATGGTGGAGTAGAAGCTAATTTTCTCATTAAGTATTGTTCTAGATCAATTGGATTAAATTCTGATTCTGGAAATTGTGTTGCATCAAGAGGGAAAATCCCAGTATTTCTAAAGCCTGATATTATGTTCCTTGGTTTCATAGTAGTCTGCTATAAAGAGTTGAACATATATAGACTTTAAAAGATGACTATTTTTTACCAATAATAATTTTACCATAATTCTCAATTTTGATATAACAGATAATTTTTATCGGGCCAAAGACATATTTATCCAATTGCTGTAGTTTATTAGTTAAGTAACTTGGCAAACATAACATAATTATGCTGTTTTTTATTGTTTCTAAGCATATTCAATTGTTCATATGACTGGAATGACCATCACAAATTACCGATCGGACTTACCCCATATTTCACAAAATTTTAGGGTAATAAAGACCGTGGAATAAAATTAAATAATAATTCAGGTTTCATGTAACTACACTATACAGGATGTCTGGTCTCAACGGTGTCCAACGGCTAATTCCTAAACCGTTAGTCGTAGACATATAGTTCCAATTACAAAATTGTTTTAAATCAGGTAAAGAAATATTTTAAAAGCGATTTGGATCAATAAAAACATTTCTTAAAAAATTACGAAATTTAAATTTTTATACGGTTCCCCGGTCCTAATTCCCTATTTAGTAAAATTTTCCTTTTACACTGACAAGCAGGGCTTAATTTGCGCCGGAGCCCACCGGAGCTCAGCTCCGGTACTTCTCTGTTTTTAGCAAATTTTTAAATTTTGGTCGAAATTCACCGGAGCTCATAAATACGGGGCTCCGGAGCCCAGTGCAATACCGCTTCCGAAAAACCGAAGCCTAAATTACACAGTTAAACACAGTGGAACAGCTGACAGTTAATCATATACAGGTATATATGTTTAATTTTTTTTTATTTTACAAAAGAAAATGCATTAAATTTTGAAAATAATGTATATGAAATATAAATATGAGGATTGGAGTGACGGCGGAGGAGGATGGGAGGGGGGGTGGGTGCTCGCTACGGTTTTAGTGCTGCCGAATATTAGGGCTCCGGTACATTTTTTGTTAGAAATTAAGCCCTGCTGGCAAGTACTACAAAAGTCCCGTTATTCTACGATTAAAATTGACCGAGTAATAGCTGTTTAAAGTTGGAGCATATTTTTGACTGCAAGTTGGGGGTCATTCACAAATTTAGTCAAAATTATAATTTCGTCAGGTATATTTAAAAAATGGTTAAGAGTAAAATTAACATTGCAATATAAATTTGAAATCTTTAATCATTCTGACATATTAAGGGTGTTCTCAAATCGAAAAGGACAACTTTCTGACATAAGTTTCAATTTATTTTTGTTCGAAAATGCATGAAACTAGCTGGTGTTGTTGTTCAGAAACTATGTAATTGAGCTGTTTTTTCCATTTTTTTTGCAAACGCAATAGTTGTTTCAGAAAATAATGTCAAAGTGGGCGTTATGAACCGAATTTCCGCGCGAAGGGAGAAAGAGCACTCAAGAGCGGACGAAAACGGGTTTGTCACGTGATCGAATTCGCTTATAACTCAATATATAATTGATTCATCAAAAAATGGAAAAAACAGTTCCATTCCAGATCGCTTTCATGGCCAGGCTTTCCAATTTTATATCTTTCCGTTAAAAAATGAATTTGTAAATATGTCAAAACATTTTTCGCTCGTTGAGCAGAGCAGTTAAGAACAGCCTTAATGCAAAATATACAATTTGTAATAAACATTTAAGAAGAAGAAAAAAACAGAATTTTGGTTAAATAAAATTATGCTAAATTAACAGCCTTAATTCTTTACAAAATGATACGTATTTTAAAATATTATTAGATTACACTAGCATGCAAAAGTTGGGTTATGCCATGTTTTTTAGCTTTTGATAATTTATTCTTGTGTATTCTTTACCGCTGAATCCAAAATTGATCATCTTCTTTAATCATCACATCAGGATTTTTCGCATATTGCAAATTTCAAAGTTAAAAAATTCAAAGTTAAAATTGAACCTCCGCCTCCTTCTCATCGGACCACTCAGCTGTTTAGCTGTAAGAATCCCAGGATAAGCAAAACCATTGAATAATTATTGAATAAAATAAAAAAAGTTTTACATATGTTTTATAGTATGAGATTTTCGCTATATTTTAACTTACACATTTACGATTTGAAAAAAAAAATATTCTAACGCGATTGTTAAATATGAAGGTCATTTTCAGATTCAGTGCTAAAAAGTACGTAAAAATCACAGACCTGCCAACTGCTACGAAAAAATCGTAGTTGCTACGATTTGGACCTATAAACTACGATGCTACGAAAATCGGTCTTAAACTGCGATTTTTTGCAAAAAACAAAAAAACGCATTTTTTGTTTCTAATTCCGATTTTTATCCCGCGCAGCATATTTTTCAGGAATGATTCTGGTCCAAAATTTCAAAGTATTCATTTCCGAAAGTTTTAAAAAATTTGTCATTAGTCCGAAAATTCGGATATTAAAAAATGCTCATGGGGGGAAAAAACAATCTGAACTGCAAAACAAACTTCTTTACATAAAACCCTCTTTATGTATATCAACCACAAGTGAATCGTATTTCTGAAAATATTTATACAGGAATTCCCTTCCTTAGAAACAGGGATGCCATTTTAAGAATTTCTGGAGGCGGGGGAGATTTGAAATAGTGCGCAAAATCGCACGATTTGTACTATTTATTATTAAACATTTCAATTTTGTGTGGTAAAAAACACAAAATTCGTCAAAAGTTCAGGATAAAAAGTGCAGATTTCAACAAAGAATCGTGATAGAAAAATGTGAATTACGATTGTGGGGGAAAAATTGTGAATATCCTGAAATGGTCGCGGGAAAAAAAAATTCGAGAATTTCGTCAAAATTTACTGCACTGGGCTAAAAAATTGGAACCAGGCTTCTTTTACAAATGTAAAAAAAAATGCAGCAAAACGAGAAGAAACTTTAAATATCGTATAAAAATTTTCAGAGGAAAAAATTTAATATATTGAGTTGAAAGACTGAAACCTTATTTCTTTTACGAATGTCAAAAGATGGCTCCGAAACACGAAAAACCAACCAACCAACCTCAAGATTAATTTCAATATTCTGTGCTACGATTTCTCATTTTCAAAAGTTGGTAGGTCTGAAATCAATTTTCAAAAGTAAAAAAAAAAAAAAAAAAAAAAAAAAAAAAACAGCCATCTCGTCTACTATATAGTATCCGATTTTTGTTATTTCTTAACTTTGACAGGTTGTGATTTGCGAAAAATACTGACATGATGGTTAAAAATTAATGTAATTTTCGGATTAAGTGCTAAAAAATACATAAAAGTTTAAAAACCCAACAATCGCAGTCTTGTATTATCTAATCTAAAAAATTTTCTTAAACTTCTTGGCGGTAATCTATCCGAATTTTTTTGTGTTATCCTGTAAAATAAGTATAAATGGTTACCACCGAAAATCATAATAATTAGATTGTTATCGGATTTGCGCCAGTGTGTAAAATGCAATCTCGATCGGATATTTGAAAGTGAGTTAAAGTTCGAGTACAAATTTTGAACTGGAAAAACATACATATGATCGTTGAAGTAACATAAAAACTTATAAAAATAACATAATTTTTGTTAAAAGAAATCTTAAAAGAAACAGTCTCAAATCCTGACAAAATAAAACATGTTATTATAGCCAATCTGAAACTTAATAAATGTTAACTTAATCGTAATACTTGTACGATTTTTTTCAAAGCTCAGATACACATGAAATAAGACCTTCGAATACTTTAAGCACTTAGTATGTGACCCTTCAAAGCCAAGCTGAACTCATTTGTTTTCAGAGCAGAAAAGTGGCATAAGTCATGCATTTTTAAAGTTTCATAACTGGCACAATTTTAGTGTTATATGAATGGGACTTTTTTTGTATTACTTGTCAGTGTAAAAGGAAAATTTTACTAAATATAACTTATAGGACCGAGGGACCGTATAAAATTTTAAATTTCGTAATTTTTTAAGAAATGTTTTTATTGACCCAAATCGCTTTTAAAATATTTCTTTACCTGATTTAAAACATTTTTGTAATTGGAACTATAAGTCTACTACTAACGGTTTAGGAATTAGCCATTAGACACCGTTGAGACCGGACACCTTGTATATATTTTTTTAATCCATAAATATATAAGCATAAATCATAAATAAGGTGATATCGGTTTTACCTACCTTTAGGGTCAAATTTAGGAACTAAATCTTTTGAATCCTAGGCATTTCCCACATTTAACGATATACCACTAACCTCCTACGGAATTTCCTACACAATTTTTCAAACTCAAATTGCATTTCCTTACCTCTCCTTTTCTCTTCCCTATCTATCCTTTCTCGTTCTGCCTGAATATTTTTTCCCTTCACTTTACGCTCAATTTATAATTGTTTTTCTTTATGCTCCCCCTCTTCCATGGCCATTAGCTTTAAGCTCATTTTCGAAAACTCTTCGTCATAATTCGATGCCTTCATAAGTGTCTGAATGATTGCCTCATTTTTATAGTGCATCCTACATCTGTCGATTTTTGTATAGGATACCTGGCCCACAAACTCTTATTCAATCAAAATTACAGGGTGCTTATCTTGAATCTGATCTCGGATGTTTGTTCATAACTTTATTAATAAAGATATTTTAACACTATTTTAAACAGACTTAATTTGCTTTCTGCAACGCAATCACGAAAAGTGCTGAAAGTGTAGAGTAATTTGGTCGATGCACGTATGTAATGTCAACTACTTTCCGAAAAATGCATCGTCTGATTTAGCGCTTATTGGATGCTGAGATGATGGTCACTTACACCACCTGAAATGAGATAATGCCACAATATGTGGTAGAAGTAGCCACCAACCGCATCCAATTAGCACTAAATTAGACAAGATATTTTTAAACGATATTATGTCATTCCTACAAATTAAAAGAAAAAACATGTTTTGAAACAATTTTAATTCTTTAACGAAATTAAATAATGAATGTTTAAAAATATTACGAGGTTGGTTCAATAATTATTGTGCCGAGTGTGTATAAAACATTTATACTGCGATGGTTGATGTGGAATATTGAAGCCTAATGTCTTGGATGCCATGCTCAATTTCAGAACCGTAGCTGCTATATCATTTTTTTTTTTTCGTTTTAGGTGTGAGAGATGGCACCTAGCTTGAAAAGGGGTGGGTGTCGGGAGGAAAGGCAGGTTTGGAGCTTGTGGGACCAGACCTGAAGCTGTTCTGTGATAGATTTGTGACAGTGGATGAGACGTGGCTACATCACTATGATCCCGAGTCCGAACGACAGTAGCCACGTCTCATTCACTGTCATCCCCTAGCCCCCCCCCCTTTCAAGCTAGGTGCGACCTCTCACACGAAAAAATATGTTAATATATCAACTACAGTTCTGAAATTGAGCATATAGGCATCTGAGACATTAGGCTTCAATATTCCATATCAACCATAGCAGTACAAATATTTTATACTCACTCGGGACAATAATTATTGAACCACCCTCGTATTTTACAGAACCGATCACTGTTTCTGATATGAACAAAATTTTAAGATATTTGGTTAAAAGAGCATACAATTAGATGACTTTACAGGGCTGCCACAGGCCACTATTTTTGTATTCTATTCGCGTTTATATATAAACAGGTTTTGTAGTATATTTCTCTTGCAAATATTCTCGAACAGTGTATTAATAATTTTTGTTTTGAGAAAGTGGTGTGAGGCTAATTCTAAAATAGTCGCCTGTGGCAGCCCTGTTTTAATGAACGTTCTATGAACTCTTATTGGTTGAATCATGTATATCATCTCTTATTGAGAATTTTTGTAAACTTCCTTCAGATCGCCAACATCCTCAATATTTCGCCGAATGTCGTCAAAATTTGGCAAAAACTTGCAAACTTGGGAGTTTCTTTCATTTGGCACCAAGCCAAATGAAAGTCGATTTTTCCGTCCAAACCTCACCAATGTCGCCAACACTTCGCCAAATATCACCAAATTTGGCGAAATGTTGCCAACTTCGCGCTGTCGTTTAATGCTCACTATTTAAAAAATTAATAACTGTTTCAACCGTTATTCCCATTAAATGCACTGACCCGTAGTGACCCCAAAATAACCCACTAATCAAATTTTCTCGAACATGTGACCTATCGCAATGGTCCTCTCATAATCCAAAACGGTAAAATACAAAATTTAGTCAAAATCGTTAGAGCCGTTTTTTAGATAAAATTAGCTGGACCCGTAGTAACCCAAAAAACACCTACTAATCGAATTTACTCAAACATGTGACTTAGCCCAATGGTCTTCTCGTAATCTAAAACGGTAGTATACAAAATTTAGTCAGCATCGTTTGAGCTGTTTTTTTTTTACATCAAATTAGCTTGACCCTTACCCATAGTGACCCAAAATGACCCACTAACCAAATTTCCTCGAACATGTGACTCAGCCAAATGGTCTCCTAGTACTTCAAAGTGGTAGGGTACAAAATTTAGTCAAAATTGTTAGAGCCGTTTTAAGATCAAATTAGCTTGACCCTGACCCGTAGTGATCCAAAATGACCCACTAATCAAATTTTCAATGTGACCCAGCCCAATGATCTTCTAGTAATCCAAATCGGTAGGGTACAAAATTTAGTGAAAATCGTTAGAGTTTTTTATAGTTAGAAGTTTTTTAGATAAAATTAGCTTGACCCACAGTAACCCAAAAATGACCCACTAATCGAAATTTCTCGAACATGTGACCTAGCCCATTGGTCTTCTTGTAACCCAAAATGGTACAATACAAAATTTAGTCAAAATCGTTTGCGCCGGTTTTAGATATAATTAGCTTGACCCTGACCCATAATGACCCACTAATCGAATTTTCTTGAACATGTGACCTAGCCCATTGGTCTTCTCGTGTACGAAAACGGTAGGATACAAAATTTGCTCAAAATTGTTAGAGTCGTTTTTAAGATAAAATTTGCATACACACACACACACACACACACACAATTTTGCTCGTATATTATAATACAAGATATTCTTTTAAATATTATTTGTAAACACTTGTAAGATAGTAAAAATTTTAAAAATAAGGATCTTTTTTGTATTAATTTGTATGGTGTAAAACAAACATTTAGGTGCACAATTCTGCATGATGGCTTATCAGCAAATCTGAATTTGTTCTGTAACATCTTTTTTTTTTTTCGCCTCAAACATACAACTAATTGCATATTTTATTTAGAAATCTTATAATTACTCCATTTCTGCAGTAAAAAATAGGTACTTTTTTTTTTTTTTTTTTTTTTTTTTTTTTTTTTTTTTATAAATATTAAGCGATTCTTAATGTTTTAAAACGGAGTGTAGTATCCGTGATTAAAAATGTACAATTTATCCTATAGAAAACTTCAACGTATAGTTAAAACGTTTAAAGTAATAATGATAATAAATAATAATTATAATAATCCTTATAATATTATAAATGCTAAAGTGTGTCAGAAAATTTGAATGAAGTCAACATCAATTGAATATAGATAAATTATAAACCAGAAATAAACATAGGCCGTGTTTCATTTATTTTATTCAGATATTTTTCGTAATAATTCACGATTTCATTATTTTTTACACAGAATCAATTGAATATTCTCCTGTAAAATTTAACCATCTTTCTCTTTTCGTTGCCAAAAAATAAAAACCCGGAATAATAATTTCTCCTCAGTAATTAATTTTTAATTGAAAGATTTTCACGTAAAAAAAGAAAATGAAATAAATAAATTAAGACTTAAAAAAAATGAATGTGACGTCATGTTAGAAATAAAACATAAATTTTCATGTATTTCTAATAATACAAGACGCATGAATTTTGAGTAAGTGCGGAAAGGAGGCGAATATGACGTCATATATGAAAAATAAAATGGATATCCTTTGATGTTAAAATAAAATGGGATTGAGTTATGGTATCAAATCTTATTATTTAAAATTATTATCAATACTTGACGGTTTATCGTCTGCCACGGTTAACATAAAGATTTAATTTTTAATTTAAAATTGAAATAAGTTAAAGAAAGGTTAAAAAAGAAAATGGATAGAAAATGTTAATAATATGCACCGTAAAGTTATCCATGTCGTAAATGACGTCATGATTAGCGAAAAATAGTTTTTATCATTCTTAAAAAGTAAAAAATTAACTCGAAGCATCCGGAGCTCGAACTATATGGGAGACATGCTTGTAAATCGTGGTTTGGCAACCGTATTTTAATTCCACATTTCTTTTAGCTTTAAAATAGTAAAAATATGTTGTCACTTTTAAAAATAGTTTTTTTTTTATAATAGATTTTTATAAAGTATTATAGGATGCAGTGTGTACATATACAAATTTCACAAAAAATACCACCTAAAATGCAGTTTTGTGCAGCACCTCCCAGCAATTTTTTTTCGTTTTACGAAGATAGAGCGTGCGGCGTCGACACAAATGACTACGTTATCGAGTTACGAAATGAAATCATGATGCAGGACAAGATTTTTAGGAGTACATTAAGGAATGACTGGTCTGCCTCGACATTTCTTGGTACGATAAGCGCAGCAGTGGGCGCCAACTCGTCATTTGGCATCACTATCACGTCATCTAGTTACGGAAGGAAACTGGTACCAAATGAAAGATAAAAAAAAAGTCTTTTAAGAATATTTTGGTTTCCCTGCACATATCTTTGTAGAAATACCTGGCAGACTAAAATCTATAACAAAAAAAAAAATACGTCATAATGTACAATTAAAACCCAATAAACATAATACACCGGCCTCCAAAAGTTAAGGTACAGGGACTGGATGCTTTCGATTGCACTCGTTTTGTCGAATATCTACCAACATTATTAGCGAATTGTTCTTGAACGTCTAGGACGTAAAGCATATGTTTGATTTTATATTTATCGGGGGGGGGGGGACAATTAGGGGCTAATAATAAATTTAATAATAAAATAATATTTGCGATCACCTATGTAACAGAAAAGGCTGGAAATGGTTTGTCACTGTGGTAAATGACTATTTGGGTCCTGTTCAACGTTTGTATGCATTTGTGTAAGCATAGCACTCATATTCGTGAAGATGTTAACGTTTTTGTGAAAAATTCAAACGTTTTTTGTTTATAGCATACAGAGTTTTCAACCAAATTTAACACAACCTTCCGAAAACCTGACAAAGAACAGTAGCAACAGTATACTGCAATTAAAACATGAATATATTGAATATTTGATGAGATATGGGCAATTGTATGAAATAATTTTTAACTGCGCATGCGTGGAAGATCCTAAAATTTTTATTATATAATTTGGTAGTCAGCTATTTAGGGCAACTTATATAAAAAGTCCAGTCAAATATCGCGAAAATTCACAAAGATAGGGTCGATATAGTGATTTGCTTCCTAAAAATAGCTTTATTATAAGGGATTTTCCACAACTTTTCAGTCAGCTCATTATATCTTTCTAAGTTTTTGTAACATTTGACTGGACTTTTTATAGAAGTTGCCCCAAAATACTGACTACCAAATTATGAAATAAAAATTTTGAAATCTTCCACGCATGCGCAGTTAAAAATTATCTCATAAAAATGCCTCATCAAATATTCAATATATTCATGTTTTAATTGCAGTATACTGTTGCTACTGTTCTTTGGCAAGTTTTCGGAAAGTTGTGTTAAATTTGGTTGAAAACTCTGTATGCTATAAGCAAAAAACTTTCGAATTTTTCACAGACACAATAACATCTTCACGAATATGAGTGCTATGCTTACACAAATGCACACAAACGTTGAACAAGACCCAAATAGTCATTTCAATTTCCAGCATTTTCTGTTACATAGGTGATCACAAATATTATTTTATTATTAAACGTATTATTAGCCCCGTAATTGCCCTCCCGACTAAATCTTCAACAAGAAATATGAAATCAAAGATGTTCTTTTCATCCTAGAAGTTCAAGAACAATTCGCCAATAATTTTTGTAGATATTCGACAAAACGTGCGCAATCGAAACATTCGAGTCTGTGTACTTTAACTTTTGGAGGCCAGTGTATTTTACATTACATTGCCATATATATTACTTCGAATCGACTTTCAAGATGAATTAAGGGTTTATGAAAAGTTTATTAACAGTGCGTGAGAAAATGACTGATTCGGCATAACTTAGTACAAAGCGAGAAGAACTGGGCGCCAATTCCCTATTTTGACAGTGACGTAACGTCATCGAGCTACGGCATGAAATTTTTGCACATTAAACATACTGATTAGTACAATACGAATATTTCAGTCTGCTTCGTCATATCTCGGTAGGAAATGAACAGAGCGGGGCGCCAATTCTTAATTTTGGTGGTGTAATCACGTCATCGAGTTACTACTTAAAAATTTGGCACATTAAAGGAACATATCAGTACAATAAGAATATTTCAGGCTTCATCCTCGTCATATCTTGGTACGATACGAGCAGAGCGGGGCGCCAAATCTTAATTTTGGCGGTATAATCATGTCATCGAGTCACGGCTTGAAAATTTGGCACATTAAAGGTTTATATAAGTACAATAAGACTTTCAGTCTGCCTCATCATATCTTCGTACGAGACGAGCAGATCGGGGCGCCAATTCTTAATTTTGGCGGTTTTAACACGTCATCGAGTTACGATGTGAAATCTTGATGGAGGACAAGATTATTAGGAGTAGATTAAGGAAAGACTGGTCTGCCTCGACATTTCTTGGTATGATATGAGCTATGAGCAGCAGCGGGCGCCAAGTCATCATTTTGGAATCACTATCACGTCATCGAGTTACGGGATAAAACCGGTGCCAAATTAAAGATAAAATAAAGTCTTTTAAGAATATTTTGGTCTGCCTGCGCATATCCTGGTAGAAACCTCCGGCAGACTAAAATCTATATGTATATAATATATATAAACAAGTTATGCCGAATCAGTCATTTTCTCACATACTGTTAATAAGCTGTTCCATAACCCTTAATTCATCTTGAAAGTCGATTCGAAGTAATATATATGGCAATGTAATGTAAAATATTATGTTTATAGGGTTTCAATTGTATATTATGACGTATTTTTTGTTATAGATTTTAGTCTGTCGGGGGTTTCTATCAGGATATCCGGCAGGCAGATCAAAATATTCATAAAAGACTTTACCTTTAATTTGGCACCGGTTTTATCCTGTTACACGATGACGTGATAGTGACGCCAAAATTACGACTTGGCGCCCGCTGCTGCTCATATCGTTCCAAGAAATGTCGAGTCACACCAGTCATTCTTGAATCTACTCCTAATAATCTTGTCCTACATGAAGATTTCATGTCGTAACGCGATGACGTGTTAAAACCGCCAAAATTAAGAATTGGCGCCTCGCTCTGCTCGTCTCGTACCAAGCTATGACGAGGCAGACTGAAATATTCTCATTGTAGTGATATGTTCCCTTAATGTGCCAAATTTTCAAGCCGTAGCTCGATGGCGTGATTGTACCGCCAAAATTAAGAATTGGCGCCTCGCTCTGCTTATCTCCTACCAAGATATGACAAGGCAGACTGAAATATTCGTATTGTACTAATCGGTATGTTTAATGTGCAGAAATTTCAAGCCGTAACTCGATGACGTAATAGTACTGTCGAAATAGGGAATTAACGCCCCATTCTTCTCACTTCGTACCGATATACCGAATCAGTCATTTTCTCACATACTATTAATAAGCTTTTCCTAAATCGTTAATTCATCTTGAAAGTCGATTCGAAGTAATATATATGGCAATGTAATGTAAAACATTATGTTTATAGGGTTTTAATTGTACATTATGACGTATTTTTTGTTATAGATTTTAGTCTGTTGGGGGTTCCACGAGGATATGCGCAGCCTGACCAAATTATTCTTAAATGACTTTTTTTACCTTTAATTTGACACCGGTTTCATCCCGTAACTCGATGACGTGATAGTGACGCCAAAATGACGAGTTGGCGCCCGCTGCTGCGCCTATCGTACCAAGAAATGTCGAGGCAGACCAGTCATTCCTTAATATACTCCTAAAAATCTTGTCCTGCATCATGTTTTCGTCCTGTAACTCGATGACGTAATCATTCGTGTCGCCACTGCCCGGTCTAAGAGAGATTCCTCGATTTTCAGAATTTTACTTGGCCCTTCTTTTTAACACTTTCTAAGATAGTTGAAAAGTGTTTATGACTTCGGTTTGTCTGTCTGCCAGCTGTCTGTCGTTTGTCTATCCCTACTCTAACTCGCGTAAATATAGCCGGATTTACATGTAATTGATATATGGTATTGACGTTTTGCCATAGCATGTTCGGTTTTGAAAATGAAATGTGTAGCATTCATAGCTCAATTACAGGGGCACTCAAAGGTATTCCGTTACATTATGGTCTATGGGAAAAACAGCGGTAGAATTGATGAAAAAAAAAGTCACTGGTCCAAAGGACCAGTAAACATCAGAGTTTACTGGTCCGCAGACATCGTCACTGGCCTGCTACATAAAATTCTATTATGTACCTTTAACCCTTCAAGTGACATCCCCCCCCCCCTCCTCTTCCTATTAGAGTATAAACCAAACTTCCTTTCAGTTACCCAAAATTTTCAGCATAATAAAATGTAAAATTATAATTTGCTAAAAATTAAATAAACAGTACATGAACAAAAACTATAAAAATTATTAATTATAATTATGTATTTTATTTCCAATTATTTATTTCAACTGACTAAGTTTTAATGCAATTTTTTATTTATTTTTTTAAATAAAATTCTGTGGTTTGTGTTTGGTTACGTTTTTCTAAGGGATGGGAAAATTTACGTTTACCTGTCAGAGAGGGAAAAAAGCTACTGGTCCTGCAGACCACTAAATTTTTTAAAATAGTGGTCCGATTGAATTTTTAGTGATCTCGGACCAGCGGACCACCAAGGATTTCGAACGCTGGGGAAAAATTATTTGTGGTGTATTTTGATAGTGTTACATAATTTTAAACGTAATGAAATATATATACGTTATTAAGGTGCATAAGAACGTGGTTACTATTGAATATGTTAAGTGTATGTGTGGTTCGGAGAAGTTTTGTTTACATATTCTGGAAGTGTTGGACAGTTTTTCATTATCTAAGCTTGACGCATGATTTTTCTTTCTTTTTGATATGAATTTCTGAGGTGCACAAAAGCATGATTTCTGTAGAAAATAATAATAATGAGGACAAGGGCGAGTAGGACCCTGTGGGTTCCGTACTGTTATGCTATATTACCATTACAAAAAAAATCCCTTTCAATGCGTTAATTTGGCGTTAGTACCGATTATGAAAATTCGTGAGTTTGTTACAAAACCTATAGATACTTCCGGTTGATCTAGAACCTTGAAATTTAGGCACGAAAGAAGGACTTATAGCACATGTAAAGAAAAAGTTCGAAAATCATTAATTTATTATTCTATGTTGATTTATTAAGTGATTTTCCATAATCCGGATTTCAAAAGTGAGACATTAAGTGATACATTTTTGTAATAATTAAATAAATTGCTTAGTTATGGCTATCAATAATTAATAAAATATTTATGAGAATAATTAATTATCCGAATTAATTATTAATGTCATTATTACAAAATCAATATTTTAATTATTTTGACTAGTATATAACACCGTCAAAAATGACGGAATGTTGATCTGTATTTCTTTTTCATAAGATTTCAGAAAACAGAATGAAGATTTTATTATTGACAGGTTGGTATTGTGGAAAAGTTCATTTAAAAAAGGAAAAATGATTTCTACAAGTACAAATGATGAGGATATTTTTTGTACTCAATATTCAATTTCTGAAATAGCTCAACAATTGGACAAAGCAACCAGCAGTATTTATTGCAACAATAATAATAATTAGCAAAGTGATACACAATTTCTGAAGATTTCACAAAACATTAAAATTAAATATTTAATGTGTAAAAGTTTTTTTTATTTTAAAATATATTATTTTTATAAAAATGAATGAATCTCAGTATTGAATGGTTCAATAAACCGTTTTCCATTAGGGGTGGATCAAGGCACAGAGTTAAGAGATAGAGATGTGTTATCTATTCAACCGATTTTACTTGTCACTTATGGCTAATATGGGTTTAAAACTTTACGTAAACTTATATTGATTTAATAGCTTTCCTTTTTACATTTTAATGCTTATAGAACTTCTTTATTTTAAAAGCAATACCTTCATCACCTGGAATATAATGTTAATTGTTTCCTATAACGTAAATTAATTTAAAAGAACTGACATTAAATTTAAAGTGTTTCATAGATGGCGTTAGCCGTTCCGTAGTCGAGTATTCTCGGATCTACCCTTTTTGTAAAATGGAATCGCCCAGTTCAAAGGTATAAATTGCGTTTCCCTAATCAATTGCGGCGCTCTCTCTTTTCTGTTCGTTTCTTTAAAGTTATCATTATGATTTTAATATGTTTGAGTTTAAGTTACAGTAAGATATTTAGTTTGAGTTTTACGATGTTTTTAGAAAACGGTTTTAGCTATGATTTAAATTTAAGCTGTTTTGAAAAGCTCCAGGTGTATTGAAGTTAATCCGGTTTTAACCAAAGTTATTTTTAATGATTCACTTAGCTATTTTAAACAAGGTTGGCTCTGAATATTTTTCAACTTAAATCTGTATTTTTATAAAGTAATTGAATGAAATAGAATTCAAATAAAGAACTGTCGTCAACAATATCTGACTTTTCTATGAATTCAACATACAGTTTTGTAACAGGTATCTTCCACAGCACATTTACAGTTCCTCTGCTGATAGCAGTATAAGTGTATATCAGACCTGTATTGATACAGGCTAAGAGAAGAGGTTATGGGCAACCAATGCCATACCTAGATAAAGGAAACGTGTTGAATTTAAATAAGAAGAGTCATAAATTTTAGCCCCATTTCAAAGACATTTGTGTTTGTTAAGAAGGGGGGCTGATTTTTTTTTTTTTTTGAAGATGGCGAGTATGCAAGTACAGATCGATAAGCTTGGAGCTTTAAACTACTCAACTTGGCAAATGGATATTAAATACCTTCTGTTGGAGAAGAACTCATGGGATATTGTCGCTGGAATTGAGAAGGAACCTGAAATTGATGCCGATAAGGGAATTACAGCAAAGGATGTGAAAGATTTTCATACTAGGAAAAGGATTGCTTTATCCACAATCTATTTAAATATGGGAAGGGACTTTAGGAAAATCATAGAGAACAAAGATAATCCCAAAGATGTATGGGATGTATTAAAGAAACATTTCGAGCCTGATAATAGATCACGGCATATGTTCCTGTTTTCCGAGTTCATGTCCTGTAAAGTAAAGCCAGATGAAAAGATAGATTTATTTGCTGCCAGGTTAAATAGAATTGCCGATCAACTGAACGACCTTGGTCATCCTGTTGAAGAGGTGTATAAATCATTTCAACTCCTGCGTCATCTCCCAAGCCATTTCGACAGCATAGTGCAAGTTATATTACGTTGGAAGGAGGAAAAGTTTATTTTCAATGATATTCTAATGGAATTAATCGCCGAAGAATCAAGATTAGCCCTGCGAGATTTAGACAAACGTAAAGAACTTTTCGTTGAGACTCAACATATACAGAAAAGTAGACTTCGATGCTTTCGATGTGGGAGCCCAAACCATCTACAGAGGGATTGTCGACAACGCCGAAGAGACTCTAGAAGTTACAATCGTCGTGTTCCATCTGTTTCTAGTGTGTCTGATGCCTCCGAATCCAGTTCCGAACGTGCCCAGTCTCCAGTTAAGAGAAACAGGAATCGCAGAGGCAAAGCGAAGGAATCATCATCAAACTCTAACAGCGTTAAACAAAAAGGTAAAAACAATCCTTTCTTGTTTTATATTCAGGCAAATTTGAGTGGTAGTGAAAGCGAAAATAGCTGGTTATTTGATACCGCAGCTTCACACCATTTTTGCCGTGATAAGAGTTTGTTTTATAAATTTAAGCCTTTAAAAGATGAAAAAATGTTTGTTGCTGTAAATGGTGTTACTTTTCCGATAGAAGGAAAGGGAAATGTAAAGTTAAAGTTTGGCCAAAGGCTGTTTTTCTTTTCTGATGTAATGTATTCCCCTAAACTAAGGAAAAATCTTATTTCAGGTCCAAAATTGGATGTAAAAGGTGTAAAATTTACTGGTGAAGGTGGTAAGGTGGAGGTGTCCAAAGATGGTCAATATTTATTTACTGCTTTTCTTAGGGATGGTACTTATCATTTGTATCCTAAAATTCCAAGTTTAGTTCCTAAAAAGGTTAAATTTGAAACGTCCCATCTATCTAAAGATGATTTCAGAATTTGGCATCGCAGATTCGCGCATGTAAGTCCAGATTTGATAGAAAATACGGCCAAAAATGAAAGTGTTAGAGGTCTTCCCCGGGTTAAATCAGGAAAATTTTTTTTGCGAAATATGTAAACTTAGTAAACATAGACGTACGTCATTTAAATCAATTAATAGGATTAGATCTAAACGTCCCCTCGAGTTGTTGTTTATGGATGTCTGGGGGCCTGTAAGAGAGAAAGGAAGAAACGGAGAGAGATATTTTCTCTCAATTATTGACGATTTTTCGCGTAAGGCCACAGTTTTTCCCATAAAGGAAAAATCCGAAGTGTTTGGAATTGTTCGCAATCATGTGATCCGGGCGGAGAGATTTCTCGAACGTAAAGTAAAGTACATTCGATCAGATAATGGCGGCGAGTTTAAAAATGATAATTTTAGGATTTTCTGTGAAGGGAGAGGCATTAAACACGAATTTACGGACGTGTACTCCCCTGAACAAAATGGGACTATTGAGAGATACAATCAAACGATTGCTAACGGCATCAGATCAATTTTAAGTGAAAGTGGTTTAAAACGAAGTTTCTGGCCGGAGGAAGCGTTGTATTTTACGTATACTTGGAATCGCATTTGTCACAAATCTCAGTCGAAGACTCCTTTCGAACTTTATAGTGGCTCTAAACCATCCGTTAGACACTTAAAACCCTTTGGAGCTATAGCATATATAGGTGTTCCCAAGCAACTTAGGTCGAAACTTGATGCAAAAGCAAAAGGGGGGGTAATAGTTGGTTACGCCTTTAGTACTAAAGGTTACCGGGTTTGGCTACCTGAAGAAAACAAAATTATTGAAACCATTAATGTTTCTTTCAATGAGGAACTCCCAGATAGTGTCCGGCGCAGTGGAGTCGTGATGGGTTCAAAAGAGATAGGATCTCCTATTTTTGATAAGGAATCTGATGAAGAGTTTGAAGGTGAGGTTGAAAATAATGATACCCCAAATATAAATTATTTCCCTTCGTATAAACCTCCAGATTTATCCTCTTCAGAGGAGGAGAATTCCACAGAGGAAATAAAATCAAGTAAAGATGTTTTGAGGGGGGTTCCACTCTCTGATACTGTTTGGTTAAGAAAAGTTGCCCCGAGTGCTTATGGTAATCGTAACTACATTTACTATTACGAACAGGGAAAAACTGAAAGGTTGAGATCCTTAAACGATGTAGAAAAGTATTGTAAAAAGCATCATCTTAAATTTGAACCTCATATTTTCTGTTTTAAAGGATCAAATAAATTTAAAGGAGTGGTTTCAGGTCAAGAGGATAGTTCTTGTTCAAATACGGAGACTTCTGATATTAATAAGGATATATGACTAGATGACATCAAAATACCAACTACCTATAAACAAGTTTTAAAATCCCCACAAAGGAAGTTTTGGGAACAGGCTATGAGAGAAGAATTGAAAACTATGAGAGAAAGGGGAGTTTGGAAACTAGTTAAGTTACCAAGCGATGCTAAACCCTTAGGTTGTAGGTGGGTTTTCACATTAAAAAAAGATGACAAGGGCAAAATTGTAAGGTATAAGGCCCGCCTAGTGGCACAAGGTTTCAAACAAATAAAGGGGGAAATCTATGATGAAACTTTTTCACCGGTTGTTAACTTTGCTATTATTAGATTTTTCTTTTCCCTTTTAGTCTCCTGTAAAAAATGGACACACCTACAATGCGACGTAAAATGTGCTTATTTATATGCACCTTTGGCCGAAACAATATATATGTCCCAACCTCCAGGATTTGTGGAAAACGAAAATTTAGTATGTAAATTAGAAAAAGCTTTATATGGTTTACATCAGTCTGGCAGAATGTGGTATTTTGAAATAAATAAAATTTTGCATGATATAGGGTTTGTTAAGTTTGAATGGTGCAATTGCGTGTATAGTTTTGATGATAACATTATCCTGCTTCTTTATGTAGACGACATAGTAATTTTCGGTAAAAATGAAAGAGTGGTGGAAAAGGTTGTTAAACTTTTGACTGGTTATTTTGATCTTAAGATACTAGGTAAAACCAGAAAGCTATTGGGTGTAGAATTCGAGGAGAGTAATGACTATCTAGCAATACATCAAATTCCATATATTGATGAGATTTGTCAAAAATTTAAAAAGTTTAAGTTCCCTATCACTTCACTCCCAATAAGCAAAGGTGTAGTTTATTCAAAAACCCAATCCCCTCAATCCGATAACGAAATATTTGAAATGTCTAAAATTCCATACAGAAGTGTTTTAGGATGTTTGTCGTTCCTATCTAATAGAACCAGGCCCGATATTGCTTATGCAGTAAATATATTTAGCCAATTTCAAAATAACCCTGGATTAGTACATTGGCATGGATTATTAAAGCTTTTGGGATATGTTTGTTTTACTAAATCTTTAAAATTGAATTTGAATTGTAAAAATGTACATGTAATTGCATATTCAGACGCCGATTTTGCCACAAACAGGGATGACAGAACTTCAATGGGAGGTCAGTTATTACTTTTAGATAAATCACCAATAATGTGGAGGTCCTGGAAAAATGTATAAGTTTATCGACCATGGAATCTGAATTTATTGCGATGACAGAAGCTGCAAGAGAGCTCTTATGGTTCGATAGAATAATGGACGAATGCATTGGTCGAAGGATAATTTGTGATAGGAAGGAAAAATCTTTATTATTGGTTGATAATCAGGCCACCATTAGTTTTGTCAAATCCCCCATTGAAAACCACAGAACGAAGCACATAGATGTAAAGTTATTTTTTATTAGAGATTTGGTATATAAAAATATTTTTGAAGTAAAGTATGTTAAAAGTAAAGAAAATTATGCGGACATCTTCACCAAGCCCCTTAGTAAATTTGAATTATCAGGGTTTAAATTAAACGTTTTCTTGAATTGTTAAATTTGTTGTTAAATTTTGTTAAATACCCCTCATTGCATTAAAGTGTATTTATATAATATTTATTGTACTAGATAGTCCAGCTTCTGTATAAAAGATGTATTTTTAAGTTTTGACTATATAAGGTTATGTATAAGATCAATTTTATATGTGTAAAAATTGAATTTAGTTTAGCCTTGTGAACCAATTTAAAATCCCGCTGGAATGCAATAAGTGCCCTTTGCCCTTCCATTCTCCGGGATTCGAGCGGCCTTTCGTAACGTCTCGTGAAAGGTGAAAATGTAATACGGCCAGAGAGTCTACAGGGGATAGTGTCGGACGAAGGTGTAACTGTTGCAGGAAGGCCCCATTTGCGGGCATGTTAAAGTTTAATTCAGTAAGTCCTTCATTTTAATATTGGAAATGCCACTTTAGTATCCCGGTTCACTTGGTGAAACTTAAATATAAGAGTTTAATTATACATGAAGTCGACTTCATTACGTTAACATTGTTGTAAGTTTATTGAGATTAGCCATGAACTTTATTAGTTTAAGATTTTTTTTGAGCTAAATTTGAAATGAAAGTTTAATCTTGTTTCAGTTATTGAAATAGAAATCTGAATGCGTAATTTGAATTATTGACATGTAAAAATCTGCATTTATTATATATAGTGGAAATATGAAATTGAGTTAAACATTTATAGAGTATATTATGTGTTATGAAAGAGAATGGAATCATGGGCCCATGTATGATGAAGGATGAAAGATGATGGATGAATGTTACAATTAATAAAGTTTTGAATATGTATAATTTTTCAGAAATTTATATTGAAATATATTGATTGAAAATGTATTGAAACTATATTGAAACTGTTTTAAAATGAAGTCACGTTAGATGTTGTATTAAAACGATTTGCTTTTCAGAAATATTTGAATTTATCTAGTAATGTATTAGGAATATTAATTGAAGCTGATGGACTGTTGAAGTTTAAACCAGAGTTAAACTTTAGATACTGTGGTTGGAAATATTGCATTTTAGATGCATGAGGGTAATTTGCTTCTTGTTATATAGTGTTATAAATCTTGTTAATGTTTATAATGTTTAGTAATTGTATGTTACTGTTTAAAAGGCGACAAGTTATATTTAGATAAAAATGTTGGATTTTATGAGAAGATTAAAGATGTAATGGTAAAAGTTGAGATTGAATTTTTGTTTGACCTTTGTAAATTCAGAGCGAATTTTGGAAATTCTAGGGATTTGTTAACTGTTTAATTTTTCTTTCCCATGAGTGACAAGTGGGGGGCTTTGTTATCTATTCAACCGATTTTACTTGTCACTTATGGCTAATATGGGTTTAAAACTTTACGTAAACTTATATTGATTTAATAGCTTTCCTTTTTACATTTTAATGCTTATAGAACTTCTTTATTTTAAAAGCAATACCTTCATCACCTGGAATATAATGTTAATTGTTTCCTATAACGCAAATTAATTTAAAAGAACTGACATTAAATTTAAAGTGTTTCATAGATGGCGTTAGCCGTTCCGTAGTCGAGTATTCTCGGATCTACCCTTTTTGTAAAATGGAATCGTCCAGTTCAAAGGTATAAATTGCGTTTCCCTAATCAATTGCGGCGCTCTCTCTTTTCTGTTCGTTTCTTTAAAGTTATCATTATGATTTTAATATGTTTGAGTTTAAGTTACAGTAAGATATTTAGTTTGAGTTTTACGATGTTTTTAGAAAACGGTTTTAGCTATGATTTAAATTTAAGCTGTTTTGAAAAGCTCCAGGTGTATTGAAGTTAATCCGGTTTTAACCAAAGTTATTTTTAATGATTCACTTAGCTATTTTAAACAAGGTTGGCTCTGAATATTTTTCAACTTAAATCTGTATTTTTATAAAGTAATTGAATGAAATAGAATTCAAATAAAGAACTGTCGTCAACAATATCTGACTTTTCTATGAATTCAACATACAGTTTTGTAACAGGTATCTTCCACAGCACATTTACAGTTCCTCTGCTGATAGCAGTATAAGTGTATATCAGACCTGTATTGATACAGGCTAAGAAGATGTTGTATAGAACTCTGATCAAGGCAGCGGTTTTACTCATCTATGGAGTTTTACGTTTCGTTTCTAAATATGGATTTGACGCAATTCATCGTCAATTAATATAAACAAAGGAACTTTTCGTTAAAGTTGTATTTTTTTTAAAATATAGAAAATATGCAGGACGCATTGATTTAATTAAAGAAAAAATTTTAAAAGCTTCAGCCATATAACTTTAAAATTCCATTCAGTATAAATAAAATCAAAAGACATAAATTATCATTATTTCTTTCATAAAATTTTTATTTTATCAATTTTTAAGAGCTTAGCTTACATCCACTTGAAATTGTCTTGCATCGTAAATAAAATTTATATTTCATATCATATGAAATTAATATGTCAGGAATATACAGTAACTTGTTATATACTACAATATTAAATATATCAATATAGATAAAAATTCGATTTTTAACATAATAACATTTGTAAATAACATTGGATTGAAAACAAAATTGTAATTTAATTAGGGAAAAAATAATTTTCAGCAATAGTAATGCAATCATGGTAACATCTTATATTTCTATTGCATCTAGAAAAAAAAAAAAAAAACTCATTTTATTTATAATGCAAACAAAATTTTAAAAATTTAAGCGAATAAATGTTAAGCTCTTAAAAATTAATAAAACTAAATTAAAATTCTGTCAAAGAAATCATAATAATAGTAATATTAATTTATATTACATGAAATTATTCATATTATTATATTTATTATATTCATATTATTATATGATAATATAATTATTCATCATATTATTTATATTGAATGAAAATTTTAAATTACAATAAACGAAATTTTTAAAATTTGATCTCGAATTTTCTTCATTTATATTAATTACAGTTAGATGGCGCCAAAAGTCTTGTTAACTCCATTTTTCACAAAATCATGAGTTGGTATGAAAAAGTGAAAGCGCATTTCAAAATATTTAAAAGCTTTAATATACGTTTACAAATATTTTAAGAGCAGAATAAGATGTTATTATTATTATTATTATTTTAATGAAATGCTGTAAGAGTCATTCATTTGTTTCTAGATTTGGAATTTGCAGTTCTAAATGGCAACAGTCTCGTTTGTTCATATCTGGTTATTCGTTGTTTATATTAGCGTTATATTTAATTTAGAATTTTTAAAATATATAATTGGATAGTTTTTGAAAGTTTTTGAGAAAATAAAGAAGAATAGATGTGATTCAAAGCAGATTATGTGTATATTTCCATAAGTTGAACAATCTTACAGTCTCTTGAATACTTATGCCTAACATGGCCGCGATATGTTGCTTTTCTCGAGGATGGGTATGAGCCGGAGTCGTCACCTTAGCGTATTATGTAAATAGATAGAAGTTTGGGATACAGTTCTAGAGAGATTAATGAGATCAATTGATTGTCAAATTAATAAGACAACGTGGGGTTCAGGGGGACACACCTTGAAATGTGAAGTATTTGATAGAATTTAAAAAATTCAAACGAAAAAAGACAATTTTGAAATATCAGTGAATGTAACCACACTTAGCGTTACAATTTTCACTAGCTAAATACTGAAAGTTCTTGTAATTTTACTTGCAGTAATACTAATATGAAAGAACTGCGATTTCAAAGTTTCAAATGTATAATAATGAAGAGAGATTTTCTGTCTGTGGGTGTGTTCTCAATAGTGTGAAGATCGCTGTGAAGCGACCATTGAGTGCAAAGCTACAAGATTTGACAGGAAGATACCTGTATGGATGAAGTTATGCACCTCGAAGCCAGTTTTTGCATGCTTTGATTACATTTTTTTAATGTAATGTTTAGCGTTTATTCACGTTTCGCGACAATTTTTGAAAATTAGTAAAACTAATCTGGTTTCAATCTTTTTAGCCCGATATAATTATTTTGATCCTATTTTCAATAAAGTTTATTTGGAATTCGTACAACCATTTTTGAAATTTTCGCGAATTTTTTAAAGTATTTTTTAGCGTTTTTTCGCGTTCCGTGGCGATTTTTTGACATTTGTTAGAGGAATCAGGCGTAATATAGTAAAATTTGTCCTCTGCGATATTTGAATAATTTGCGGAATTTATGCGATTTTTCGGGTTTTTCTGCGATTTTTTGATAAAAGGGACAACCTGGTACAATTTTTTAGCCCAATATAATAAATTTTGTTTGCTTTTTAATAAAGTTTATGCGGAATTCGTACAGCGATGTTTGAATTTTTCGCAAATTTGTGTCAGCGATTCACTGCGATTTTTTTACATTCATAAATGAAATCCAGTTTCAGTTTTTTAGTTAATAAAATTGTCGTCTTTTCAATAAAGTTTATTCTTAATTCGTAGCCATATTTTTTAAGTTTTCGCAAATTTTTTTATGCGATTTTTAGTTTTTCTCGTTTTGCGGAAAATATTTGACATTCCTAAACGGAACCCGGTTTTAATCTTTTAGCCCAAAATATAGTAAATTTTGTCTTCTGCTATGTTTGAATTTTTCACGAATTTTATATGCTATTTTTAGCGTTTTTTGGAATTCCTAAAGGGAATCCTGTTTCAATATTTTAGCCCAATATAGTAAAATTTTGACCTCTTTTCAATAAAGTTTATTCAGAATTCTTACAGCGATTTTTGAATTTTTCACGGATTAATTACGTGATTTCTGAGTTTTTTTGCGTTTTGCGACAATTTTTCTACATACGTAAAAGGACTCTGGTTTCAATCTCTTAGCCCAATATAGTAAATTTTGTCCTGCGATTTTTTATGATTTTCAACATTTTTTTTTTTTTCGTGTTACGCGGCATATATCTATCTATATATATATATTTTTTTACATTCGGACACCGGAAAACGAATCTGGTTTCAGTCTTCAATATAGTAAATTTTGTCCTCTACGGTTTTTGAATTTTTCGCAATTTTGTATTTGTTAACGTTTTTTACTTTGTTTGCGTATGTATTATTGCTTAAAATTTTTGACATCCGTAAAAGGAATCCGGCTTCAATTTTTTAGCCCAATATAGTAAATTTTGTTTTCTGCGATTTTTTAATTTTTCCCGAATTTTTTATGCGATTTTTAGCATTTATTCATTTATTTATTGTCAGGTTCTGAGAAACATCTGCTATTGGAACTGGTGTTATATATTATTCTTTTTACTTGTGTATTGTATTCATGTCGTTGGCCTGTGTGCTGAGAATTGCAAAGTAACATTCTTTTCTTATCTAAAACTTAATCCAGGCTGGTGAGGTAGACAGAGTGGGTGAAGGGAAGTAGTTATAATAGAAAGGGGTTTGCCCTGCTATTCAGGTGCCTGCCTGAGATAAGGAGACAAGGGTTTCACCAGAGAGGGAAAGAGCTGACATTGGGGTCAGAGTGGAAAACCCGGTTTTATGTTGGGGAAAAAGGAAGAGTTCAGAAAAAGCAGGGGGTTGCTAGAAGCAGTCGCTTTGGCTGGGAGATAGTGAGTTGAAGGCTGGAGCGCAAGACGCAAGGTTAGTTCCTGTGTAGAGCTCTTAGATAGAGCATAGGGTTGAGTAAAGCTCGCAGAGCTTAGACTTAGAGCCCATGTGTTGGGAGATTGAGAGTAGTCTCCGGTAAAGCTAATTTAACGAGTGTAAATTGAGAGTGATATAACGTAGTTTTAACAGTACATAGCCAGCATTTTCTGTATTTAATTTAATGTTAAACCGGATCACCTACATCCGAGTTTTAAGTGGAAATAGTGTTTTGTGTTTTGTAAATAGTGTGTAAATAAACTGTTAATTTAGTTAATTGAACGAGTTAGTTTTCATTTAAACAATCCTCTCAGAGCGTGACCGATATCACGTAATCATATCGGTGGTGGCAGCATATAAATAGCAAAGGATTTTCTTCAAAGTTGTGTGGACTAAGAGGAAACTCCGACATTTATTATATATATATATATATATATATATATATATATATTTTCGTTTCGGGGAGATCTTTTGATTTTTTTTTTTTTTTTTTCTGAAAGAGAAATCATTATTTTTTTAATTCTATCTTGCACCATTTTTACAAAACAAAAATCTTTCTCGCACACTTTGCCAACTTCTACAAGAGAAATTGATTACAAAATTTGTATTTTAAAAATAGTAGTGCGAATAGAATAGAAAAATAGTCGCCCGTGGCAACCCTGAGTTGGGAAAATGTTAAATCGGTTCCTGTACCAACATGAAGGAAGATGCTGAAATTTTGGATTTAATCTTAGTCGAAAAAAAAAAATCACAATAATTCAAGGTTCACTTGATTCGAGACATGAGCCGCCCGCACGGGTGTACGCTGCCTAAGGTATTGGTGTCAGGTTCATTACGGAAAACCCGGCCAGCGAAGAATTAGAGCTTTGCTTATGCACATTCTAAAGTTTTTTTAAAAGCGCCCCCAACATATTAAATAAGTTGTTTTAGTGCGTTCTGTTGTCCCAAATCCAACTTAGGTTTTTGCCTACACTGTAAAGAAAGGCAAATGTTTTTTAATCTATGAAAATATTCAACAACCTCTCCTGAGTTACCCACGATACTGAAAAGCGGTTTTTTTTTTTTTTTGGTATTTTTCTCGTATGAAAAACTGCCGAAACCAACGTATTTTCGACATTTAAAGAAACATTTATAAAAACAAACTTTCATTTGCTGTTACTGATTTTCGAAAACGTTTTATAATATCATTCCATACAAAATGAGCAAAATTTTGAAAAAAAAGTCGTGGCCCCATAGTAACCAATTTTAATAAAATTTGATACACAGATTCAGTTCATATTTAAATAGAGCTATGCAAAATACCTTGACAAAAAATAAAATATATTAGCAGTTCTGGACATTTAAAAAACTTGTGATATAGAGTAGTATATGTGCAATCGTTCAAAGTTGCATGTTTGAAGTTCGTATCTTGAAAACTATTTACATAAATTGAATTTTTTTTATAATATTCTAAACTCTGGAAAATTCAAATTTATTTAGTAATGAGAATTTGGTAATGCTATGTTTAATCTTAAATTGGTTGTAAAAATTGAAAATTTATCAATTTTCAGAAAATTAAAAACGTTATAAAAATCAAAGGACTTAAAAAACACCCTTGAAATTAATTCCTGGTGTAGTATTACACATGAAAATCACATTGCTAACATTTGGAAGTTGCCATTTATATCCTTTATCTTCAAACTTTAAAAAAAAATTTCAAAATCACAATTTTTATTTGTTTTATAGACAGAAAAAATAGCTAAAAGGAAACATCAGACATATTCAATATTACGCAGACATAAAGATCAATAAGCGCATGGTATGGTAAAAAGAATTCAATTTTGCCTTTTGATTCCTAATATAACAAAATTGGGTTAAAGGGTAACATTTGTTACTTTTTATAAGTCATTGCACTTCAAAATTTGCGCGTTTTTCACAATATTGCACTTGATTTCAGAAATAAAAAAATTAGTGCTGCCAAGTGTGCAAGTGGCTCGTTGAGGTACAAACACCAGGGGACCAGTTTGGCCCTTTTTTATTTCAAAGTTTGTCATTCATACCAGAAAATTCCTATACTATTCTTTTCTTTATTTAAGACAGACATTTCATGATTACATAAAGAAATAATTCTTTATGAAAATTTCCAGTGTGAACTCGAAATTTTTTAATTAAAAAAAAAAAACCCCGCAAAACTGGCAAATCTGTCAAACACAGGAAATACATGAAAAAAAAAATAGAAATTGGGTTTTTTTATTCAAAAATTTCAATTTCCTAATTTTTTAGAAACCGGAAATTTTCAAACATAAATTTTTTCTTTATGGTATCATGAAATGACTATCTTAAATAAAGAAAAGAATAGTATATGAATTTTATGGTATGAATGAGAAATTTTGAAATAAAGAAAGGGTCAAATTGCCCCCCCCCCCTGGCGTTTGTATCTCAACGCGTCACTTGCATCCATACATTCCTATACAATAAATGATTGTTACAGTGTCCAGTACCAACCCTTAAAGTTTGTACCATGAATTTAGAATCACCCTGTATAGTTATTTTTTTCAATTCTACTCTACTTTAAAATGTTCTTGCTCAAGAATATTTTAATGTAGAAAAGGCAAGAATGACAGTTTCTGTATTTAAAATATCTCTTAACTATAATGCCAAGAAATTTTAAAAGCTTTCCTTTACGTTCAAATAAGTAATAAAACTATTGTATTTTCGCTCAAAATTTTTCATTAATTAGAAATTAAGGAATAAAAGGGTGAGAAGGAAAGTCTGTATTTAAAGTACATACTTTTATCTATAGCGTCACGTAATTTTAAAATGTTAAGAGCTTTCCTTCATGTTCAAACAAATTACAAATAACAGAAATATTCCATTTTCGCCTCAAGATTTTTCCTTGGTTATTTTTTTCTCATGAAGAAAAATAAAGACAATTACTAAATTACGCCAAACGGTTACTTATTGTTCATTGTTAATTGTAAATTATTTTTGACACAGTCTTTCCATTCCTAAGGCTAATAATCAAAATAAAAAATTCAAGCATGTAGACAAAACCTCCATTTTATGTCAACTTTTAATGTAAGTTTTGATACTTAAATAAACAATCCTGAAATCTATTATTTTGCATTTACTCATAAATAAATATGATCCACTTATTTGCTGATTTTCATTAAAATATCCGTGACGTGTCAGCCACAGCTGATTTGCTCATTTTATATGGAATCACCCAATAGTTTTTATAATGTATTAACCATCAGTTTTCTCAAATCGGAATACTTGATTTTAGGATGCTATCACTTCTCAATTAAGCATTTACAGCTGTGTAATTTATGCATGCTAGAAAAGAAAAATATTATTTTTGATGTTAACGTTTGTTGAACAGGAAAATGTTTACTTGAAAATTCATGGTATCCGCAAAACTTGTGTTCCGGGTTGAAAAAACTAATTAATACACTATAAAAACTACCCGAAAACGTTTCTGAAAATCATTAGCAGCAAAGAAAAATAAAAAAACTTTATTTTTATAAATGCTTCTTTAAATCTCGAAAAGATGTTGGCAGTAATGAGAGCGCTCCGACCCAAATGACCGATTACTACCGCTAAATTTTAATAGTATTTCTGGCATTATTTAATAACAGAATTTCTGAGATTTAATAAAGCACAGAATACTTTAAAATCTTAGTGGTAATAATCGGTGATTTGGGTCGGAGCGCTCTCATCCCTGGATATTGGTTTCTGAGGTTTCTAAATATAAAGAACGCTTTTCAGAATCCGGAAGAGGCTATTGTATATTTTCGTTTCGTGGTTATATTATATTTTCCTAGCTTAAGAAACATTTGACTTTTTTTTTTATAGTGTAACTCTTCTCGTACATTTGTTTCAAATAGGCAACGTTTCTGGTTTGCAATTTTTTAAAGACTAGAAACCTTTCGTTAGAGGTTGATAAAACTCAATTGTACTCGATTAAGCCAAAGCAAAACCTTGGGCTGGCCATATTAGAGTCCCTTTCTATGTTATGTTATGACAATAAATTAAACTTATTTCCCATGTCTTGGAATACATATGTGAATATATAAATGCAAATTTAGATAAATATATGTTTCGTTATTAATCTTTACTTACTCTATGAATATATAAATGCAAATTTAGATATACAGGGTGTCCCAGAAGTAATGGGGTAAACTTTAAGGGGGGGGGGGTAGGGGACATCACAAGGATTCAGAATTGCATAGCAACCCATGGTCGGAAACGTCATGGGAAGGTAGTATGACAGGTACAAGGGACGAAGAGACACAAGACCGAGATCATCTGAAATAATTTATTGGTCAACGATGTTACATTTACTGTGGTAGATGATATGTGAAAATGTTACAAAAGATGTTCAAATTTTCCACCATTGCTAGCGATGCATGCATTACACCGTCGAACCATGGATTGGCAGACTCGCTCAAATACACCTGGATTTTGTTGGATATCCGCAGTAGCACAGATGAGTCTTGCAGCCAGATCCATTTCAGATTCCACAGACGTTGCGTACACAACGTTTTTCAGTGCACCCCAAAGAAAGAAATCGATGCTGCTTAAATCAGGAGAGCGTGGTGGCCAGGGAACCGGTTCTCCACGGCCAATCCATTGGTGACCAAACACCCGATTCAAATGTTCACGAACACATCTGCCATAATTGGGAGGTGCCCCATCATGTTGAAACCACATATGGCGTCTGACATGTTGTGGTACATTGTCAAGTAAGCTTGGTAGCACCTCTTGCAAAAAGATGCGATAATCTGCAGATGTTAGAGGTGCTGGCAACAAGTAAGGTCCGACTACGAGGTCGCCGACCACACCAGCCCAAATATTCACTGAAAAGGAATGTTGGGCAGCATGTGATCTCACACCATGGGGATTCTCACCAGTCCATAAATGAACATTGTGGTGGTTGAACAGACCATCTTGCGTGAAGTACGCCTCATTTGTAAATAAAACGTAGGATGAGAAATGCGGGTCTTGGCGACATTGGTCGAGGTACCACTGTGCAAAACGCACACGCGCAGGGTAATCTCTGGGGAGCAGTGACTGTACTCTTTGCAGATGGTATGGGTGTAAGCCTTCACGTTGTAAAATACGATGAACAGTACACCGAGATCCTTCTACGGCAGAAGCGACGGCTCGTACGCTGGTACTCAGATTTCGTTGAACAATATCTAACACATTTTGCTCCATGCTAGGAGTTTGAATCAAGCGTGGTCTGTCCACCCTATGCCTATTACCTCGTAAGGATCCATATTCACTCAAATTGTGATGCAAATTCATAAAGATCCTGCGGTCCGGTGCATCTCTCTCTGGGTACCTTTCGCGATATAATCTTTCTGCTTCTCGTGCACTTCCCTGTGCCAGTCCGTAAATCAGGTGCATATCTGCCAGCTCGGTGTTTGTAAAGCGTTGCATACTCCAGTGATGGTGATGAAAGATCCAATTACTGCAGGTCTGTCTTCTCCAGCGTTTCGAGTTAAAATCTAGATGTATCTTTAATTTGCTTAACCAGAAATGCTATGTACAATTTCTGGTATGAATTGTGAATTTAAAAATTCCCGAATCTGAGAAAGCTGTTTTTCTTCAATGCTCTTGTGAACAACACAACCTACCGACGAACGAAGACGTTTCCGACCATGGGTTGCTATGCAATTCTGAATCCTTGTGATGTCCCCTACCCCCCTTAAAGTTTGTTCCATTACTTTTGGGACACCCTGTATATATCTTTCGTTATTAACCTTTTCCTACTCTAAAAGCACAATATATGTTATAATCATAGACATGTAAGAGTTCCTCCTAAAGGAGGAATTCCGCCTTAAAAAGGTATTTTAGGTATTCTCTGAATTGATGCAAAAATGCAAAGAAAATATTGGAGGCGTGTAGTTGGGGGGAGGGGGGGGGGGTCTGGAAAGTTTAATAATCGGAAATTTTGTCCACCGAAATCCTTGGAGTTTGTTTCTGAATTGCTGCACAAAAGAGCCATCAAATCAAAGATGACCTTATATATAAGCATCTGAAAGTCATGTAAATCACGTTTTTTAAAGTGTCTTTCCAGAGTGAAATTTTTTTTTAGACTTTCAAAGGCAAAGGAAGTTTCCGTAAAGTTCTTTTTGGAATAGAATATTTTGTCTTTTGGGTAAAGATGAATTTGATGTGCATATATTTATCATGGATTTATTATTATTTTTATTTAATTAATTAATTAATTATTATTATTATTATTTGAAAGAAGTGAAAAAAATTAAAGAGACAAACCATGCAGAATAATGTGAAAAATGAAAAATAAATTAAAAGTTGGAGAAATAAAATTTAAATAAAAAGTTCGTCTTAAAGAAATGCTTCAAAGATATTTCTAATCATGAAATACCGTGTAAACTCAGGGGGGGGGGGGGGATTGATAACAGGATTATTTACTACTCAATAAAACTTGTGTATACGGAACCTGTGTAAAGCGGAATTTTGCCTTAAATGGCAAGCTTCCGCTGTAAACCGCTGTACCGTGTAAACTTGGGGGGAGGAATTCATAACAGGATTATTTACTACTCAATAAAACTTGTGTATACGGAGTCTGTGTAAAGCGGAATCTTGCCTTCAAAATTGCCTTGAAAATTTCAGGGTCTCGGCAAAATTTAAAAAATCACATTTGTTTCGAAAAATTAATCACTGTACTTCACATAAGCTGTACTTGGATTTGAACCTTTAGCAAACTTTCTTTCATTTTCTTTTTTGATTCAATGAATTTATACATTTGTTGTTAGTTTAATTTTTGTAATACTTTCTAAGTTATGGAAAGAAACTAACCATCATACGTACAGTTATGTTTAATGTATAAATAACTGTTAAAATATGTCTAAATTATGAGTTTGGCGCTATTGTATATAGATGGGGGGGGGGTGGAGGGAATCCACCTTTCAACCTATTTCTCACATTCATGCCTGTAATCGGTACAGTTTGAAAGGTATTTAAAGTTTTATGAAAATTGCATACCAAATTTAGGGTTCCCCGAAATTCATGAGGCACAGGGCCACGGCACTGTTTGGATGCTGCAATGAGGCTTTCGTCATATCCAGGATTTACTCAAGTTCATTGCATATTTAGATTTTTTATGCAGTCGCAAACAATTAGTACGGTTAGTTTAAAAATTACATTCAATAAATATCATTCTGTAAATTCTCAATTCTTTTCACCAGTATTGAAAAGTATTTACTACTTCGTTCATCTGCCGTAATATGCTTGGGATTAGCACAAATTTTTTGCAGCATGTTCCGTATTACATATGGACATGGAGTGTGTAGAATTTATAATTCGTTTAGAGAGGCACTCAAAAGGATAGAGATACATTGTAGCCTATGGGCGATAAATGTTCAAATGCATTTTAATAATGTTAAGCTACTGAAAATATTACAAAATTAATGCACATCACAATATGTTTTCTGTAGAAAATGGTGTGCATAGCATTTATCAGTTATTTATGTGACACACAGAAGAAATTGTTTCGTCTACAGGCAGTGGATTTTAATTATGTTTTAAGAATGCTATACAATTCTCTAACATTGTGATATTAATATACGTCCTTGAGGTGTAATAACATCGTCCCTGTGAAAAATGGTGCGTGTAACATTTAATGTTCTTTCACAGGGCCATACAGAAGAATTCAGACACTTTATCCTTTATGAGCAAAAATTGCAGGAAAGTACGTTTTCAGTTGTGTGTTATGCATTTTCAAGTTTAATTAAACTTTAGTATACGAGGTAGGATTCAAAAGTTCCCGGACTGACTCTATAACTGTAAAAATATTACCAATTTCATTGCTGAAACACATCCACCTTCGAAATAAGATCCTTGCGCAATAACACACTTTTGCCATCGGCTGTAAAGGTCATTGAAGCACTTCTGGAATCCATTTTTAGCCATGTCCTTTAAAACCACTTCACTGGCTGCCCCGAGATAAGTCGGCGGTAAAAGCACTGTTTCCCCATACTCGTCGCCGGTGAAGTGGTTAATTCAGCCTGCGATGCACTTTTAGCTTCATCTGAAGATTGAAATTGATGACCCTGTAAGCGACGTGCAGTTTAGGAAAGAGGCTAAAGTCGCAGGTTGAGAGATCAGGGGAGTAAGGAGGATGTGGCAAAACAGTTGTTTTCGTTTTCATAAGGAAGTCACCGACAACTAGGGATCGGTGTGCAGGAACATTGTCATGCAAAAGCACCCATGACTGCTCAGCCCACAATTTTGGCCTCTTCTTCCGGACCGACTCACGCAAACGACGCAGGATGTCTACATAGAGTTCTTTGTTGACAGTGCGTCCTTCAGAGATAAATTCCAGATGCACAATGCCCTGGATATCGAAAAATACCTCTAGCATGACTTTCCCTTTAGAGCGATCTTGGCGGAATTTCTTCTTCCTTGGTGATTTCAAAGTTGCCGATGCTCTCTTGGGTTGCGGATCGTATAAAAAACACCATTTCCAGTCTCCAGTAACAATTCTGCTGAGTAGGGAAGGATCTTTGTCAACAGCCGAGATTAAGCCTCCCACCACTTCAATTCGAGTTGCCTTTTGGTATTCGCTTAACATGCATGGTCGTCAATTTCAAACTTCAGATGAAGTAAAAAGTGCATCGCAGGCTGGATTAAAGGACATGGCTAAAAATGGATACCAGAAGAGCTTCGATGACCTTTACAGGCGATGGCAAATGTGTATCGTTATGCAAGGGTCTTATTTCGAAGGCAGGTGTGTTTCAGCAATGTAAGGTAATATTTTTAAAGTTATAGAGTCAGTCCGGGAACTTTTGAATCATGCATAATTTTAAAGATCATATACAGCAGCGGCGTATCCTGCTATTTGAGCTTGAGTATGTTACAGATGTCATCTGCAGAAAATCATACCTCTGCAATTCTTTATCGATTTTTAGGTGCGTTCGTAATTATATAATATAATATAATGTTATATATATATACGTAGCACCTATAGTCGTCGTCTGGTTTGTCTGTTCATCTGTTCGCATGTAACAGCGCAAAAACTACCCAACCGAATAGCTTGAAATTTAAGATGTATAATTGTAGCAGAATTTTGTCGAATCATTTTAAATTTTATGAAAATCGGATGTATAGTTCAATTACAGGGACAGTCAAAAGCATTCCGTTACATTACGGCCAATAGGAAAAATAGTTTCAAGTGCATTTTAATGATGTTATTATCTTTCGAACATAATGAAATTGATATGCATTTATGAAGTGCACTAAAATATGAATTCTGTAGAATATGCGGTACAAAGAATAGTTATTATTTATTTACAGGGCCGCACAAACGAATTCCGTTACATAATGGTATAGGGGGAAACATTGTTTGCGGCGTATTTTAATTATGCTAAAGTATTTCACAAATAATGAAATTGATATATGTTTCTATGCTACTAATTATTTACTGTATAATAGAAAGAGCATAGTATTTACAGGGACACACAAAAGATTTCGGATACTATACTGTATCTAAAGTAGGGGAGAGGGGGGCACATGTGAACAATTTTTACATTTTTTACTATTTCTCAAAATTGTTATGAGCTATTGAACCAAAAATTGATTTATATGAATATTTAGAATTTGTTTGTTCTTTTGCTCAAACTTTTGGATGCATTTATCAAGAATTTCTAACTTATATCATCATTCTAAAAATTGTCTAAATTTGTTCACATGTGCCCCGGTGGAGAGGTAGTTGTGAACATAGCTGGGGCGCATGTGAACACATGCATAAATAAGACAAAAAAAATTGTGAATAAAAACTGTGATAAAAGCTAATTAGATGCCCTCTTTCTAGTTGTGTGAATAAATCAATAAATGTTTCAACATAGAAGAAATTATTCGTAAATTTGAACACTAATATGCTTACTCCTTTTGAGTCACTCTTAATTGTTATCTAACTTCCAGTAAATTAAAACTGTGAAGCAATCCTAAAAAACATTGAATATATAGCTCAATGTTTGACAAGGGTAATTAAATTTTAAACTAAAGAAAAAAAAAATGCATTCATAGACTTAAAAAATACACTTGTGAACTGTTCACATCTGCCCCCATATGTTCTGTTCACAAGTGCTCCATCTACCAACTTCAGCCTAACTTATGAAAAAAATATATTTTTAATTGAAATAAGGAAACAAAACTTTTTGTAGACTTACCTAATTAATTCCACTATAAAATGCAATGCTGATATTCTTCTTTAAAAAATGTCTTGAATGAATTTTTACTTCAATAACTTAGACTTTTTTACTTCACACCTTCTAAAACAAACAAATTACAACTACCAGAAATCAAAATGGCCTATTGTTCTGAAAATTTAGCCAAAAGATGGTACCAGTACTACCATCAGTTGGTAATTTTTTGAATTTTTTTATTTCAAATTAACTGTGTGAAATATGTACTGTTCACATGTGCCCCCCTCTCCCCTACTGTATATTAGCGATGATTGAAATGCATTTTTAGTTGTGATATGAGTTTTTAAATTTAACTAATTTTTTGCATATTACGTTGTGTTTATAAATGCTGTAAATCATATACAGGGCTTCACAAAAGAATTCGTAAGGGTTAATGAGTATGAACGAAAATAGCTTAAAGGTGGTTTTTAAATGAGTTATGCATTTTTACGCTGAACTATATTTAGTATACTAAGATATGTTTGTAGAATATAGATAAAATGATATACAGGGCCACACAAAGAATTGGATACATGGCCGTCTATGAATGATAATCTCTGGAAATGTGATTTCAGTAGTTGTAACCGTATTTTAATCTTAATTAAATTTTAGCTAAATAGTGGCGTGTATATAAAGATGGTGGGACCGTACAAAAGTATTCAAGTATGCTTCCGTCTATCTGTATAATTTGCTGAAAGTAAATTTTCAACCTATTATGCGTTTTTAACACTTTCCAACATGGTTGAAAAGTGTTTATGAATTAGGTTTGTCTGTCTGTCCGAACTCTAACTTGCGTTAATATAGTTGGATCGCTCTGTAATTCATATATATTATTGAGATTTACTATGTCATGTTCGGTATTGAAAATAAAGTATGTAGCGTTCATAGTTTATTTAGACACTCAGAATATTCCATTACATTATGGTCTATGACAGTGGCTCCCAACCTTTTATTGGCCACGCCCCACCAAATCCTCTGTAAAGTAACTATGCCCCCCCCCCCTTCTTAATCTGTAAATTATGTCTGTTATTGTTTTGAAAAGTTGACTCTAATCACACTGTGGAAGCGTAATAGAGCCGTAACAATAACTATTCATTTCACATTTTTTTAAAAGCTTATCAAATAGATTAATCTTCTTTCACAAATAAGTTTTTAACATAATTTTATAAATGCTTGAGATTATGCATCTTCGCCTTCGTGCCAAAAAGAGTTCTGTTGTACTTTTCCAACTTACCTCAACGTTAAAGAAAGTGTTATACGGCCTGCATTTTTATCTGCACAAAAGATCTTGTAGAGAGACTTATATTTAATTTTAAAGTTGATATCATTCACACATTTTATAATTCATTTTTCTGACTTATTAAGAGTTAGTGGAAAATCTTTGGACACTAAATTTTCTTTCTATGGGTAACACAATACACAAGAAGCATTTCAAGATTCTTATCTTTATTAAATTTAAGTAACCATCTTTCTCCATCACAACACATTTTCCTGATTTTTCTTTCCCAATATGATTAGTTGTCTACCATGTATTATCTGATTTTAAAATTTAAAATGTATATGTCATCATGTAAATTTCTTTACTGAGAAGGATGCCTGCACTAGAGCCATAGATATTTACTATCCACCCATTTCCTTTTCTAATGCTATTTAAGATTTATAAGTTTTACAAAGTAGGCAGTAGATCGTTCAGATATTTCAGATTTTTTTTAGGTTAAATATGTTCAATACAGTCACAGTATTATACACTTTTTAATAGTTTCCACTGCAAAAGAATCTTCGTGTGACATATAGCAGGGCGAATAGAAGTAGAAAGCTTATCAGTAAATAATAGAAAGCGTTCGGAAAATTGTAAAATTCAGTTTCAGAAAAATTATAATGAGATTTAATAGTACAAAACGATGCCAAAACATAAAAAAATATATATACATATAATTATTCTGGTATTAATTTTATTTTAAATACTTTCATTAGGAACATTTAAAAAATTCAATAACAAAAGCTGATTGTTTAAATTTTACTTGTATTCCATTTATTTTTCATCTGCAACGTTACATAAAAAAAGACAAAAGAAACTGATAGCGAATGAGTGAGTAACAAATTTAGAATTGCCCCCCTAGAAAGTCAAATTGCCACGCGCCGGGGCAGGTCGGTTTTACGCTGGAATGCACCAACATTTGAAGGATAGAGTCCGACGCGCCGGCCCAGACATCAAAAACGATTGGATTGTTCATCACGACAATGCCCTCTTTCACACGCCGATCGCCGCTGCTGAAGTTTAGCTAAGTTTAACATGGCAATACTGCCGCAAGCCCCCCTACAACCTCGACCTTGCTCCCACCGACTTCTTTTGTTCCCCCGGTTTAAGAAAGACCTGAAAGAGAAGCAATTCGACACGATTCCAGCGATCCAGGCAGCTTCGACGAGGTCCCTTAACAGCCTTGCGCGCGAAGACTTCCAGGGAGCCTATGAACAACGGCAACGGTGTGTTGATGCCCAAGGGTCATATTTCGAAGAATTTTAGTTCGCTGTACAAAAAAGTTTAATAACTTTTGTATTCTCAGACCAGTCTTGAAACTTTGTGAACACACCCTGTATATAACCGTAATAAATTTTGTATTCATGCATTTTTGCATAAGTGTGCAACAGCTATTGCACCAAGATCTTAATATTTAATAAACTAGTAATAGTACGAATGCAATTTCCGACTTGTTTATACTAGTGAAGCAGGAGATGGGTGAGATGAGGGATTAAAATTCTTCCCAGAGCACTTGAAAACTAATAAGATGCACACAAAACCCGTTGTATTAAGATGAATACATCATGTGTAAAGAAAAACAAAAATGGAAGCATAATCGGACAAAAATTTTAAACATAAAAGTGTTTCAAGTCTTCATAATAAAATTTACATAGTGCAAAATAAATGAAAGAAAGGGTGGGGAGAAGAAAGCAGCTAAGTACCTGTGTTACTGCTAGTACATTTTCTGCCTTTCTTTCTTTTATTTTTCTTGGAAGGTAAAGAAAAGGCTCCTTTGATGAAGCCTTGGAGCAGCTGAATGCTAAACTTATTTCGGCTGCTTGTGTTTTTTTATCAAATTGGTTTTAGAAGTCCTTTGTTATCTCTCTTTGTGATAACTGAATTAGAACTCACTATTTTATTTATTTTTATATTATTTTATTTTTACTTTTTTATGTTTAAATAAGATAACAGCATTTCAAATATGTTTCAACTTCAAGCTTTCAAAACTTTAAAACTTGTAATTTTGCTAGTTCCCCCTCCCCTTTTTTTACTTCATAAATCTATTATTATTATTATTATTTTTTTTTTTTTTTTTTTTTTTTTTTTACTCATTAATAGTTATAAATAAAAAAGCTGATACAGCCAAAACGATAGTGGTTCAGATTCAAAGATTAAATTTTTGAATTATCTTTTCCTGTTTATTTATTCTTATTAAAGAAGCATCAAAGAATCATAATATATACACTTTTCTCTCAAAATGATATAATGTATGTAAACAAACATTGCCTAATAGTACTGTTAGTAATATATTTATGTTCAATGGGTTGCTTCTTTCGCTGTAATTTTTAAGAATTACAGTCTAATTTATTTTCTTATGATGTAACCAAATGATGATTTCTTATGATGATGCCAACACCCCTTTTTCTATGCGCATACAAAACGCATAACGATGAATAAGGCATTATACGAAAGGTTTTTGAGCAGACTTTTGACATAGTACACTCATATTTCGTTAAAAAAGTCGTTTGATTAAAAAAAGTTGCAGTTAATTATAAATTAATGAAAAATGTATCAGAAAATAAACTCAAAGATTGCACTACAAAAGCCTGTCACGGCTCTAGTGGATTTCTCATAAATGTATTACATTTTGAGTTAAAATTGGTCGCTCCGCGATCACGACCTATCCTTGATTATCCTGTCTCGAAAATCGCTTCAAAACACCATATTTGACACCATTCTCTGAAAAGTTCTTTCCTTTATCGGAAAAAGAGAAAAGCTATTCTTTTTTCTGTAATCCTAATAAAAATACATTCAAATTATATGCAAATGTATGTAAAAGTTGTCGTGAAGTTGTCAGAAAGTAGTCAGTTTGGATTTGAGAATAGCATTTATAAATGACAAATGCTACGAAACTGAACATAAAACATAAAAATGTAATTCAGTATATAATGTTAAACATTTAATAATCTATAAATTTTTATATTATTTTGTGGAATTTAAGTAAATATCAAATAATTTGTGAAATAACATTATATTTTATCATTAATAACGTTTTAATAAAAATGCGAATGATTTGTGGGAAGTAACACATTGCCTGCGTTAGTCTAAATGAATGCATACGGCGCGCGAATAAAATATTTAAACACGGCAATTTAGCTTTCATGAAGTTGGATATTTATGTTTTGAAATGTGTACCAACTATAGCAAAGTTATTTCTTATGTATTGCAGCTATGGTTTTCTGGATGAATCTAAAGAAAACATGACAAAAAAAAAGAAAGAAAGAAAGAAATCAACAATGAACTGGGAATTGTATTCCAAATTTATACATTTTGAAGAAGTTGCAATACTAGGAAGTAAATGAAATTCATGATATACTCATAATAGTATTATTTTTATCTGGAATAATGTTTCTACCAGTCTAAATATCTAATGGAGAGAAGAAAAAAAAAATTGTCACGACTGCAAACCGTTGACAGGTATTTGTAAAAAGAAAAATAAACGGTGTCCTCCTTCTAATAACAATAGGAATATAAAAGTTTGCTGAAATATGCTTTAATACAGTTTAAAGTGTGTAGACTGAATGTGGTGACTGGATGAAATGATAGTGAATAAATCTCGAAATTGATATATTTAAGTTTCATGTTAGTACCATGAAAAATAGCCCCTTTTTATTCTAATAATGTAAAAAAAAAAACTAAACCTGTGGCTATACGATCCATGACGGATCAGGACATACACTGTCCATACCTGTTTTCTTGACCCTGGGTCCCGATGTCCTATACAGCATATGTCCCGGCCAGGTGGTCAGCCTAACGTGGTGCCCTTGGTGTTTAGTTCCCAAGCTAGCTTGGTACTCATTTTATCGACCCCGAAGGGATGAAAGGTTGAAAGAACCTCGCCCAGCCGGGAGTCGAACTCTCGTTCTGCGGTGTGACAGTCCAACGTGCTGATCACTACGCCACTGGGCTTCGTACAATATACTAATGGAATTAATATTCAACAACTGGTTTATTTTGTTAAATTGGATTCATTTTATAGCTCTATAAAAGGAATTATGCCACCATGTAATTAATATTTTATTTGTAAATGTATCAGCTTATGATTAATAATCAATCGCTTTCTTTTAATAAAAGGATTAATTTTTTAAATATTTTTATTCAGTAGATTTTGATTTTGTGCATTTCATCCAATTTTGTCCATTTTATGAAATTTCGTCCAGCGCCCCGGACTTTTCATAGAAAAGTGGTCAAAGTGACAACTCTGATTTCTGAGAGCTTTTTAAAATTGCTTGTATGTTAACTACATTTTATATCGCAATATTTGAGATTATTTTTGTTAAATTCAGCTTATATGAGAACTCTCTTATAATGAATGTATCTCGTTTTGTTTCGTTCGGAATATAGCTTATCATGCATATCGAATCATTGAATTGAATACTAGTGCCGGTATTTTAAAACGTTGCGAAGACTTGTCGAATGATGATTATAGATTACATAATCCATTGGCTTTTCTCAAGCTTTTCTTGCCGTCTGTTATCACAGTAGGTTATTTATGATGAAAATAACCATCTGGAGATAGGTAATGTATTAAGGTTGAATATTGTTTTTTATAACCCGTTCGTAAAAGTTACAAAAGTTCTTTTTTGATTATTTTTTTTATTGCGAGGTCAGCATATTATTCATATCAAGCAACAGAGATCAAAATCAAATCGCAAAATTTTTCTCTGCACGCAACAACATTTTGTTAGACCGCGGTTAAAGAAGTAAATAGTCTTTGTCGTCATGTTTCTGTTTCGCATTTGTCATTTTAAAAATCTTCCAAAATAGTAGAAAAGTGCTCATGGCTTCGGTTTGTCTGTCTGTCGTCTGTCCGTGCTCTAACTCTCGTAAATATACCAGGATTGACATGTGATTCATACATGTTATTGAAGCCTATGGCAAGTTCGTTATTGAAAATGGAATCGGTAGCATTTATAATTCGTTTGCAGAGACACTCAAAAGAATCTTGTTACATTATGGCCAATTGGGAAAAGTCATTTGTGTTGTATTTTAATGATGTTACACTATTGCAAAGGTAATGTAATTGATATGTATTTATTAAGTACTCTAAAACATGTTTTCGGTAGAATATTGTGTGCAAAGCGTTTATCATTCATTTACAGGGTAATTCAAAAGAATTCGGTTACTTAATGGTCTACGGAAAAAAGTTGTTTGCAGCCTTTTTTAAAAAATATTGTTCTATTTCAAACATAATGAAATATATATACATTATTGAGGACTACAGACCCCCACCCACTATCCCCCCGGAGTACTCGAAGTGAAATTCTGACTTTGTTTCTTTTTTTTTTTTTTTTTAATAAATTTGTAATAATAAGTTTGTATAAATAATAAGTTTGTCCCCCCTCCTTTTTTACCGCCGATATGCTATTTCTTTCGCCCAGCAATTAAAATGTCGTCTCTGAAAATAACGTTGAGTTGTATAAGCCAGCAGTAAAACAAAGAAGATGTATCATGGTACAGTAAATACTCTACTGCAAATTTTTAAACGTCTAAGCATCGCACATTTTCAATTTTTATACCGTCGTATTGGGAAAAAAGTACTTTTAAATGCAATCTGTTTGAAAACTGCATTTCAATTTATTTTTGAGATAATTTTTTTTTTTTTTTTTTTGTAGTTTTTAATGGCATTTTGCTAATTTTGGCAATTTGAAAACTGCATTTCAATTTATTTTTGAGATAATTTTTTTGTAGTTTTTAGTGACATTTGGCTAATTTTGGCAATGCAGATACTCCATTTTTGTAGAAGGTAAAGAAAAAATAGTTGGAAAATAGTAATTATATCTTTATGTTGTCATTTATTTCCCCATAACAACTGAAAAAAAAAAGTAATTAAAATACGTGCTATTTTGAAAAAATAGCACGAATGAATGATTTCTGATAAAACATGGAACTATTATAAACTATATTTAATTTTAAGTATCTATATTAATATTACAAACTCATGTAGGCATACAAATCCTTAGATAGCCGATTGTTTTTTGTCGAGTTTCTTGAATTACGGCATTTCATTTTTTGGATTTGTGTATTGTTCAACGATAGTGACGTCATATACATACTTTACTGTAGATGTTGTTTAAGTAATGTAAAGTTTAAGTAATTAAGATCGTAAATGTGGAATTCTTCAGTGGATGCGAATGACGTCATTTTATATAAAATAAAAGCGTATGTTTTAAGTCTTAAAACTGAAATGTGTTTTGTACTATCTACATTTATATACATATCTTTTTTTTTTTTTCATCGGGGCGACACTTAATTCAGAAAAAGCAGGATTCCTGTTTTCTAGTGTTATATCTCAAACTGCTTTTGAAAGCAGCTATAACGTGGAAAAACTATGTTTTTCTGGGCGTGTAAGTACTATATGTAATATATTTAATTTAATGTAAACTTATTCCTAATATTATTTCCGGTTTTATAAAAAATATATTATGTTATCAAAAGCATTTTAGGGTTCCGTACTTAAAAAGTAAAAAAGGAACCATTATAAGATCACTCCTGTGTCTGTCTGTCTGTCTGTCACAGCCCTTTTACACGTAAACTATGCGAAATCTTTTCTTTGTATATCGTGTGAAAGCTTTCGTAACGCTGAAATCAAAAATATATTTCATTTAATTTTATAATTTTAGGTATTATATTTTCATAGTTATGGTGGAAAATGTAGTGCGAAAATATGTTCTCCCCCATCTAATTCCGAATCTATTGAAACTAAAATTATGAAAAAATTAGAGGTAGTAGACATTAATTTAAACCTTGCAGGAAAATTATAGCGATTACCCTAGGTCACATAGTTTTTGAGAAAATCGCATTTTTTCCGTTACACTCAATTTCGATTTACGGGCTTCAGCAAAAGTGTTGAGCAGAGCTTGAGGTACCTATCGTAGCAGAAGTAAGCATTGTTTATCATGAATTTCGGAAAAATCGTCGGTAATTAGCCGAAATATTAACTCTTAAAAACACGGACGGTTTGGACATACAAAATGACAGGGACGGCGTACTCTATGCTCCATTGGCTTTTAAAGCCTATATAACAAATTTTAAGGATATATTTATGTAATGCAATGCCCAGTAGCAGTATAAAAGCAATAAACGTCAAATTGTTAAAAACAGACTAATTTAATGAGAATGAATCGCATAAATTCTATGGGATTTGCGACTAGTTTCCATTGAGTGGCTTTCTCAATACACATACTACGTCTTTAAAGGTTAACTAAAAACCTATATGGAATAACATATATACAGAATAGCTATATTTGCTATTATTTAGGTTCCATATATCTTTGAACTTCCATGGTATATCCATTTATACTTTTCTAGTATACAGGGTGCAACGGAAAGTCCCTTTAACCTGAAAATACTTGTGAACGGAGAGAGCTACAGCTATGCAAGTGAGTTAACGGTATAGTAAAGCGACTACGCCCGATTCAATGAAAACTACAGCAGCGCCCTCTAGTGGTGAAATTTGGAAGATAGCCACTGCAAATCGAAAACGAAAAGAGATAGAGTGAAATTTCCAGTTAGAAACTTTTAGAGCATCCATTAATTAATAGAATACGATATTTTGTTTACATGGATAAGATAAATCTTTGTCTGTTTACCAAAAATGTCCGAAATCGATACACTTCATTTTGTGTAAACATTTGAATGGAATAGTCAGAAGTAGGAAGAAATACGCACAATTTATGCTATAAATACGTACTTATCTCAATACATTTTGATAACATCACACACACAAAAAAAAGACAAACTGTCTCACAGTGATAAAAAGTTAATATTCAGTATGTTCGAAAAGTTCGCCATTGCTCACGATACACGTTTGTATTCGTGAGAGTAATTCTGCATGCACATTTCTCAGCATGGAACGTCTATTGCAAGCCTCTTTAATACGACGACATAGATTTAACCCTTTCAAAGGCGGTGACTAAACGGTCTAGACATCTAATTTTAATTCCAAAACTGACAAATGGCACCAATAATATTTTAATAAAATTTTGCTTTTGCATTGAAAGTGCAAATTAGCGGGTTTTTATTTTCTGAGAAATTCGTTTGAATTTTCTGGTGTCAGTCAATTATTTCATCAGTTTACGAACAGAATTCTTCTGGCCCTGAAAGGATTATTCTAAAATTTTAAATGCATTGGAAATTAAATCTTTACAGACATTACAGCACAGTACAAAGTCACAATCTGCAATTGTGCACTGCTACATTTCCGGAATGTGAATAGGCAAAGTAGAATCGTCGCTCATCGATTTCGGACGTATTTGAGTATGCAGACGACGATTTATCTTATCCGTGTGCACCAAATGTCGTTTCGTACTAATTAATTGATGCTCTAAAACTTTCTAATTGGAAAATTTGCTCTACATCTTTTCGTTTTCGATTTGCAATGGCTATCTTCCAAATTTCGCCACTAGGGGTGCTGCTGTCGTTTACATTAGGTCGGGCGTAGTCGCTTTACTGTACCGTTACCTCACTTGTATAGCTGTAGCTCTCTCCGTTCCCAAGTTACATTCATAAAAGTGGTGTCTAGGTATAGTAAAATAGCCATGCGCTATTGGATGAAACCGCCTATGCCTCTACCTGTTGAAAAACTGCGAAGTTAGCATTCTTATCTCGAAAACGGAAAGATATAGGGGAAAAAGTGTTGTACAAAGTTGTAGAGCATCATCGATTTAGTACGAAAAAACGCTGTGGACATTAGTGCGAAGATAAGAACGGTTAAAACGCGCATTTGTTTTTTGTTGATTTACTACACTGTGACGTCACGAAACTTGAATGGAAGGAGAAATGATTATTTTTTGGACAAAACACAACACCTCAATGTGGCACAGTGGTATCGCTTGTGATTTCCAATCAAAAGAACTGCTGTTCAAACCTCGAGTGTTGCATCCTTGTTTTACTTCTTTAGGGGCATTGCACACTTTTCCTGGGAAGTGAATAAGTCTGATCCATCACGCTCTGAGATGAAACTCTCATTCGGGTGACTCGGGTGGACTCAGCTCGAGTCTGCCCGAGTGAGGGGGAAACGTTAAGCACTTACAACTCGGATACAAATTGTCGCAGTCTACCAAAATTTTGAATAACAAACATAATTGTTATTGGGACACTATTAGTGTTTTATCGAAGCCCCCCCCCCCCACTACCACATACACACACACACACATATTTTAGTATAACATAAATATGACGCCTTCACAACTTATATGCAGTGTCTAATTGTCATAATACATATAGATTCTGTATGGTAAACGTAACTTATAAAATGGGCTGTCTGTCAGATTTTTAATCGATGTCCCCTAAATTTTAGTATAGCGCGAATATAAGGGCCCGCCCGATAACGTTAAACATAACTCAGATCTTAATCATCATAGCCCACTCGAATATGTATGGTAAACATAATCGTTATAAGGGGGGACAGTGTTGTTTAAACTCGAAGCTACCCATATTTTAGTATAGTATTGTTCCGACAACTTAAAACGGCTATAACTCTGACTGTGATTATCGTAGGCCTGCAAACATTTTTGTATGGCTGAACATTATGAAAGGCGCTATAAGGGGAGACTCTGTCGGTATTTTATCCAAGCCTCGTAATTTTTATGCTATAATAATAAGACCCGACATTTTTGAACTCTTATAACGCCTGATCAAATTGTTGCGCTCAAATTTTGTGTGTGCGGTCAACATGGCACAATGTCACATGTGCTTATCGAAGACCCACCTGCTGCAAACAAAGTAGCATCGAACTCCTCGTTATTTCATATGTGTGTACAAGAATATTTTTTTAGTACATACGTTAAAAAAAATACAACGTTAAAAAAAAAAAAATACTTTTTCCTAATGGAAGCTTTATATTGCCAAATGTGACCGGTCGCTTGCGATTTTAGACGTTTTGTTAAATATCTAGAAAAATACATGAGGAATTAACCTGAAACTGCAGGGGTGTAAACAGTATTGTATAGGTCATATATTTCTGCGAAGATTTTTTTCCTGAAACCCCATAGGGGACCGTCAACAAATTGAAAAAGAACGAATATCTTTTGGATAACCCTGTAAAAACTAATGTAGCAAAAGCGTTCAAACTCGAGATTATTAATAAGTGGCTTATTGTAATATACTGTGTTCATTTTTATGAGGATAGCATGTATACTCGTAGAGAAATTAAGGTTTTTACAAAAAACAGTCCCAAATTTCGCGAAGTTTTTTGCTTATAATTTGCAGAGTTCTTAATATTAAAAAAAAAAAAAAGTTCTTTGCAGAAAATATGACAAACAACATTGTACACAATACCCTGCAATCAGAATTAAAAAATGATAAAAATTGGATGAAAAATGTGCAAGTTTACTAAAAAATGTTTCACTGCGCTTGCGCGAATGCAATCAAAATATAATATGCATAATGTATTAACTAAGTATATAGAGCAACTTTTGTGTAAGTCTCAAAATCACAGCTTGAAAATTCTGAAAATTATCGTCGATAGAATAAGCTCGTAATCCGTTACTCCCAAAAAGAAGCAAAAATATGAGGGGTTGTATCAAATAACTGTTGATTCGTGTCAAGGTAGCGTACACAATATTGCACGTACTACTATATTTGGATACAGCCCCTCATCTTTTTGCTTCTTTTTTGGGAACAACGGATTTCGAGCTTATTCTATCGACGATAATTTTCAGAATTTTCAAGCTATGATTTTGAGACTTTCATAAAAAGTTGCTCTATATACTTAGCTAATACATTATGCACATTATATTTTGATTGCATTCGCGCATGCGCAGTGAAACATTTTTTAGTAAACCTACTCCTTTTTCATCCAATTTTTATTATTTTTTTTAAATTCTGATTGCAGAGTATTGTGTACAATGTTATTTGTCATATTTTCTGAAAATGAACTTTTTTTATATTAAGAACTCTGCAAATTATAAGCAAAAAACTTGGCGAAATTTGAGACTGTTTTTATAAAAACCTTAATTTCTCTACGAGTATACATGCTATCCTCATACAAATGAACATAGTATATTACAATAAGTCACTTATTAATAATCTCGAGTTTGAATGCTTTTGCTACATTAGTTTTTACAGGGTTATCAAAAAGATATTCGTTCTTTTTCAATTTGTTGGCGGTCCCCTATGGGGTTTCGGGAAAAAATCTTCCCTGAAATATATGACGTATAACTATACTGTTTACACACCTGCAGTTTCAGGTTAATTCCTCGTGTATTTTTCTAGATATTTAACAAAACGTCTAAAATCGCAAGTGATCGGTTACCTTTGGCCATATAGTGTATTAAAGAGCCTCATAAAAAGTGGTCCATGCTGTTGCTGATTCATAAAAAGTGGTCCATGCTGTTGCTGATTCTCTCTCTTTCTCTCTTTTTTCATTTTACACTAAAGAATTGGACATCTTTTATGATATCTTCAAATCATTGATCTTTTTTCTAGTTGTTTGAGCTTTTCTTTCCTTTGCTTTTTACACATCAGATAGTCATCTTAGCATAATTTTATTATTATTATTAGATTTGTAATGTTCTATTGTAGGCAGTGTTCAATTTGAAGGGTGCCCCACGGAAAATTTAGCATTTTATGCTTATTAATGGTATAGAAGTAAAATCATTCCCCGAAACTCCCCTGTGCCCCCCCCCCCCCCTCCTGAATTGCAGAAATTCCTCCCTTAGAAAAATTATGAATATTATGACTGCTCATAGGGAATATTAACGTTTAATTCCTTCCTATAGCCTTCATTGCTCCAATAAGTGTCTAACATATTTTTATTCAAACTTTTATGGGTTTAAAGGGGAAAAAAATTCATCTGAAATATTATGTGCAAATGAAAGAAATATCTCATATACATATCTCAAGCTACATGGATTGAAAATATAATGCACACATTTATTTTGTCGTTAATCGAAGAAAATTAATTTTGGGTACGAAAAATCGAGGTCTAAGATTAGGGAATCTTTGAAAGCACCAAAATGTCCCATTATTGGAGTGTAATATTATTTCATTATTCGGAGAAAATTTTAGATGATGTAGCGTAATGGTATAGAATGCATCCATACGTCCCATGGGGCCACCATAGTGTCACGGTCAGGCCAACACTTTGTGGCTAACGGGTAATGAATACTGTTCTTTTGCCTGCCATTAAATAAATAAATAAATATATATATATATATATATATATATATATATATTAATTGAATCTATTGTTTGGTGAATCTATCACAACTTTTTTATATTTTATGAAAGAGAGAAAAACTGACTTATTACCTTTTTCGTTTTTAAAAGCTCTTTTGAACAGTAAAAATAGGAACTGTTTCCAGGTGCGGGTGTTCTTTCGATCGGAAATATGTTAACGAGTGGAAAAAAAAATGTAACACGACTTTATCTAAATAAAGTATTATAGGAGCGGATATCATGTAACCAGTAAAAATGTAGTTTAATATCCTACACATAAAAAAAAAATAATAAAAATAAGTCTTTTCTCTAACCTCTAGTTACCTCATAACTGATCTCTTCTAATAATAATATTGGTAAGTATTCTTGGCCCTCAATATTGTTGCAGTCCTCGATTATCTTTTGTTTAAGTCAACTACTGTCAGTGTTTCCTTCATCTTGCAGTACCTCGCAGATTTGCATTTCTAATTTGATATGTGCTCCCCATTCACAATTGTCAATTTTTAATTAAGCATAACTCAGTTAATTTTAAAGGTACAGATAAGAGATATGTAGATTTTTTATTTCATGATCTTGTTACAACAAAGGGAAAAAAATCTAGTTGACTAATTTCGTCTAGAGGGGTTGTAAAGTGTAACTTTTTGAAAATTATTTGCCAAAATTATTTTATTAACATAATTTTATTTCTCCCCTTTTTATGAACAAATTTGCGCCTTATATTGCCTATTAATCTCCAACAGGTAAAAATTTAAAGTACTTTTCAATGCTTTTGGGATACCCTGTATATATTATTTAAAAGCATGTTTACGTATAATATTTTCACAGATGCCCCACTCCTCCGCTCGTTTCTGTGGTGGTCCTACTCAATTTTATTAGTTTAAACAATTGGTGTTTGTAAAGGAAAGAGTTTTAAAAATATTAAAATATAAAATTATTTTTGAAAACGTAGTACCTAGGTATAGGTTGTCAAGTTTTTTTATTATTATCTTTTAAATATTTATAAAATTTAAGAAAATGATATTTGGAAATGTAATTTGTTGGTAATAAACATGAAGTAAAATATTTATTTATTTGTTTATTATCTTTTAAATATAATTAAAATTTAACAATGTGATTATCGCAAACGTATTACGTAGTTATCGAGCATACAGTAAAATTTAAAAATTTATTACCCTTCTAAAGATATTTCAAATTTAAGAAAATGTAATTCGTCGATATCGGACGTCAAGTAAAGTTTTTAATATTCTCTTTTTTTTTTAATATATTTAAAATTTTCGAAAATCATCTTTGGAAACGTAATATGTTGGTATCGTACGTCAAGTAAATTTTTTTAAGTTTGTCTTTTTAGAAATATTTAAAATTTAAGGGGATGGTTTTTGAAAGCGTAATACGTAGGTAACGAATGTCAAGTAAAATTTTAATTTTCTTGTTTTTAAAGGTATTAAAAATATAAAAAATCATATATCTTTTTTAACGTAATACATAGCTATATCGGACATCAAGTAAAATATTAAAGTTTCTTGTCTTTAAAAATATTTTAAATTTTAGAAAAAGATTTTTGAAAACGTGCGTCGTTATAGAACGTCTAGTAAATTTTTTAAATTTGTTATCCTTTTAAAAATAAAAATTTAACCAAAAAAATTTTTTTTTAACGCAATACGACGCCATTATTAGACGACAAGAAATTTTTTTTTTAATTTATTGTCATTTTAAAAATATTTAAAATTTGGGAAAATAATTTTTTAATAAATTAACTTTTTAAAGATATTTAAAATTTAAGAAAATAATAAGTAGCTATGGATTGGAATATGGATTGGAATAAGTAGCTATATCAGCCGTCAAGCAAAATGTTAAATTTTTTTGTTTCTTTAAAAATATTTAAAATTAAAGAACCGTGGTTTTTGAAAACTTAATACGTCATTATCGGACGTCATGTCGAATTTTAAGATTGATTGTCCGTTAAAAAATAATTAAAATTTAATATGATGATTTTTCAAATCGTAATACGTAAATAATACAGATATCAAGTAATTTTAACGTATCTTTCGGTATCGGGCGTCAAGTATTTGTATTTTTAAATATATTTAAAATTTAACGACATGGATTTTGGAAACGTAATACGTAGGTACCGAACGTCAAGTAAAATCTTAAGTTTCTTCTATTTTTAGAACTATTTAAAATTAAATAAAATATATTTTTTGGAAATGTAATTCATATGTATCGGATATTAAGTAATGTATTAAAATTTCTTGTCTTAAAAAAAAAAAAAATAAAATAAAATAAAATAAAATAAAATTTTAGAAAAATATTTTTGAAAACGTAATAATTCATTATCGAACTTCTAGTAAATTTTTAAGATTTATTGTCTTTTTTTTAAAATAATTAACATTTAACGAAATGAATTTTGAAAATGTAGTATGTAGGTAGGTATTGGACATGATATATTATCATTTTTAAAATATTTAAATTTAAAAATTTTTTTAAAAACGTTGGTGTCGGACGTCAAGTAATTTTTTTTTAAATTTATTATATTTTTAAAAATATTTAAAATTTAAGAAAATGATTTTGGAAAAATAATAAGTCGGTATTGAACCTTAAGTAGAGTTTTAAAATTTATTGTCAATTTTCTAAATACTTAACGTTTGAAAAATTTATTTTTGGAAACGTAATACAGCGGTAAAATCGGTATTGGACGTTAAGTAAAATTTTAAAAATTTATTGCTTTTTTTTAAATATTGAAAAATTAAGAAAAGGATTTTTGGAAGCGTAATATGTAATACACCGTTTAATTTCAGAGAAATACACCGTTTATTTTCAGAAATATTATTTTTCACTGAATTAACATTTGTGTGCCTCTGGTTTCTTAGAAGTGACATTCGATATCGTAACATATGTTAAATTATTTTTCTTTTCCTCATGCATTTTAAAAGTGGATATTTATTTTGAAGCCTCGTTATTGTTATTTTGTTTAACTTTAGATATTCTGAGTTTGTTTTGTGTTACAAGTAATTACATTATAGTAATTCTTCCGTAGAAATAGTTTTCTTGAGATGTATTTTTTAACGTTGGGATTATTACATGCTTGATTAAGTGATATTTACAGTATTTCTATTGAGTAAAAATTTATTTTCATAATATAATTACCATTTTTTCCCCTTCTAAAACTCATAATTTTCGTTGCCTTTCCCTTTTCTGTAACATCTTAATATTGCTTTATTATTATTTACTTTCATTCTATCTTAACTTTAGGCTAAGTTGATTGAATACGTGCATTTTTTTTACTGCGGCTATTTTGTTTATTTATTGGAATGTAGGCTTTTATTGCACTTTGGCAAGTCATGCTATTGTCTGTTAAAATTTTGGCTTAAATATTGTAGAATGGATTTCTTTTTTGCGAAAAATGTCTAAAGATCTCATGAAATGCAAATGCAGCATTTTGATAAGTTTATGTAAAAAATGCAGATTATAGTTATTCTTATGATTATTTACCTTATCGTCGACTCAGAACAACAGTAAAACATCTAGTAATAATAAAAAATGAGATGTCTGACTTGCTGCTATGAATAATTGTGTTTGCATCTAGTGGAACAACTTCTAAAACACAAAGTTATGTTTAATACTATATCTCAGATGTGTTTTTAAAAAATTTCCTACTGTTCCACTAGATGCAGATACTGTTTTTCATACCAGTAAGTCATACATCTCATTTTCGATTAATGTTAGATGTCCTGCTGTTGCTCTGAGGCGACGTTATGTGTATGTTTGCATTAAAAAGAGTGAAAAGAGTGTAATTAATTTTTGGCATACTTTTTTTTGTTTAGTATACAGGTCTGTGTAAGCTTACACTTATGTGATTAAAGAGACTTTACAAGTCAATTGATTTTTCATACGTGCTTCTAATTGGTGCAATTGCTTATTTGACGTTTTTATTATTGTTATTTCTAATTGCTAATTATAGTTTTATTATTTAAAATTATTAATTGCTAATTATAGATTTATTATTTAAAAATTTTTAAATACAGATTACGCTTTCCTGTCATCTTAGCATATGATTAATTATTTTGTAAATTATTGTGGATGCTTATTTATTCTTAGTGCCAATATAACATCTTTACGCAGAAAAAAAATAAAACCCCTAAGTTAATTTTTTTTTTATCAAATAAATCATTTTTTTTTTAATAAAATATTTTTTTAACACCTTGATTGTTTTATATAGGTCTTCCACACAAAAACTTAATCCGGTTCTTTGATTCAACTATTTAAACGTATCTTTCTTTCCTTCTAATCCATGTATGAAATCATTAGATGTGTTCAGTTTTCAACCGAATTGAAATTTAGGTATATTTTTATTACTTTTTTGCATATTTTTCATTTTAATGCTTTAGTTAAAATATCAATCGATGGATATAAATGGGGAGATTTTTTTTTAATGTATAATTTCGCACTGGGAATACTGGACCCTTACAAACTATTCTCTCTTACATTGTATTGAAAAATGGAATATAGCGATGGTTAGCTTAAATAATAAGCATGTAGTAAGACATTACGGAAAATTTATTTTAAAATTTAAGAAGATATGTGAATTAAATTGAAAATATGTTCAAATTAAAATAAATTTTCGAACAAAAAATATATTTTTTTACTGAATGGTTGTGCTGGAAAACAGTCTAAATGTAATTTTTCATTACACTCATTGCAAGCTAATCTTAAATTTAGAGGTCAATGTTATGAATTCAGAACATCGAAGTTTTACAAATTACAGCAAGTACTTTTCTTATATCATATATTGCTTTAGCAATGTTAATTATTTTAAGTATATCTACGATTTTTAGATGAATTAAATCCTTTTCATTTTATATGAATTTTTAAATTGCACACTGTGAAAAATAAAAGATCGTTGTAGGGTATTCTGTGCATTTTCTTTTTTTGACTAAAACAATTTCTGTCTCAAGAAATGAAGCCTCTTTCAGGTGTAACTGTTAATTTTTTCATCCGATATTCTCAATCGTGGACATTTGCCTGTAAAAGGCTCAAATATTCTTCCTTACCTGTATTTTTTGAAATATGTTATTTGTTTTTATGTTTTAACATGAGACATATTTTACTGAAAAAGGAACCGAATTCTCGCAATAACCGATGTACTATCAGCGCCGAAACACGCATCCAAGCGATAAGCCGATGTCTGACGATCTCGCTCCCACAGAACAAGTCATGTTCATAGCATGCGATATTTTGTGATGACTAAAGTTCGAAAGTTTTCTTTTTTGTTTTCTTTTTTTTTTCTTTTTTTACTTCGGTAATTTTTTTCTTAACAATGTCAGATAGATTATGATTCAAATTTAATAGTTCATAGAGGCTAAATAAGGTTTGAGGCTAAACCTGTCATAGTAGTTAAGGGATGAGATTTAGCCTTTAATTGTATTTTTGAGAAATTTTCCGATTTCTTTTTTCATTTTTGAATTTTCTGCTTTAAAAAAGAAAAAAAAAAAAAAAAAAGTTTTTATTTAATCCCCCCTCCCAAAAAAAGTATTTCAATTTCTTTAGTGTGTTCAGTGAAATCACTTATTTTTCTTTACGATTTTAAATTAAATTACATCGCTTCCTTCACCTTCATTACATCTTCATTCATTTTTTTCCTTCCTTCATCTTTCATCTTCTTCTTGTTGGCTTGATTACACCATTAAAATTTATTTCCTCAAACACATGGTAGAATCTATTGGAGAGAAAAAAAAGAATAAAGGAGTTTAAATAAACTAATGCCTGTTTGTCTTAATTTTTCTACATTTGTGTTCTTTTTATTCCTATTAATCATAACTGTAATATGTTTATGGTTTACACTATACATAAGACCTAAGTATGTATGGTAGTTGGAATTTGCTGGAGTTGAACATATGATATATATGTATATATTTTTTTTTAACTTAAATAGGTTATTAAATAATTCTAAGTATTGATGCTGCATAGTAGTGAATTTTTTAGTGTTTGGTAATGGTCTAAAAGTGCAAATTCCCACCCCCTTCCCCCCCGGAGCTACAAAATTCCCTTCCGGAGAAAAATGTCTGAATTCAATATTACCACTATGCCGTAGGTACCCCCCTCCTACACACACACTACACTGCGTTCTCTATATTATATTTAAGGTAATTTTAGATAATTTTAATTAAATTAATTAATTAATTTTAATTAGATATAATTAAAGTAAACCCACGCGCAGTGTTGCCAGTGGGCTACTTTTTTTAAAATTCAGATTTCTTGATTGGCACCACTTTTTTGAAATGGCAAAATTAGCCTTGTTTTTCGCCTTAATTAATATGTCATTAAATAAGACGAATTTTACCATTTCAAGAAAGTGGTGCAATCAAGAAACGTGAATTTTGTAAAAAAGTACCCCACTGGCAACACAGCCCGCGCAACGCCGAGGCGGTCTGACGAACGTCATAAAATAAAGCAAGTGTCAAACTTGCAAATAACTGAGTCGATAATAGTTAGATTTTAATTAGATTCTATTAAAATAATTAAATTGAATTAATCGAATCTTTTTCATTCGTACGTTACTGAACAATACAGAGATGCCGTTCTCAGAAATGCACGATTTAAAAAATTATATCAAAATTGTCACTGTCGACCATGCTTATTATTCATACTTTATTTACATTACTTTTTCCAAAGAAGAATCTTTACAGTAGATTTCTACAACGTGTGCAATGAAATCCGGAACGAATTTTATTGTTTCGAAATAGTGGTGCAAGTAAAATATAAAAGTACCCGCTAGTGGCATCCTCTCATCACTGCACGTTATGGAGAAAACTCTGATGAACATATGACTTATTTTAGAAAAAAAAAATAGGTTATAAATTACAAAGCAATGACAAAATTAAATAGTTTTGTTTATTTATTTTGATAACAGGTGAAGCAAAAACATGCACATAAATGCCAGTCGGATCCTTCTAAAACGTGGTGTCATTCCTATAATATGAATTTTGGGATCGTATGTTCATGACACATCCACACAATAGGTAAAACTCTATCTGGAAGCCGTATCACTTTTCTGAACAACGCATCGCATTGAATATTTATGTCACCAAAAGCATTAAGCGCTTTAAACATGAAAATAAGTTTTGCTGTGTATTCATATCTTAACTGAATTCTTAATTTGTTTTGTAAGATGAAAGTTAGAAAATATCTTCCAATCTCTATTGATGAAGCTTTTGGAGTGCTTAACATCTGCATTGTTGCCAATTCCTTATTCTTTCACGAAAGCTATCCAACATATACTTTAAGCTGTATTTATTAATTATTCCTCATTTTTTTTCTCGTTCTCTCACTCTATGCCATATATTTTGTTACAATGAATTCAAATTAGCTATTCGATGTTTATTTATTGAAGGTGCTACAAATGTTTAATGTAAATTCTTTTGTAAATGCAAATAAAGAATTGGACATTTGTAATCTACATTGAACTTGTCTGCAGTCAGTTTTGTTGGTTAAATGTATATGTATTAAAACCTAGAAGGAAAGAAAAAAAGTAAAACCCTTACACTAAGGTTTTTATATTTTAGATATATTTTTTTTCTCTAGCATGTTCTATTTAGATTACGGTGAAAGTAATTTACAGCTATTGATAGAAATAATTAAGAAAGTGTCGTGAAGAACGAAATTAATTTTATGCAACAAAATATTTAAAATCAATTTCGGGGATTTCTAGTAAAATAATAAAGTTTTAATGTTAGTTAATAAAGTTTTTCATAACCGTTACATTATTGTCTAAAAATGCTACTTTACTCCATCTTTGAGAGTTTATTAAACAAAACACTTGTAAAGCGTAACAAATTTGCTTTTGTTTTATTTAAAATTAAACACATTTTAAATTTACATTAGTAATTGTGAATTAATTCATTGTTAATTAATTTAATATAATTAACACGTAAGAGAAACCATTACATTTTAAATATTATTTCATTATTATTTTTATTAAAGAGTGACATCGTAATAATAATTTCTGATTGGATGTGAAATAAAAAGTACTAATTTCATAAATTAAATGTAGTATTAGTTATTTCTTTTCTGCATTTAAAGTTGGATTTTAGCTGTTGTGATATAGACTCACATTTATTATTTTATTATCGGAAAAGTTCACGTTATCTTTACTAATAAAAGAATTTTTCGCTCTGTCTGTGTGTCCAGCTAAATCTACCGCACATAGAAGTCTGAAAATTCATGTGAGGATAGTCCAAGGCTGGTTCGCATGCACCTGAGACTCAGAATTTGAATTTTTTGAAAATTAGCCAATTTATTAATTAAAAATCACGACAAACCCTCATCTCTTTCATTCTGAGGCGGCAAAAACGCTTACGCATGCTCAGAACCCGATTTACATAACGTTGTAACGAAATGAAGAACCGAACACAGGGATTTTGGAGGGGTTTATCGTTCTTATATTTTAACCTCGATCGGCCAAACCATTTAGTATAGTTTAAAACAGAAGACATATTCTGAAAGATCGTACTTTTACGTCTTAACATGCTCGCTGCCATCTACGAGAATACTCGTAGTTTGCAAACTGGTTTTCCTTGCCAGCTACGACATAACTCGTTATTGATCTCCTTATCTACATCTCCGATTGTGAGTAATGCTACAGAAGATACATGCAAAGTTTGGGTGTTTGGCGCACAGGAGGGGAATTTATTTTTTACTAAAAGTGATCTGTTAATATATTTAAATAATAAAACAACAGAAAATAATTTAGGAGCATAAAAATATTGATATGATCTTGGCGTGTGTGAACAGATGCACTATCTCAGATTTGGCAGCGAACGTATTAAATGCCGCAATCAGTTAGAAAAATACCGTTGTTAACCCTTTGAAAAATAAATTTCAAAAAGGGTTGTTTTCGCGGTTCTCTTTTCTCCCATATGATATCACTTCCCTGAGGCACAATTTCAGAGGTACTGGTTAACAAAAAATCCGTATGTAAAGCTAAGACCTATTTCTCTTCGACGGTGTAATCTGTTTTCAAAAATACGAATTTTAAGCCTTTAAAAAAATTCGCGACCGCAGGTCCTTTTGCGTGATGATCTTTTTTCCATGATAAAACTACTTAAACGTTCGTATTTTGACACAGTCTTTTCAGAGCATCTCTGCAGACCGAATTTACATCACCTACAAAAATTTCGAAACGTTGGAGCCAGTAGAAGTGTTTTTTACAAAATAAAATGTGTGAAAATTTCGACGAAAACCCTAAAAACCGAGGTGTTTCGGAACAGTTTCGCTCGCCTTCGGCTCAAGTTTTCACTACTAAATATGCATATTTTTTTCGCGAAATTTTAAAGTAGGTTCGGATACAGTTATATTTATAACCTATCAAATTTTTAGAGAATTCGGACTGTAAGAACTACTTTTTTTATGCTAACGGAACCGAGTCGAAAACACGAAAAAAGCGAGAAGAAAACTTTCTTTTCAACTAGAAATCAATATTCTTTTACGATTTTTTCTCACGAGTTACAAAACCATCATATTTATAACCGCTGAAAATCTTAGAGATTTCGGACGACAAGAACTATTTTTAACTACTTAGACCAAATGAAAGAAGAAGAAAAATTCTTACGAGTCATTTTACCACTAAATATCAATCTTTTTTCTCGATTGTTTCACACAGGCTACGAAAACATTGTGTTTCTAACTCCTAAAAATTTGAGAGTTTGGATGATAACGACTATTTTTTTAAACATTTAAAATACCAGACGACTCCCGCCTCTCCCTCCCCTTTTCCGGTATATTTCAAAATTACGCATGAACTCCGAAAATCAAAATACGCAAAAAATAAAATACCAACAGCATATACTTCCAATCTTCTTTACAACTCTGCAAACCATTTCAAAAAATATGAAAACTAACTCTTTGAAAAAAAAAAAAATTATTCCCCGCAGTCACTTTTTGTTTTTTACTGCGCATTTTGCTGTAGGATTAACATTACGCCTATTTTGATTGAAATTTTAATACTATATTCTAACGTTGTAGCTAATAATCGAGTATCGATTTTGTTGAGGTATAATCAGGTTTAAAGGTTAAATAGTTAGAAAATCAAAAAATTCACCTAGGATTTCGATGTGAAAAAAAAAATAAATAAATAAAATAAATAGTTATGCGTAAAACAGTGATTTTTACATCTAAATATCAATATTTTAGCTGAAAAAGTACACACAGTCGTCTGAAACATATTTATAAGTCTGAAATTTGGTTCAGAAATTATAACATATGGGGGGGGGGGGTAATAATGAGTTCGAATTTCTAAAAAATTTCCGTATATCCCATCCATCAGAAGGAAAGCAAAAGAATGAAAAAGCAAAACAACATAAAGAAAAACACTGCTTTTTACAACTAAATATTCATATAGTAACACGAAAATTATACACGTGCTTTGGACGACAAGAAATGTATTTTGAATCCCTCCCCCTTTCGCGTTGCAGTTATTTCGAGTTCTTTTACCGCTAAATATCTTTTATTTTTTATTTAACCGATTTTTTTCCCACAGTCAGCGGACACTATTTTATATAACATGTCCAAATATTTAAACATTTGGACAATTATAGGTTGTGAAATATATTATATTTTGTAACGAAAGGTGAAATCCTGTTACTCAAATGAGAAAGTCTTCTTATGAGCGCCTTTTACCACTAAAAAGGAATATTTTTTCGCGATTCTTTCATTTTAAAATATAAATTCAGACAAAATCGAGTTAAAGATATAAAATCATACAAATTTGAGGTTCATTTAAAGTTATTATCAGGGGCCCGGGCAACGCCGTGGAAAGTGGGAAGATTCATTTTATTTTGGGCATAAAATTGGTTTGCAATTTTAAAGAATTTTGGCGGAGAAAAGAATGCTACTTCCCTTGAATAAAACTTTTCTGAAAACTTCGTGATTAGCTTCATTTCTTGCTGTTCTCTTTTTTTATATGCTATGTCGTATGTTATCATCTATATTTCTTACATAGAGCTGTCCAAAATTATTTGGATAAATTACCATTGTTGATTGAAATATTTTTCAGTATCAGTGAGGTTACGCATTTTTAAACTGAATGACATTTTATTGTAGCTTCAAAATATCAAAAATGGCTTTCCTTCACACTTATTGTTGTTGTAAAAGTAATTTTACAGGCTTCAGTGAATAATGAGTATAATGCAAGGGATGGTTTTGAGATTGACATTGTTGAAGATTTCATAATTTAGTCTCTGTGATGTTGGAAAGTGTTTCATAATTTATGCATTACGCGTGATTTCCGTTTCTTTTTTTATTCATTTGTTTGAGAGCATAGTTATTAATAGCCAGAGTATGAAATTGAAATATGAAATTCAATTATTGCTTTGAGGAATACTTTTAGGTAGATTTCGTATGAAATACTACCTATTGCGATCTCCCCTATGTTGGAATTTCTGAGCAATTTTTGAAGATCAACATCGATCGTGACCCCTAGAACCCATAACCACCCTCAGTAAAAAACTTTATATGTCTATGTATCTATTTATCTATATATATACAGCTCATATTCAAAATATTAGAATAATTACTTTTTTTTACAAATTGAAACTATCGTTTGGTAATTTAATGTCTTTTAATGCAAATATGCAAACTATATTTTTATTAAGAGCTTATTGTTGATTAAACTTATTTATTATCTTAAAATTAATATCATTTTTGAAAAGATTAATTGAAAAAAATTATTTTGAAAAGTCAAAATATTAGAATATTTATTCAAGTGGTTCAAAATATTAGAATATTTCATATTAATTCTCCTTTAATTATCACCAGTTCATAACTGGTGGCATCATTGATTAAATTCAGACAATTTTATTTAAAATCAGTATTCTGTTTGCAGTTTGTTTGCTTTTTCATCTTAAAATGGGTCGTATGAGTGATATTCCTGAATCTATTAAACTTCGTATGGTTGATTTGTATCGGCACGGTAAAAATCAATGTTATATAGCGAATTATTTACATTGTTCGCAATCAAGCGTTAGTAAAATACTAACACAATATTCAAGAAATAGAAAATTTCAAAATAATCGCCGAAATGGCAGCCGAAAACCAAAAACATCTGCTAGAGATAACAGGAAACTGAAGCGTATAGTTAAGAAAAACCGTTTTAAAAGTGTGCGATTCTTGCACCGAAAATGGAAGGAAAAAGGAGTTGAAGTTTCTATATCGACAACATTAATGCTCGTATTCACCATCTACCTCGACCTAGAAAATCTCGGTCGAACGCTCAAATGAAATTCACGATAACATTTGATTTGAAATTATCAAGGAGACGTCTAATCTGGATTAAAGGTGCATACCGTTTGAGCGTTCGACCGAGGTTATCGGTATAACTGGGGCTCGAAGTAGTTGGTGAATACGAGCGTTAGGCGTCTCCATAAATTTAAGTTTGAAATCTCGTGTATCGAAAACAAAACCTCTCATGACTGCAAAACAAAAGCTTATAAGATTGAATTGGTGTAAATCAAGACGTTTATGGGACGAAGAAGATTAGAAAAATACATTATTTAGTGTTGAAAGTATGTTTTGTGTTTCATATGGTAATCAAGGTATTCGAGTTTGGAGAATGAAGCAAGAAGCATTTGATAAAGAATGCCTTAAGCGTTCCGTAAAATTTGTTGCTAGTGTCATGGTTTGGGGTTGCGTGAGGGCAGAAGGACCTGGAAAGTTATGTATCGTCTACGAAAAGATTAACTCTCAGATATATCAAGAAATTTTGGAATATTACATGATTCCATCGTTAGAAGATTTATTTGAAGATGATTTCATCTTTCAACAAGATTTAGCGTCACCGCATACCTCGGTGTTAACTGAGAATTAGTTCCGCCAACGCAACATTGTACTTCTTTAGCCACCAAACTCACCAGAACTTAATCCCATCGAAAACTTATGGTGTATAATGAAGAAAAAACTCCAAGAAAATCCTCCTTCAAGTAAAACTGAGTTAGTGGCACGTATAAAGTCTATTTGCGCTAATAACACCTTGTATATAGTATGCAAGATCGATTGTTATGAAATCTAAAGGGGGTGCTGCAAAATATTAACTACCATTTACTTCATATTCATAAGGTAATATTGTTGCATAAAGTAAAATATTCTTATATTTTGAACCAATCTAAATTTTATTCTAATATTTTGATGTGTTTCAGAAAGCTGTGTACCTAATTTATTGTACTGTATTTTATATTTTGTAAATGTTAAAATCTTATCTAAACATTCCAGATTTAATTTATAAGAAATTTAATTGCATTTACTTAGTATCAAAAATAGATAAATGAAAAATAATTTTTTCTTGTTATTTTTTCTCAATTATTCTAATATTTTGATTATGAGCTGTTATAATTATATAATATGTGCAGAATTACGGAAGAATTACTTTTTATGGGCACAACAACTTCCGTAATTCTGCACAAATATCTTTCAAACTGATACATAAAATCAAGGGGTAGAAAATCTCGGTCAAGTTCGTTAATGGGCAAAATCGGACCAAGGGGGTGAAAATAGGGAGGGGTTTTGTGAAAACCGAAAAAAAAAAAAACACATAACTTCGTAGTATTTATACGTATCAAATCAGTTTAAAGTTATTATTACTTCTAGAAAAAGGGCCAAAAATTTATGTATCGCATATTTTTGATAAAATTAAAAATGGGCTAAGGGGAGCAAAAAATAGGGTTTATGGGAGAAAAAAATTCATAACTTCGCCAATTCTTAAGGTATCAAATGCACTTAAACTTATTATAAATCTTCTTAATATTATCTACAACTTTTATATTGACAATTTTTTGATAGGACCAACTCTTGCTGAAAAAAAAAAAAAAAAAAAATTAAAACGAAAAAAATAAAATAGAGGGGTTGAAAAAGAAAAAAAATTCACAACTTCGTGAATTCCAATCCGCTTAAATTTATTATACATCTTATCAATATTATCTACAACTTTCATATTGACCTGTTTTGTATTAGTCAATTTTTTGATAAAGGCAGAATATAATTAAAAAATGCTGTCAAAGTGGGCATTTTGAACCAAATTTCCCGAAGCGATAGTGCTGGAAACGAAAAAAAGTGGTCGTACTGAGAAAATAATTGTAAATCAAGTTTTAATTAATTGAACGAAAAATAAAAACACAGGTCGCTTACGTCAGCAAGTTTCATGATTTTACCTTTAAAAATGAGTCTGAATATGTATAAGAAAATTTCGAGTTATTCAGTGGGGGAAAATATTGTTTTTAATACCGACTTAATATGATTCTGATAAAACGAGCTCTTACAGAAAAATTAAATTAAAAATTCGTCAAAAGTGGCCAGATAAAATTGTTAAACTGGATTTATCTCTAATCTTAATTTAGTTTTTATTGGTGAAATTAATATTTAACTTCGAAATCGACCTCCGTCTGTAGGTCGAACTGGCAGGGATTTTTCAAATATATAATGATATCGGGTGATAGCACTATCACATGGCTCGTGCACGTATATTCTGATTATTTATTATTGAATTCGGTAGCATTAATTGATTTAGTGAAACAATTTGGAATGAACTTGAATTTTTGTAAGAAGGCATAAAGTGTTTGAAGGATTGTGGAGTCTATTTTATCATAATGGTATCATAGTATTTCCTCATTTAAGTCCCAAATTCCATCTGATATTAGGGGTTCTGAAATTATAATTTTTTAAAGAAAGGCTATGGTAGCTACGTTCCCGACACGCCTGAACAAATCAACTTTTCAAATTTTGCATTTTCCTGTCGCAGTATTAGATATTATGAATAATGTCATCAACAGTTTTAGTAAGAAAACAAACTGCATTCTAACATTGTTTGGAAAAAAAATTAATTATTTTACTGCAGTTTTATTTTTAAGAAAGCTTTATTAATTTCGGGAAAGATGCTTAGTCATTCTCGCTTGCTTGCTTGTCGCAGGCATAGGATTTTTCTGCGAATATATTTATTTTTCTCGGAAATCCGCGAATCATTTGTTTTTTTGCGAAAATTCACAAAATCAGTATTTTGGAATTAACCCTTTGACTACGTTACCATAAGCAGTGAACGGCTTCCTGCTACTGCGCTTTGCAGTAAACTATAATAGACGTACTGGATCAAATATAAGTTAATGTACGTCCTGGTTGGAAACCTTCTAGTTTCAAGCTTTAATAGGTGCACAGAAAGAAAAAAAATTCAGACCAAAAATAGTTGTGAAACATTTTTTTATGTTTAGATTATGTTAACGATTTTTTAGAAACATTTTTTTATGTTTCTAAAAAATCGTTCAAGAAAATATTGCATCAATTTTCCCCAATTTGTTGTGAAAAATTGGCAAATTTCATTAAACGGTAGGGGTGAAAATCTCGAATTCTGCTAATGAGTCGCGGGAAAAATCACGAAAATCGTCAATCGGCCATGAAAATGTCACGAAACTCACCAATCAGTCATAAAACTCGCAATTTTAAGTTTTTTTTTTTTTTTTTTTTAACTAACATTTGTGTCTGTGTCATTTATGGGAAGAAATCATTCTGTTTTTGAGTTTATATCTCTCTTTCTTTCTTTTCTAGCGCTTTTGTTAAAACTTATTTGTTTGACTTAAATATATAATTTATATGGCATATTTAAAATTTTACCTATTTTGTTCGGTCAATCAACTTATTATTATTATTTTTCATTATGGCTTCGATTTCAGTTTTTACTTACTCATCATACGTAGTATAGGGTAAGTCTTGTAATCGTTCTAAAAATCGAAAACAAAAATTTGATGGATTTACACGTTTCAGACACTGGAGATTCCGAAAACCATATTGTAAGAAAAAAAAAATTGCCGTCCGTCTGTGTGTGTGTCTGTAAACGCTCTATCTCCCGAACAATTTGAGATAGAAACTTAAAATTTGGTATGTATTTAGTATGTAATAATTAGAAGAAGCCTATTGAATTTCAGTAACCTCAATTATCCGGAACTATTTTTTTCGGATTCTTGAAATATTCGTTCTGACAAAAGGTATAAAATATTTCCAAAATTGTTTATTTTAAGGAGTGAATATAAAAGACAATAAAAAAAAACATACATTGTGCATAAAGAATGAAGTCGATCGGTTAATTAGTTGCAGAGATAATTGTCGATTTTGCATAACACTGCATTTTATTCAAATTTCAGTTCAGATTTTAATTGGAAATGAGACGCTTAATCCGACGTAGTAAACTGTTAGTTAATAGGGTTTTTGTTTGAGTTATAAGGATGTTTCTTTTATGCAATTCAGTAATAGAGTATTTAAAGTTTAGGACGTCATCAAGTCACGATTTTAAACACTCCATCTACCGAACAAATTGAGATAGAAGCTTGAAATTTGGCATGTACTTAGAATGTAATAGTGCGACAAAGCCTATTAAATTTCAGTAACCTTAAATATCCGGAACTATTTTTTCGGACTTTCGAAATATTCGTTTTGATGAAGCGTATATAAAAATTTTCGGAATTATTTCTTTTAAAGAATGAATGGAACATAAATTTTACATAAAGAATGAAGTCCATCGGATAATCAGTTGCCTTGATATTTGCGATCATAATTTCCAAATTATTTTGTACTATGCATATCCATGATGGGTAAGTATTACGGTGACTCCCAACGACTAGTTTTATTATATTTTTTTTTCAGACTTTAGTTCTTCTTTGCTGTTTTAATATTGTTACTTTGTAAACAATGACTTGGTCAAATCAGTTTCTGCTTAACGAAGCTCTTAGATATTTCATTTTGTTTCACTTGTATGCAGTTTATTCTCAGATTCATTGTTTGCTGGCATCCATTTATTTGAAAGTAAAATTAATTTCTTCATGATTCCTAATTTGAATCTTTACTGGAAAACGCTAAAGAAAAGAGATAGGGGTCAATTTAGAATGCTTATTGAAAACAGTGTACATTTAAGGTTTAGAATGACAACTCTCTTTTATCGTTTAGGCTGATTATGAATATGTGATCAAAATTAAATTTACATTTTGTCATAATTCTGTCGCTGAAAAGAAAGTTTCATTAGGAGAGGATTATTATTTTTACTAAGTTACCTAACGTCCATTCACTTTCGGAGAGAAATTTCTTATCTAAAGTGACCAGAAAATTGTTAGGTGTTTGGAAATCTTCGAAACAACTTGGTAACCCAAACCAAAAGGGGGGGGGGGGGCAGGGTTGCAGGATCCTCACTATCATTTGATTAACCTTAGCAATTTGGCTAATAATTAAAAAAAATGGATTTGTAGTGAAACGTTGATTCTAAATTCGTTCTTTACACTCCTCAACGTACCCACTTTTTCTCTTTCTTCTAATTTTTTGTGATTTGTTTAGAGCAGTTATTTATCTAAATTGAACTGTCGACGATAGAAAGTAATAAAGTGCATTATAGATGCTTTGTAAAGTCAAGAGAAAAAAATTCTAACCCGATTTATTTCTAGATAGTTTTATATTCTAACAAAAGAAGCGAGTTTGTCTGTCTGTATGTGTGTGTGCCAGATGGCTATGAAAATCTACCGCACGTAGGGGCCTGAAAATTTGGTTGAAGATAGTCCAAGGTAGGTCCCAATGAACTTGAGGCACAAGTTTTTTTTTTTTTTTTTTTTAGTTAATTAACCGAAATATTAATTAAAAATCATACTGAATATCCCAAAATGTCGCGAAAACCCCCAGGACGACGGCGGCTGGAATGCCATTCCAGAGAATCTGAAGCAGGGAAGATCTTAAAATGAGAAAACCGCTTTTTTATTCCCACGTCTTTCTGAACACGGATTGGCCGAACCGTTCAAAATGCGGATAAACTCAAAACTTATTCTTAAATTCCGTACTTTTTACTTTCGAAACGCCGCAAATCGCACAATAAAATACGAATTTTAATTACCTTAAAAACATATATATATATATATATAACGTTCCATTTCGCGGGGTTTTTTTTTCTTCTTTCTTTTTCGAAACTCGCAACGAACTCCATTTTAGAGATACAAAGAAAACTAAAAATACCCATTTAATTCGGATACTTTCTTTACGACGGTGCAATTCGTTTTCAAAAATACCAATATTAGACCTTAAAAAAAAAAAAAAAATCGTGACTGGAAGTCAGTTTGCGCCTCCCAGAGACACTCTTTTTTTTCTAAAGACACTTTTCTCTTTTTTCTAAAAGTAACTAAATGTCAGTGTTTTAAACACAGTCTTTTTACCCGTTTTTCGTACACTCGATGTACAGTCGTGGAAAAAAAAGTAAACATACCCTACTAACTCCTCAACAACTTATCGTAGAAGAAAGTTACTGGTACCGAACGACTGGAAATAAAGTCTACTTTTAAATGATACATATAAAATTTGCTTAGGGGGCCATCTACTTATTAAAACAAACCATAACTTTTTTTTTTTTTTCAATAGCAGTACACAATTCTGACAACATAAATGAACTCTACACCCTTCAATTAGCCTAAAAACAAATTTTTATGCAATTCGTACCATGAGTTTCCGAGAAATTAATTATTTTAAAACGAGCGTATTTTAAGGGCTGTATCCAAATTGAAGTTCCGTACTCGATTGTTAACCCAGAGAGCCCACTTCTTGATCAAGGCACCTTAACCCTTTCCGGCGCGGTGACCTTAAAAAAGAACACCTAATTTTAAGAATATTTAACTAAAATTTTCCTATTATAATGTACATGAAAATAAGCAATTTCGTATTTTCTAATAAATTCGTTTATAAATTGCGGTATCAGTCCATTATTTCATTAGTTTATAAACAGAATTACTCCGCGCCGGTAAGGGTTAAGCACCACTCAAGCAGTCAATGAAGCCTGCTAGATTACACGACAGCAGAAGAAATTTTAAAATATCTAGTCACTTCTATCACAGACGGCCTCTTAAAACATCATTTTGCCGTTTTTTAAGCATCTATCATGGAAGACGGTAGTATTCCGAGTGATGCAGCCTTAAGCCTAAAATCGTATATATATATCAATTAAAAAAACCCTTAACGGGTTAAAAGTCTGTGACGCAGCACTTTATCTTATTGTTATAAGAATTTTAAATATGGAACTTAAAAATAATGATATCAAATTTTAAGTGACGCTATATTATTTATTTTATCATTTTATTTTTGTTTTATTTATAATTGCATGCGTAAGAATTATGTTAAATTTAAAAGGATGTATAAAAATTTATTCATTGATGCGTTATCATTCACATTTTTCATAAATTCAAACTATGAGTTTAAAAAGATAGGATATCAAAATTTAAGTGACGCCTTGATGTAGCCTTAAACAATGTTTTAAAATTCAATTTTAATTATTTTCGATTTGGCTAAATATATTTACACATCTAACCAAAACTTTTAATTTTCCAATACACTGTTAAAAATACCACTTTCACTGAACCTGTACAATGCACTGTAATGCATTTATATGAATAAATTGATTTATCTTTTGTACCACGCTATCCAAAATCAAAAGTAAAATTTATGTAAGTGATTTCTTTACGTCATAATATCCATTTGCATATATTTCGCTTAGTTTGGATACAATGACGCAAAGAAATCACTTACATAAATTTTACTTTTGATTTTGGATAGCGTGGTACAAAAGATAAATCAATTTATTCATATAAATACATTACAGTGCATTGTACAGGTTCAGTGAAAGTGGTATTTTTAACAGTGTATTGGAAAATTAAAAGTTTTGGTTAGATGTGTAAATATATTTAGCCAAATCGAAAATAATTAAAATTGAATTTTGATATCATATCTTTTAAAACTCATAGTTTGAATTTATGAAAAATGTGAATGATAACGCATCAATGAATAAATTTTTATACATCATTTTAAATTTAACATAATTCTTGCGCATGCAATTATAAATAAAACAAAAATAAAATGATAAAATAAATAATATAGCGTCACTTAAAATTTGATATCATTATTTTTAAGTTCCATATTTAAAATTCTTATAGCAATAAGATAAAGTGCTGCGTCACAGACTTTTAACCCGTTAAGGGTTTTTTTAATTGATATCATTACTTTTTTTAAGTTAATAATAAAAAGATAAAAAAAAAATTTTAGAGGCTAATGATAGGAACTCATAATCGTGATTTCCATTCACCTTTAATTCCCTCCCCCCACCCCCCTTCAAAAAAGCATACCTGATACTTATATTGTAAAGAGTGCTGTGCTATTTGATTTTTTAAGAACTTTTTAGTAAGATATTGAAGTAATATACAAAATGTGGGGGGGGGGGGGTTATGGTTTGTTTCACAGATATAGAAAGCTTTGTTAAAACTTACTATGTAAAAGGTTTACTTTCTTAAGAAAAATATAAAGAAATATTACTCTTTAAACCTTTTTATTAAAAATACAATAAAATTGTAAGCAAAAAAATACTTTCAAATGAAATTTATTTGGAAATTACTGATTTTTTATTTTTTAAGAAATAATTTCCCATCATGTAAGTTTTTAATCTATAGTTGTATTGGGGTGGTAGGATATTAGATTTACTGGATACAACTGTATAAAATGCATAAAATACATTGTTATTGCTCCCATTATTGAAAAGAAAGTTTTATTGTGATCTCCCCCCCCCCCATTTATTGTTAATGCTGAATTTAGGCAATAGATGGCGATACCATGCAGAGAAGCATTTAATTATTGATGTATTTAACTAATCCTGCAACAAGCAACGTAAAATACTTCAAAAACAGATTTTAATTATATTTTGTATCTTGAAATTTTTAATGCTAGGCAACGGTTTAATAATTTAGTTAGCCAACTGAATTATTTAATTTGAGGTTTTATTTCACTTAATTTTTTCTGTGAATACATTTCCCATTTATTGTTAATGCTGAATTTAGCCAGTAGATGGCGATACCATGCAGAAAATCATTTAATTATTGATGTATGCAACTATCAGACACAAGAAAGAAGACTAGACTCAGCAACACCAATTCAGCCTATGTTAACGAATGAATTAACGGAGAGCGTGATCTAGGTCTCAGACACAGGAAAAAAGACTAGACTCGGCAACACCAATTCAGCCTATGTTAACGAATGAAGTAACTGAGAGCGTGATCTAGGGACGTTTTCTGACCCTTCCAATATGGCAGCCAGTGCGAGAGCAGTGAAACTCAAATTAGTGATTATTAAAAATAAATTAACATGTATGCAATCCAAAGAGTTCTCGATTATTCCTGTTTTCATTTATGAGTAATACTATTAATTTCAAGAGATTTCTCAACTTTTATTTAATATTTATTGAGGAAAACCTTACTTGAAAATCTGAAAGAATAAAAATATTAACTGTCTAGATTGCTGCTGCTGCTACCATCTGTTGAACCAAATTTGATGAAGTTGAATAAAAAAATCTTTAACAGTAAAAATGTTTAAAAAATATGCTAGATTAAATGTTATTAAATGATACTCGAGAAAAATGTGTACACTGACTCTGAAGTACTAAAATACTTCAGTTTTACTCAGTAACAGGCACAATTTTTCTCCATCATTTATTTACTTTAGAGTTAAAATTCCAGATCTTGAGCTAGGTTTTTTTTGCATTAATTTCATTAGTGTTAAGTATTCTTATATATAAAAAAAAATTAAGAATAATAAAATTTAATGACAAAATTAATTATTACCCCCCCCCCCTCTCAAAATACCTTTTATTATTATTAATTTTATATCACATTAAATCAAAATTGACGTTTCTAAATTCATTAGATTTTGCCTATCAGAAAATTTATTAAAATAAACGTCAAAAGCCTGTGTTCTTAGATTTTAAACAGTTTTTATTGCATTAATTTCGTTACCTTAAAAAATATTTTTTAGAATTCTCATCATTTTTTTTAAACTAAAATTATGAATAAGAAAATGCAAAGACAAAATTAATTACTATCCATTCCCACCCCAATATCTCATTTTTTATAATATTATTCATAATTTTAGTTCACGTTAAATCGGAATTGACGTTCCAAAATTCACTAGATTTTGTCTACCAGATGGTTTTTTAAATAAACGTCTTAAGCTCTTAAGCGGTAGTCTTCAAATGATTAATTAGTGAATTAACAACAAATTTCTGCCTGATAAGTGATTTTTAATTATTTAAAAATTAATTATTTCGCAAAAAAGTGTATATATATATATATATTATTTGTTATGATTCGCAAATTATTAAAATGCAATAAAAGTTCAGCGATAATGAAAAATTCTTCTATATTTTTGGTTAATAAAGACTTAAAATAATTTTTATACTTCATTATCCCTTGATTAGTTTTCAGCTTTACAAATCTTACTGAAGTATGAAATGATTTTTATAAAAGTAATGCAATTCATTTAAAACACTAGTAATAATTTTAATCTAGGTTCTATATTTTATTATTTTTTGTTAATAAAATTCTAGATTTAAACTTCAGCATTGAAAAGCTAGTAATGGAATTCATTTAAAACACTAGTAATAATTTTAATCTAGGTTCTATATTTTACTATTTTTTGTTAATAAAATTCTAGATTTAAACTTCAGCATTGAAAAGCTTACAAAATCAAATGAATGATTTTTATAAAAGTAATGCAATTAATGCAACTCATTTAAAATATTTCTTATAAATAATGCACTGAGGTGCAATATATTGCATTTACAAAATAAATCTATATATATATGCTTAAGAAAAATGCTTACTGCTTCAAAGAGGACAGACCTCGCGACCTATGTATTGCGAGGCCCGCACTTAACCGACTGTGCTACGGAAGGATCGTAAACTTTGCACTAAACGTTGATCAGAAGAAATTAAGCGCATGAATACAGTAGACGCAACTTCGGTGAAATTCCCATAAATGGTGGAAAAATATAGTCCGATTTTTCATGCTTATTATAAAACGAATAAAAGTCTTCCTGGAAACACACATGGTCTTATTCGGTTCACCTAAAATAGATTTATATTATATATTAATTTTAATAAGATCATTTTCGGAGAAAAAAAAAGTGAATTAAAAATAAAATTAGAGTTTTCCCAGAAAAAAGAAAAGTGTTATTGACCTCGTCTTAATCAGATTATATATCAATTAAAAAAAATCGTTAGTACCGTTTTCGAGATTTTGAAATTAGGAACTTCTTACATACCGTACGAACGCTTTCGCTTTAAAAATTGCTATTTAGATCTCAAAATATACCGCACGTAGAAATGTAAAAAATTCAGTATGCGATTAGACTGCAGATATAAGACTGTTCTAGAAAAATCAGAACAATAGGACCTATATCTGCGGAGTTATTAAAAGGCGGCTTTTCGCGTTTTCTTTGATGTCGAGTTAGCCGTATATATGAGTTCCGCCATCTACGAATTCTACGATACTGTTTTAGGCTTAAAGCTGCGTCACTCGGAATACTACCGTCTTCCATGATTACGCTATCGTACGTGGCACAGAAATCGCGATTATTTGTTAATTGTTTAATGGCAACGCCCGAATAAAACGCTTCTCATTGGTTATTGTGTGAGAGTTCTTTGGCAGGATTTAGGCGGAGGCAAATCCTGTTTATTACGAGCGTCTGGGGAGAGAACGACTTCTAATAGTAGCACTTAGAAAAAATTCGGCTTCCGTTTCAACAGGGAAGAAAGGGAGGAAACAGTCTGCGTTCTTCCCTCAACCTTGTGTAACTTTCCCTTTTCGCTTGCAATAATTATCCAGTTATGGGAACATTAAAATTATAAATAAAAAATGTCGAATGTTGAATTTTATAATTTGATTCTCAGAAAAAAATGACTTTTTTCAAAAATAAATAACATAATTTTAAAAGGAAATAAAAAAGAAGAATGGCTGTTATTTATATAAAAACCTTTTATATATAAATCTGTAAAAATTATTTTTATAATTATAGCTTCATATTTTAATATTATAATATTTCATTATATAAATATTAACATATTTAAAATAAAAAATAAGTAGATTTGTCAATTCTGCATATATTTATATATAATATAGTTATTTGGCAATTAATATTATATATATAACTATATTAAAAAGTCTGTGTCCACGAAATACTGATTTTTTTTTTTTTTTTTTAACTTTTTCACATCGGAAAATTCATTTTTACCGTTTTCATTTTTTATTAACTTTTATATATTAACCATTTACCTTTCTGTGTGTTTACTGTTTACCTATTCTTTTTTTAAATAAGGCCAATTGTCGTAAATGTTTGATATTTTAGATTAGCACTAACCTCATCGTATCCTTTTTTTTTTTTTTTTTTTTTTTTTTTTTTGGCAAACTTATGTCAATATTTCCAGTTTGGGGAATTCGATTTGAATATTTTACAATGCTTTTTCAATTCATCATTAAATGATTTTCTGAAGGAGAGATGAGATAATATTTTAAGGATTACGTTTATTAGATTAAGTAGGAAGGAGGGGGGGGGGGAGGGGAGAGTTCGGTTTAAATTCTTTAACTTACATAAATAACGAAAATGTAAATTTTCCTGTTTAATTTACTGCATCTATTTGACATTAAACGGAATTTTCCTTCCAAAGTTGCAAAGTTCTTTTTTCTTTCTTTTGTATATATATATATATATATATATATATATATAATCAGCGTGATTAAACATTAAAATGTTAAAACCTCGACCTGTTTTTCAATTAACTCGATTTTTAAATGGATAATCCTCATGGTTAATAAAATTAAGGACAGGAGTTTCCCTAATATAAATTGACTGTTGATGAGTATTTGCTTAGTATTTTTTTTAAATAAAAATATTGAGCAAATGGTCGTTTGTATATTATTTTTACAACATGTCATGACATTTCATTTTTTTTTAACCCTTTATGTCCCAAATTATGAATTCATGAAAATTTCATCTTCTAAAACATTTTTTTGTGAATTTTTGAAACTACATTAGAAGATTTACACACACATTTAATAAATTTTAGAAGGATTTTGCAAGTCAATTAATTAAATTTGTATTTATAGGAATTTTGTACAATATTTATAACTTCATTCAAATCTTTTATTTTAAATATTTTTTTTTACCATTTTATAGAATTAGAAAATATACAAATACAATACTCTTACAATAGAAATATAGGAATAATTCCGAACTGAAACTTTTCACCCTCAAACTTCCAAAGTCAAAAAAGCTAAAGAGAGGGGAAAAAAAAAAAAAAAAAAAAAAAAAATCATCCTTTTAAGAATAGTTTTGTTTTGTTCAACCAATAATGCTTTTGGAATAAGATAACGTAAAGTACCTATAACTCATTCTAAAATGTACTACTACTAATCGATGCATATTTTATATTAAGTTATTTTAATGGTACGTTAAAGTATCGTCGGGGCATAAAGGGTTAAATAATTAATTATTCGGAAATTTGGTCCTTACGGTTATAGAGCGCACACAGAATTAAAAATATGGAAGAGAATGTTGTAAGAAATTAAAAGGAAGTGTGGTTTTAAAATCTTCTTAATTTTTAAATTAACTTTTCATATCTTATTGCAATAATTAAATTTATCCTTTATTAAGTCATTTTCCTTCATAGAACCATTTAATAATATGTCAGTAAGATATTATAAAATATTTAAAAAAAAAAGTACAAAAGTTACAAAAATCCTTTAGCTGTAAAATTTTACACAAGCTTACCCCCCACCCCCTCACACACACACAAAAGAAAAAAAGTAGGATATGATGAGTGCTTATTTCGAATAAATATATTATCTATAAAGAATACTGCAGAATTGACAAAACTACTTATTTTTTTAAGTCTGTTACAAAAATATATTAAAATATAATAATAATAAAATATGAAGCTATAAAAATATTATATCAGATTTATCTAACAAAAGGTTTTCAGATAAATAACAGCCATTACTAGAATTCTATTTTTTGAAAAATTATTTCCTTTAGAAAACATTTCATTTTTTTCAAATTCGATGTTTTTTTTTTTCTTTCTGTGTTGTTTAAATTATTCTTCGCTGTTTATAATTTTAACAATTTCCATAATCGAATAACAAATGCAAGCAAAAAGGGAAAGCAACATGAGGCTGAGGGAAGAACGCAGTAGATTTTCCCTTTTCTCCACAGCTGAAAAGGAAGGAGAATTTTTTCTAAGTTCTACTGTTAGCAGTCGTTCTCTCCCCAGACGCTCGTCTGTTTATTTCATGTTTGGTTTATATTTAGGTGAGGTAGCCTTTTCGCAACTGAAAGGGAAGAAATTATGGGGAATCTTAGGGAAAATCTTTAAGATACTGATAACAAACTTTGAGAGGCACCCATTTTGATGCTATAGAGTAGAACTCTTTCCTGCTCCTTGAGATCGGTTATCGGTTTATCTGTAGTAGAGCGTGGAGCATTTTACAACTAATTGGTATCTGAGATCAGTTTACGATAAGGATCTGAGGGGAGTGAAGGGGAAGGGATAGACAGGGGAACAATAGAGAGTGAAGTGGGGTTGAAATATAGCGATTAATGGTTATAATGTTTTGGTTTTTTTTTTATCTTTTACAAATTTAGGGTTTTTCTAACAGTTTTCTATTTAGACGTTTTGAATTAAACTTGTCGGGTGAGACAAAGGTTTGTTTCTTTTATTTAATAAAGTGTCAGAAAGTTTCGTGTTCTGGAACGGAGAAAAATACATTTCTCAGGACAGCCTTAAAGGACTGTTCACAAAACTTTTCACCTTACAACCTTATTTAGCTGTGAATAAATATATTTAATATAAAGGACTTTGCTAAAATTGTGTAAACAAGACAACTGGATATAACAATATAAGCTCAATTCCTTTTAAAAATTGAAATAAATAAATGAAAAAAATAATAACACATCTTACAATGCATGTTAAAAATGTACCAATCTAAACGTTAAATTGTGTTATTTTACAGGGGCGCGCCAATCCAGTGTTATAATGTGTGCAGCGAAAACAGGAGTCAGGATAGAGGTCTGAAGAGGTCGGAAATTCTGCGCCGGGGCCGGTCTCGACTCATTGAAAAAAGTTCAGCCCAGCCCAGTATAAAAGTTAAAAGTCGGGACGAACTTTTAACTTTTATAACCCTAGTCAGGTTTAAAAGGTTTTTTTAAAGCCCGGCCCAGTATAAAAGTTAAAGACTCGGCCAGAGCCGAACCCGACAAATACAAAAAAATATTAATGGCACGGACTGATAAAAAAGACTAAAAGTTCGGTAAGCCAATTACTTTGTGCGAGCTTTAAATATATAAGCTTTTATTTTCCTCTTTTTACAATGTTCAAACGCACAAATACGTTTGAGCGTTTCAACGTTGTAAAAAAAAAAAAAAAAAAAAAAAAAATGTAGCTTATATCTAAAACTTCGGCCCGAATCCTGTCCGGCAGGAAAAACGTTAAAATCTCAGCCCGAACCCGGGCCGACTGAATTTCTACAACAAATCCGGATTTTTCCGTCGATATGGTTAAAAATTGTTTCGTACGAGACTTTCACAACAAAAATATTTACTTTAGCTCGTTTATTGTGGTTTAAAAAAATTGATTTTTCCAAATTTTCCTTCAAAAATAGCATTTTTCCTTGAATAGATCATTTTTTCTTTCTAAAACCATTTAATAATATGTCAGTGAGATTTTATAAAATAAATTTTTAAAATGTTCAAAGAATATACATTCCTTAAACGTTAATACTTGAAAAATTATACAATATTATGTCCAAATGAAACGGTGCTGGTCATTTAAAAGATGACAAAAATTATCCAAGATAAGAAATTAATTGTTTTTAATAGTTTTGGATTAAATGGTGGATTTCACTTATGATTTATTAATCTAAACTTTGTCAGTATGATTTCTGTATGGGAAATAAGCCAATATTAATTCATTTTCATAACCACCACTACATTTTGCTTCTTATTTTTTTATACTCTTCAATTATATTTCTTAATACTAAGATATATTGATGTACTTATAAAGATTTAGATTTTGGCTTTAAAGGTGTTCCCAAATCCAAAAGGGCAACTTTCTGACATAAGTTTTATTTTTGTTCAGAAATGCATGAAACTAGCTGGTGTTGTTGTTCAGAAACTGTGTAATTGAGGTATTTTCCCACATTTTTTTTGTAAACGCAATAGATCTTTCAGAAAATAGTGTCAAAGTGGGCGTTTTGAATTGAATTTCCGCGCGAAGAAAGAAAGAGCACTCAAGAGCGAGCGAAAAACGTGTTTGTTACGTGATCAAAATTGCGTATAACTCAATAGGTAATTGATTGATCAAAAAATGGAAAAAACAGTTCCATTCCAAATCGCTTCCATGGCCAGGCTTTCTAATTTTATACCTTTCCGTTAAAAAATGAGTTTGTAAATGTGTCAAAACGTTTTGCGCTGGTTGAGCAGAGCAATTAAGAACAGCCTTAAGGAAAAATTTTGAAGCAAAAGAATGATTTGTGTTCTATGATAAATAAGCGTGTTATTTGTTAAAACATAATGTATGAAAAATGAGATATCGTATTATTTTGAAAAAAAAACTTAATTTATTTAAATTTTACAAAAAAATAATAATCTGATTTCTTTTATGCTATCTCTAGCGTTTAAGACAAGTCCATCCTAGATGATGCAATTGTCTTGGTGCCACTGTATGTTCAAATTCGCATTTGCTGAGGCCTATTCATGAAATTCTGAAGAGCTTGCAACTCTAGTCTATGTTTACATTCAACTTTTATTAAAGTGTATGGAATACTCAGAGATAAAATATATATATATATATATATATATATATATATATATATATATATATTTGTAACTGGGTATAAAACAGTTAAGTTCAACGCATTATTAATAGTCTCATAATGATACCAATGTAAATAAATGCATTTTAACTAAACTTTAAGATATTCATTCTTTATGTATACATTTGACATTATACATCATTAGGCCTTCCTTAATGCGAACTTTCATAATTCGAAATGTTAGTTCATTTGAACTTGAGTTTATTCTTTTGAAAATTTAAAACAATATTAAAAACTCATGTAATTAGAAAGAAGGACAGGAAAATTTAAGAATGAAATAAATTAATTATTTTCTTATGTAAAAGCACACAAAATATATTTTTTAACCGTATAAAAGACTCTACTCTTTAACCCTTTCAGGGCAAAGTACGGCTGTTTCTAAAATGTTGAAATGATTGAATGACAGCAAGAAATTACGAAGAAATTTATTTGAAAATAAGTAAAAGCTTTCCTTCTCGTACATTATAAATGAAAAATTTTATTTAAAAATGCTTGTGCTATTTTGGCATTTGGGAATAGGCATAAAAATGTACCACCGCCCTTCAAGACAGACGTATATAGACTTATCATTTTTGAGATGGCTGAGATATAGAAAATGTTTCTGGAATCGCAAAAAAAGGGGAAAATTTCGTTTTAAACGGGTTTTTACCATAACAGGTAACGCATCTATCATACAATGAAACCTGCTAAGATGGAATCGCATGAGACCGGGAACTGTCGTTTTAGGCAGGTTTTTATCTTAACAAGTATAATTCCATGATTACACCGCATTTTTTAAAACGGAATTTTGAAAATTATGTTCTAAAATGTATCTCAATAAATAGTAAATGAAATCGACGTAAACAATAAATTTAAAATTATTTAAGGCTGTTCTTAAATCCATATGGTCAACTTTCTGACATAAGTTTTAATAAATTTTTGTTCGGAAACGCATGAAACTAAAAGGTATTGTTATTCAGAAACTATGTCATCGAACTGTTTTTTCCGTTTTCTTGTAAACGCAATAGATCTTTCAGGAAATACTGTCAAAAGTGGCATTTTGAACCGAACTTCCGAATGAAAGAAGAAAATCTAGTCAGTAAGGGGAGCAAAATGCCGTGTCACGTGATCAAAATCGCTTCTAACCCAATAGGTAATGGGTTGATCAAAAAATGGAAAATACAGTTCGATTCCAAATCGCTTCCATGGTCATGTTTTCCAATTTTCTATCTTTCCGTCAAAAAATGAATATGTAAATGTGTCAAATTTTCTCACTATAAGCCTCCCTCCCCACACCTCATTCGCGGGCTTATTTTGGAGTATACGTGCATGGCATTTACAATACTTAGAGTATTGAACAGCGTTTTACATTTTCTCATAAATTGGATACATTTGGAATTGCAGTTCCATGTTGATGACTTTTCTGAGAATGCCACGTGCCAAAAATTTGGTTAAACTGCCCAATATTACAGAATTTTTTTTATTTATTTTTAATCGGAAATTGTGGTTGATAAGAAACTTTTTGTATATTGGGGATTCGGAATCACTCAATTAGATTTATGTTGTATTTTAAATGTAAATAAAACTTATTTCTGATGAAAAAGTTACACAACCTTTTTAATATTTTGTAATGCTGTCGAAATAAAATACACATCACACTGCTGTAACGATCTAAGTAAGAAATCTATAACGTACCAAGTATTTAAGTAAATTTTTAAAAAAGGTTCAAGGCTTTGCAGTTCATATACTGACAAGAAATCTCAATCAATACATTACCTTAAATCACAGAGTTTCAAGTGATAAATTAATGTTTTTTTTTTTTTTTTTTTTTTTTTAATAATTAAAATTAATAATGCCTTTTTAGTCACCACATATCATATTTTACACAATAAAACGCGGTGCAAAGAGAGTCTGTGTATAACGGAAACTTGACTTAAATGGTAAATTTCGTGGTCTCTGCAAAATAACATAAATTACGTATAAAACGGAATATTTTCCAGCTTCCTTTTGAATTTCAACTTAGCCGGTTTCCTTATATTTCGCTAAACTTTTGTAATTAAAAATTTTAATGCTATTATTGCATAACAAATTTCGGAGGTGATGGCTGCAGCCCCATCAATCCACTCTCTGGATACGCCACTGTATCAAGACAAATACATTGTTTTCTTTTGTCTCGATATTATTAGTTTGAAATATGCGTTATATTTTCACGATTTTCTTTACAATGCAAGTTATCAATAATTCTGATTTTGGATAACTATAACATTTTACGCGTCTCCATGGAATTCAAATTAAAATTTATTTTCTAAAGTTGTATGAAAAAATTAAATTTCACTTCAAAATATCTAGACAAATTAATTTATATTTTTCTTAATATTTCTTCATTTTCTTGTAATATCTTAAATTCAATCATAAATTTTATCTAAGACAGTAAATTGTGTAAAAAAATTTCATTGTAATTTGTTTTTACTTTAAAATCTGCTAAAACAATTATATAATTTCAGTTATGTCTCTATCTGTCAAGCTTTCCCGCGCGTTCTCATTGATATGCTTCGACTGCAATGAATTTTGTATATTTTTTTAAAGATTTAGTATAATATAGTTTCAATTGAAAATAACTGAAATACACAAAAGAATTCGTATACATTACAATCTACGTTTGGTAATTGTTTGAAGCACATCTTTATTTTCCTTTTTTTACTTTTTTAGAGTACTACTGAAAATGGCATGCATCACATTTACAGTCCATTTGCAGGGACACAAGAAATGCAAAATGTTTGGATTATAAGCCATACAATTTTTGAATTTTTTTTAATTATTTTTTTCCACTATCAAGCAGGACGGTCATTCTGCCAAGCCAAGCTGAAAAAAATGCTAACCCCGCCAAACAAACAAAAGCCAAGAATAAAACGGCAAGACACCGTAACTGCTTATTCTACTGAAGCCAACTTCTCCATGTTAAATCGACCAAACATGCCAGCGTAAAATTTCCCACATCAAAGGAACTAATCATCGCAGAAAAATAAAACCATAACCAAAAAGAGCTAATGAAAAAGATCTTCAATTTGAGACCAAATGCATCTTCGTAAATTAATTATAAACAGGGATATAGATTTTTTAAAATATCGTCGAGATACTGAAATTTACCGATTTTTTTTTCTTCGTCACACCTTATGTTTAAATAGAGGTAGAGACTTAAGCAATGGACAGAAAAAAGTAAGGATTGCATTTTTGGACAGATATTTACTCAATCTACGTGCTTTTATAAAATTCAGCTTTAAAAACACAAATTTTCTATTCTTAATTAGCGAAAAACTGTTAATTAATTCTAAAGTTTACAAATTATGCCAAACAGCGATAAACCCGCCAAAACATTTTAAAAATCTTATACTATTCTTTTATATTATCCTTTCCATTGATTTCATCGAAGAAAACTACGGCCGAGATCCAGATAGACTTTTCGCTGTTAGCGAAATGAGTTTGACCAATCAGAAGCCAGCATGTTTGAGAATTTTTGCTGTTTCTGGATCCCAGCCTATGTCATAAAAGTTTTGAGTCATTTTCTTAGTGCCATGGATGAAGTACAATGTTTGTAGAAATGTACGCTGGGATCCAGATAGATTTTTCGCTGTTAGCGAAACGAGATTCACCAATCAATAGCCTGCATTTCTCCAAACAGCGAAAAGTTCGCAAAAATGCAGGCTTCTGATTGATGAATCTCGTTTCGCTAACAGCGAAAAATCTATTTAGATTGCGGCTATAGCGAATAGAATACATAGTGTGGAAATCAGCTATCTCTGTAATACTTAAAAAAGCGCTAAAATATTGTATCTTTTAAATATGCAACGATGCTGCTACAATATACATCTCACAGCGACATCTGCAGGATATTTTCTACAACTGCAAGGTATTGCTGGTCTATACAATGTAATACAGTAATACGAAAATCCCGCAGATGTCGCTGCGATCGACACTTGGAATTTTAGCAGTATTGTCGCACATTTAAGGGATAAAATTCTTTAGCACTCTTTGGATAGCATAATTCCACACTAGGTATTCTAGATGCTGTACCTTTGCTATACAGTTCAATATTAATGAAGTTGTTGTTTCCATAGTAACAGTACTTTTCTCTATTGCTCACTCTAAAGCACAAATATCGAAATTTAACCAACAGCGCTCAGAAACAACAACATAACAGACAGCCTTTATACATAAGAGTGGTGATATATGCACAGGAGGTATGCTCATTTCAAGTTTTTGTCGAAAGTACGGCAATCCACTTTCTTGAATAGAGGATATTCTATCTACGTTATGAACACGTGGTCAAGGCAAGAACGTCTAGCGTAAAGAAGGGAAGGTTCCGTCTACGTAATGTAAATCCCCACTAGCCAATGCAACAGTTCATGGGAGAAAGCAGTGGTAGTTTCCTGTTTCCATTCTTATCAGTTGGAAGTTCTTTGGGAAAATTACCGGTCCACGTGACTTTTTCAGCCTCGAACCCATATTTGGAATATCCTCCATTAGACGATATGCGCATGGACGATCTCTATTAGACTAGGGAAATAATTCAACATGCATTAGCCTGACGATAATGACACGCTCGCAAAGACCTTTAACGATTTGTTTTTATCACTTTTACCAATAAACTTTTATTGGCCGTATGCCGCTACTTCGTTATAGAGACATACTTGTTCCTAATTAGATCCCGGCTTTAATGTATCAAAATACGGAGTTTGCTTTCTGTACTATTCCTGAGCTCAGTTATAGTACAGCGTCTAGAATACCTAGTGTGGAAATATGCTATCCAAAGAGTGCTAAAAAATGTTATCCCTTAAATGTGCGACGATACTGCTAAAATGCCAAGTGTTGATCGCAGCGACATCTGCGGGATTTTCTTATTACTAGTATTACATTGTATAGAGTAGCAATACCTTGCAGTTTTAGAAAACATCCTGCAGATGTCGCTGCGATCTGTATATTGCAGCAGCATCGTTGCATATTTAAGGGATACAATATTTTAGCGCTTTTTTAAGTATTACAGAGATAGCTGATTTCCGCACTATGTATGCTAGTCGCTATAGTTATAGTGTCAAGAAATATAGGCCGGGATCCAGGTACATTTTTGCAAACAGGGAAAAGTTAGAAAAAATTCTGGCTTACTGATTAGTCAATCTCGTTACGATAACAGAGGAAAATCTACCTAGATCACGGTCATAGTGCGGGAACCGGCTATTCCAGTTATGCTTTAAAAAGTGCTAAAAATTGAATCCCATAAATATTGAAAAATACTGAATGACAAATATCGATTGCAGCAACATTTTCTAGATCTTCTCTGAGCGAAACGTTTTCTAAATTGATTTCTTTTGAAATAGTTACATTGGAATTATCATATGTCGCTGCAATCGACATTCGTCGTTCAGCCTCGTTCAACATTTATGGGATACAATTTTTTAGCACCTTTTAATAAGCCGATTTTTAAACTATATCTTCTAGAAACTATAGCTCCGTTATAGCATCTAGATTATATGTTGTAGAAACCGACTATCCCAGCAATACTTAAAAAAGCGCGGAAATATTGAATCACTTAAATGTACAACGATGTTGAATTCCAAACAGCTATTTGCATCGACATCAGCAGGATATTTTTTAAAGAAGAAAGAGACACGTGTAATGCACCGCTACAGCGTCTAGAATACATAATGTGGAAATTTGTTATCCAAGAACCACTAAAAAGATGTATCCCTTAAATGTGCACTGACGCTGAAATCCAGGGAGCTGATCGCAGCGACATCTGCGATATATTTTGAAATTTCAAAGTAAACATCGTATTATTACAGTGGGTTTGACGCCAAGCACACAGGTCAGATGTATGTCAATAAAATGTAAAAAAAAATGTTACAGCGTCTAGACCAAATCGTCTTGGAGTTTTGGGAAATATCATGCAGATATCGCTGTGATCGACTCATTGGATTTCGGCATCGTTTGAAATTTAAGATATCCAATATTTTAGCACTTTTTTAAGTATTACTGGGATAGCCGATTTCCACACAATATATTCTAGACGCTATAGCACCGCAGTATAGCGACTAGAATACATAGTATGGAAATCAGCTATATCTGTAATTCTTAAAGCGCTAAAATATTGTATCCCTTAAATGTGCAACGATGCTGCTGCAATATACAGATCGCAGCGACATCTGCAGGATATTTTCTACAACTGCAAGGTATTGCTAGCCTATACAGTGAAATACTAGTAATACGAAAATCCCGCAGATGTCGCTGCGATCTACACTTGGAATTTTAGCAGTATCGTCGCACATTTAAGGGATAAAATTTTTTAGCACTGTTTGGATAGCATATTTCCACACTAGGTATTCTAGACGCTGTAACCGCAGTAGCCTGTCTTTTTCGTTTGCCTCGGAGTAGATACGAGGCTAACAAGAAAGACAGGCTACCGCGGTGGGTCCGATTTTTCGTTTTTTACAGACCGCTGGAGTCACGTGATGCTCTTTTCGCACACCTTCATTGGTGCATTCGAGAATCACGTCACTCCAGCGGCTTGTAAAAAATGAAGAATCGGATCCACCGCGGTAGCCTGTCTTTTTCGTTAGCCTCCGAGTAGATATAGATGATGTCATTTGAAGCTGTTCCTAAACTGTGGACAGCTCATCACGTCACACGAAGTTGATTATCAGTACACGGCAATGAACACAAAAAAATCGGCGCGCCGCTTTGTACTAATCATCGTGTAAAGATGATCCAACTCCGTGTGACTTTTAAACGTCATGAACTGGCCTATAATGTCATTGGTCACGCTAACACCCTCCCTCCTGCATTCGCCATATATAGCGGCATCTTGCACTGGAGACTGCAAAATGGGCTGCTATCGGTCAAAATCAAGAGAGAAAAGGGCAGAAGAGCGGGAAAGAACTCGTTTTTTTGGTATCTAGTTTTTCACACGGGAAGATTGACATGTCTGCACCTCTTCTTTCATGGCTTCATGGTGGTGAAATAAGCCAACGCCCCTTAGACATTTGAGAATGTCTAGACGCGCGTCACAAAAACATCATACAAAGCAGGGAAAAGCAAAAAAACAAAATCATTCATTGGCTCGTGGATATGAAGGAGCCAATGAATGATTTTCTTCTTTGTTTTGCCTGCTTAGTGTGACGTTTTCCTGACGCGTGTCAAGGCTTTCTCGAATATTTAAAGGGCGTTGAATAGGCCGGGATCAGATAGATTTTTCGCTATTAGCGAGATGAGATTGATCAACCAGAAGCCTGCATTTTTGCGAACTTTTTGATGTTTGCAGTAAACACCGAAAAGCCTGCAAGGATGGAGGCTACTGATTGGTCAATCTAATTTTACTAACAGAGAAAAATTTATCTGGATCCCGGACATTAACTTTTTTGGTTAAGACGATTTTGAATAAAATAGCCAATGTTTGTTAACTTTTCTGGTTAGTTTAATCGAAATCTTCCACGTCTATTACTGAAAACTGAGTTACTGTACTTTGTACAAAAACTTGAATATGAGTACACGACTTGTGCATATGTCACCACTCGTACATATAAATGTTCTCTGTTATGAGCATGATTCTAAGCTCAGCTGGTTAAATTTGAGTATCTGATTATTAGAGAAAGCAATAGTGGCCCACCGTGGCTGAGTGGATAAGACACCACGCCGCTAATCGCTTGAGAGCGTAGGTGGGGGCGGGTTCGAATCCCGCCGTGATCCCCACGTGATCTGATATATGTGTTCAATAAAACAAACAAGCAATAGTGAAAGGTTAAGTTGCCATGGAAACAACGACTTCCTTAATTCGTATAGAAAATTAATGAATAGTTGTAAATGACTCAAGTTTAAAATGTAGGCAACTGCTCTGGAAATATCAATGGCTCCCATCTAGTATTTTACAAAAGTAATTTAATAGATTCACATGATGTATAAGTTGTTGCAACTCTTAGCTAATGAAAATTCTGCAACAAGACTTATGTAGGTAGATCTTTTCAATGATTAATTCAGAATTCTAAGAACAAAACGAAGTTCTTAAGCGCCCCCCCCCCCCCACACACACACACTCAAAAAAGGAAATACGATAGAAAGATATAAGTATTTGGATAACTTCAGTGTGTCTGTGATCTTTTGTCAGAGTTTAGAAGAGGTGTCTGGCTATTAAAAAAAAAAAAAAAAAAAAAAAAAACATAAAACAAATTTGACGAACGATAAGACTATAGATTTGAGGCAATTTTTAACTAGAAAAAATTTAATTCTAATGTATATACGGCTTTAATAATAGACTATTAAAGATAATCCATTTAGGGGAATTTTTATACGAAATTATATTTTCACATTTATGCAAATAAGTATGGATAAACAGACTTGAGTAAAATTACATATTTATTGTTTCTTCTCTATAACACGATCTAAATGAAGATGAAGTTATATGTACAGTTTATAGCTTTAAATTTTTAGATTTTTTTTTTATCAAAAATGTTTCATAATCATGTCTAGAATTGCTAGATTTACAGATCTTGGAACAGATCTTCGATTCTTTAGATGCCTACGGGGTTTAATTCTCGGATTATCCGTAGGTATTTGTAAAGGTAAATTTATTTTACAAAACCGTCAGCAAGAAAAAGTTAGAACAAACAATTAACTGACAGACTAACTGTGTATATATATATATATATATATATATTATTTCGACTCTATCTGTTTTTTACTAAATTTTCATCCTTCATAGAAAATTTTAAGGAGATATAAATTGAGAAAGACTGATACTTTGAAAGAAGAAATTGACTTTCCTTACTTTTAAATTATTAAATACTCTGAAAAATGAATGATAAGTAAACAAAATGTATACTATTGTGTTTGTTCCCTGCTTATAAAGGCTATACAAGGACTAATTTTAGCGAGTAGAATTATTTTAATTATATATAATCTGTTTTAAAAAAAAGAACTGATATCTACTAAAAAACAACTTTTCAAAAGTAAAAAAAAAAAAAAAAAGAAAGAAAAGAAAGAAAAGAAAAGAAAAAAGGTGAAAGTTGTGGCTAAAAAATAGTGTGATATCAAATTTCCAAGCTTATATTATGGTACTTATTTAACATTTTTTATTTAAAATTTACCATATGTAAGTCGAGTACCTAAGTATGCGTTGATAGAAAACCTTTTCTCCTTTACTAAATACATCATAACGTGTTTCTGAAAATTAAATTTTTTTTAATTATGCATGATGGGCTTGGCGGCCATCTTTCCATATTTTACACAAATATCTAAGCAGACAAGCTCGTAATATGTTTGCATTATTAAGAATTTTGAACTTCTAGTTTTAGCTACAGACAGATAAATTAAGAAAGTCTTTTATATTGAAAAAACAAATTGATTTTTACTGCTTTAACTAATTAACCCCTCCGAAAAAAAGAATCATAAGATGAAACCTGAAGTTACTTCAGCTTTATTTTAAGACACAAATTTCTAGGGACTCATTTCCATAAATTAAAAGCATAAAATGTTTGCTTTAGCAACAATTTCGAACTTCCGATCTTAACAACGCACTTGTGTGCTTAGAAATTTGTGTAAAATATGGAAAGATGGCCGCCAAGCCCATCATGCATAATTTAAAAAAATTTAATTTTCAGAAACACGTTATGATGTATTTAGTAAAGCAGAAAAGGCTTTCTATCAACGCATACTTAGGTACTCGACTTACATATGGTAAATTTTTAATAAAAAAATGTTAAATAAGTACCGTAATATAAGCTTGGAAATTTGATATCACACTATTTTTTAGCCACAACTTTCACGTTTTTTTTTCTTTTTTTCTTTCTTTTCTTTTTTTTTTTTTTTTACTCTTTTGAAAAGTTGTTTTTTAGTAGATTATAATAGACTATTGGCATCGATTTTGTAAGTAGAATTTTATGATATCTACAATTTTGTCTTATCAATAATAAATAAATGTAATTCTGGTACACTTTATCACATTATCTGTTAAGCTTTTATAAAGAAACACATAGACCAGAAATTGGTACGGATATATTGAATTAGGAAAATATGTTGGGCAACTAAAGCTCGATAGGAACTTTCACAATTATTTGTGATTTGACACTTTTGTTGTCAAATACTTATTTTGAAAGTGGCAATTTATTTTCTTTTTTACGATCCAAATGAGTCGAATCATTCCAAATTATTGCTGATAATGTTACTGCTAATTGTTGTTGTTCAACAAATTTATTATTTAAACAATTCTGATTTCATTTATATCCAATGACTTGTATAAAGTAATTTTTTGGAGAAGTAAGGAGGTACAATAAAGAGCTAAACGACTTTTGCACAAAAGCTCTCAACATTGCTACCGCGCCTGTACACACAAGAATGATTTAAACATTGAATGCATAAATTAAAAAAAGATTTAACCCTTAAAGTTGTAAATGGAATTTGTCGTCATTTTTCTAAATATATTTATGCATCTACTTGGGAACATTTAAATATATGTAAGATTTATGTAGAAGAATGAAAATATAGATGCAATAAGCATAGCTGCCAACGTCCCTGTTTCTTACCAAATTAAATAAACATATTTTCAACCAGAAAATTTAAGGAATAAGAAAGATTTTTATTTTTAATTGCAGATTCTTGTTTGATTTCAATCCTTACTGGAAATTTTTTGTCGAAAGTAGGTTATTTGATTTTTTAATTATCGAAAGGATGGACAGTTATGCATGTACAATATAAAACCTCTTTTACGTTATTCATTTAAATCTCGTTTTAGCTTCTCTTGATGTGACTATCTAATTCAGATACATTGCATAGAATGCGGGTGATAATGATTTTATGTATATTTTAATAGTATCATACAACATCTAGCATAATGAAATTGGTATGCGTTACTGGGATGAACCATAACTTATTTTAGAATAGAAAATGATGCTCATAAAGTTTATCTACTTATTTAAAAGACTTTATGAATCATGGTCAGTAATTGGATAAAATGCTTTTAAAGGTTGTTCTGAAATTCAGTCTAACCACTTTATAATACATTCCTCTTTTTCTTTTTATTCTGTAACGCATTAATTTGAATTAGTGTATTTAAGTCCAAAAACAATGAAATTGAAAATTAATTTCGATTTTGCGAGAGTGGTAAATAATCTTTCCGAAAATGTCGTTTCAAACTGAAATTCTGGATGCTACAGCCCAATAAACGTCGTCATAAGACAGCGATAATTTGTAACTGAAGCTATAATATATTTACTAAAAACAAAAGTGCTATTACATTCTAAATCAATTCAATTCTCATGTCTATTAATTACATGATTTTACGCATAAAAATGAGTCCGTAAATGTATCAGAAAATTTTGCACCGTTGAACAGAGAAAATAGTACGCAGCGCTTATACATTAAAAAGTAATAATACCGATTTACAATTTTCTGACGTAAAGATATAATTTACTTCTAACAGGAAATTTTTTATAATTTTTTCAAAATTAACAGAGATGAATAAATAAAAGCACGTACGAAATACCTTTGAAATGCCTTGGCAACTCGTAAAGAGTCTATCATTGGTTTTCTATTTAAAAAAAAAAAATAGATTTATCTATATTGTTTAAATTGGATCAATAAATAAATGACATATATTTTCTTGAAAAATATTTATTTGTTTATTTATTTTCAAAATCAACAAATCGGTGATGAAAATGTCAAATGTAAATTTGCAATTTCCATCTCGACCTACAGTTCGAGACATTTCTTTAGTCTTGATTGGATTCTAGTAGTTGTTATTTTATATCATTTTAAAATGAAAGCTAAAATTTTGTTCTTGGCTCTATACATAAAGTAAGTATTAAATGTTTTAAAGAATCTATACTTATTACTTATTTTTGACCTTAATAGTTTATCATGTAACTTAGTGATGGGCGATTCTGGAAAATTCAGGAATCGATTAAAATCGACATCGTATAAAACTGAATCGATCACAATAAGAATCGATTCCCAAATTCTAGAATCGATACTTGAATCGATATTTCGATAGTCACAGATTCGCACAGATAAGCTCAAAAATATTAATTTCAAAACTTAGCGAATCAACAGAGCCGTAGCGACCACCTCCCATCATACCTCACATTTAAAGGTTAGACAAAGTCAGGGGCCCAGTCGTAAGCTATTACAGACTTTTGAGTCAAATCTCAAATAATAAAGTTTTAACTTTTAAATTATTAGTTTTAAGATGTAATTTTACTAATATTGTATTTTAGATTTTATTTAAATTTATTTTTTAAGAAAGGTCTCGGTTAAATACAAGTTGGAAATTGCGCGTCAAACGTGGCAAATGTGGTGCGCTCGTACTATAACAGTGCACTTCATAAGTGCATATCAATTTCATTCTGTTCGAAAGTCTGTAACATCCTTAAAATGCACTTGAAATAATTTTTTCCATTGGCCGTAATGTAAAGGAAAACTTTTGACTGTCCCTGTATCATAATCATATATAAATCACTGTGATTTTCTTCCAGCCTGAATTAAAATTTAAATTTTCAGGGACATAATTCACGTTGCCATAAGAACCGATTTAGTATTCTTACAATTTGAGTTTAATAATGTAACTAGCAAAGTTTATTAAAGTTCTTTTATTAAAAAAAAAAAAAAAAAAAAAAAAAATCGTCGCTGCAAGACGTGAAAATTTAGTTTTCTCAGAAGAAATAAAAATCAATTAATTTTACTGTCTTAGAAGGATGATGGACGCACATGTATATTGCTTGGAAATCTTTACATTATAGCTAGTAACTAGCGGGTTCCCCCAATATGAAATCTCGAAGCGAACGAACCGCGAACCGGGTTCCCGCTGCCTACAGCACCGTATAGGTGTACCCCCCCCCCCCCCCAATTTTTGACATTCATCATTTAAAAATTTTTTATTATGTGTTATAAACTATCTTAAAATTTCAAACAAATCGCCCTGTTATATTTTCTAATTTTGTTCTGCCCCTCCCCTCTATCCCCCCCCCCGAAATGTGACGCGCCATTCTTTTTTATAATTTTTTATCATGTGTTATAAACAATCTTAAAGTTTAAAACAGATCGCATTGTTAGATTTCCTAATTTTAACAAAATCGCGTTATGTTAGTTCCAGATTCCACCACCAGGGTGTGCACTCTATTCCTAACAAAACTGTGAACGAAACTCCGTTAAACAACCTATCAGTAGATATATTACTCAAGAGTGTGGCAATCTTGATCAAAAATTTAAGCTATTTGCCGAAATTACTATTCGGAAATAGTGGTAACTAAACTTTTGACTTTTTTATATTTAATAAGTAGCATTTATCTCAGGACTCCGTCAAAAAACCCCACCTAAAACGGTAAGGAACGCTAAGGTTTAAAAAAAATTCTAGCGGCCTTCCCCCCCTCCCCTCCTCCCGAAATTTTCGCACCATTCTTTTTTAAACATTTTCTTATGTGTTATAAACTATCTTAAAGTTTCGAGCAGATCGTCTTGTTAGATTTTCTACTTTAAATGAAATCGCAGTCTGTTAGTTCTATATTCCACCACCAGGGAGCGCAGTCTATTCAAAACAAAAGTGTATCTAAACGAAACTCCTTTATACAACCTATCCGAAGATACATTAGTCTAGGGGGTGGTACTCTTAAGCAAGAATTCAAGATATTTGTGAAATTACTATTCGAAAATAGTGGTATGAACACTTATAAAATTTTTGATATTGAAAAGGTAGTAATTATCTCAGCCCGCCGTCAAAGAACCGCACGCTAAACGGTAGAAAACGTTAATGCTGCTATAAAAAATCACGTGACTGCCTTTAAAAAAAAGCATTTAATAGAAATAAACCAATTAGTGAAATAATAATTAATATCTCAGCTTGTAATTAAGATAATATTTTTTCAAATTTCTGAAAGGAGAATTTTTTTTTTTTTTTTTTTTTTTTTTTTTTGCATCGCCCTGTCCAAGTTTCGAATTTTTACGCCCCTTACATTCCAAGATGTGGTCCCCTTTTAAAACAGTACAAAATTCTCGGGAATCACTTTGTTTAAATTGTTAAATATATTATTTGAAAAAAAAAAGGTTTTAAAGCATTTTAGCACGTATTTTCATACCTACACCCTTGAAAAAAATTAATAACATACAGGGGATCCTTTAGTTTCGGAAAGCTCCGAAATTTCATAAAATTCAAAGTATCATAAATCAGTAAGTTTGGTTGTAAACGACTGAAATTTTTATAATACAACTTACACAAACACTTTGACAAACTTGTGAAATACCGCTTAACTAACGAGAACCTTGAGTCACGTGGCTTTAAACCAAGAATGATAAGTTTAAAATGGAAAAGAGACGAAATTTGTTATTACCATTCATAAATAGTGCTCACCAAGAGCAGCAGATATAATATCAGTGTTTAGTTGGTAAACAAATGACTCGGGAAGAATGTCAAAAAAGGTCCCATTGAAATTGGACCATAATTAAGAAAATTGGGATGCGGGGGGGGGGGGGGATGTATTGGTGATGAACTGGAAAAGTACAGCTTAATAAACTAGTAACCCAAATAACTTGGCTCCTAAACTAAAAATATAACAATTTAACCTAGAAAGAAAAAGGCTCTTATGCGAAATTTGACAGCAGTTCTGCCTTTAAAACAGTAAATCCGAAAGAATAAATATATATTCCTTTGAAATTACTGTCAAAAATATCAATAAAAAAGTTGGAGCACGATTGACCCTTACCAAAAAGAAGGAAGGCTAGAGACAGAAAATAAAAGATCACATTAAAAGCTTTCCAACGATATGTTATACGATATGGTTTGGAAGAAACAAAAACTATCCCCCCCCCCCGAGGGAGCAGGTAAGCCCCAAACGGTCGGAGGGGCGACCTCAAAAGTATCTTTGGTCAAGGTTTCAAAATGTGGCTTTATAATAAAATAGAACAAGAATTGGACATTTTAAAAATTGCATGCAAATTTTGAACGGCCCTGTAAATTAAGATTAGCGAGAAAAAGGGGAGAGGGGGTGGAGAGATTAGAAGGGACGAACTTGAAAAATACAATATAATAAACTAGTAACCTGAATAACTAGGCTTCTAAACAAAAGTATAACGATTTAACCTAGTGTTGAATTCAGGGGGTAGCCCGGGAGGACATCCCTCCCGGGACATTGAAATGTCCCTCCCGTAAGTTTTGAGATTTTATGCTTTTTAATGGACAAATGTACACCCCCCCCCCATTACGGAACTCTGAACCCCCCCCCCCCTCAATACCGACCGGAGTCGCATAAATCCCTCCCTGAGAAAAATACTTGCATTCAACACTGATTTAACCTAGAAAGTAAAAAAAGGCTCTTATACAAAATTTTACAGCAATCCTGGCACTAAAACAGCAAAATTGGAAGAATTGATTCAACCCGAATCGTGGATCGACCGTGATGCGATTTGAATTGAAGTAAATCAAAACATAGCGATTCGACATTGCATCTAAAGAATTGAAGTAAATCAAAAAAATATCGATTCTGAAGATCGCATCTGAAGATCGACATCAGCATCGAATCTGAACTGAATCGATTCACCGTTTCTGATCCAAGGGCAGAATCGATGCGTTCATCTTTTCTTGCTTTCTTTTGTCTTTAAAAAATAAAGTGTTGTTTTCGTGAAAATTTTCGACTTTCGGTTTCTAAGGATTTATAGTTTTAGAACTTCTTGTCTGGAATACGATTTGACTATTTTTATAAATTTTTTGTCTGTCAGTCTGTCTATTTGTTTGTCTCTGACAAAAAAATTGTGAGCGGTCTATTTCAAGAACTAATGCATGGAATCTGTTGAAACTTTAGATTCAGTTAGACCTTCATATAAATTGGTGCTGATTACTTTTTGGTGAAAATCGCTCAACAGGTGGCGCTGCTATGCTGCATTTTTCATGATTTCCGCAAGATTGCTATCTCAAGAACTAATGCACGAATATTCACCAAACTTCAGATTCAGTTTGACGTTGACATAAGTTGTTGAGGATTAGGTTTTGATGTAAATCTACCGGCAGGTGGGGCTGCTATGCTGCATTTTCCCCGATTTTCGCAATAGCTCTATCTCAAGAACTAATACCCGGATTTTCATAAAACCACATTCAGTTAGATGTTGGCATAAATTGCTGCTTATTAGGTTTCGGTGTAAATCGCCCAACAGGGGGCGTTGCTATGCTGATTTTATCAGCAGGGTTGAATTCAGACATTTTTCTCCGGGAGGGACAGTTCAGAAGGGGAGGGAATTGGACTTTTGTACATTTTAATGTACAAAAAGCATAAAATCTCAAACTTTCTGGGGGGCATTTGAATGTTGCGGGGGGGGGGGATGTTACCCTCCCGGGCCATCCCCTGATTTCAACACGTTTTTCAGGATTTAAATAATTTTAGGGATAATATCTCAAGAACTAATGAACGAAATTTCATCAATTTTTAATGTACAAAAACGTATTGAATTCAGGGGGTGGCCCGGGGGGGGCATTCTCCTCCCCCCGAAACACTCAAATGCCCCCCAGAAAGTTTGAGATTTTATGCTTTGTTGCGGGGGGAGGAATGTCACCCCCCCCCCAGGCCACCCCCTGAATTCAACACGTTTTTCAGGATTTAAACAATTTTAGGGATAATATCTCAAGAACTAATGAACGAAATTTCATCAAACTTAATATTCTGTTAGACAGTGCCATAAGTTATCCATGATTAGGTTTTTGTGTAAATGATATAACAAATTGGGCTGCCATGCTGCTTTTATCAACAGTGTTGAATTCAGACATATTTCTCCGGGGGGGATTTCTATGGTTCTGGCGAGGAACATTCTAGAGTTACGAGGGGGGGGGGATTGGACTTTCGTCCATTAAGCATAAAATCTCAAATCTCCCTAGGGGACATTTCAATGTTCCGGGGAGGGGGGGGGTCCACCCGTACCAGCCCCTGAATTCAACACTGTTTTTCAGGGTTTACACAATGTTTGCGATAACATCTCAAGAAGTAATGAACGGAATTTCATCAAACTTAATATTCTGTTAGTCATTGTTTCTGAGTCTTTCGTGTTAATCATGTATTAGGCTGCGTTGCTATGCTGCTTTTTTCATGATATTCATGATAGCCATATCTCAAAACTAATGCACGGAATTTAATCAAACTTCATATTCTGTTACACTGTCGTATAAATAGATCCTTATTAGGCTTGGGTGTATACTACCCAACAGGTGTCGCTTTTATGCTCTTTGAACTGGGATTTTCCGTTGCGGACATCTAAGAGGGTGTGAGCCGAAATTCAATGATTTGTTAGGAAAATGAGATTGTTATATATTTTTTTTAACTACACATATTTCAACGAACCTATACTTTTGGATCGTCATGATGGGTATAGGTTATTTAAATTTGACACTGTGATAGCGAATTTTGAAGTTTTAACATTTATGAGACAGAAGAAAGTTTTGGGATTGGACATCCAACTACTTGACCTTAAATTCTTGAAGGAAAATGAAAATGATATAACCTTTAGAGACATCGATTAAAAAATTTATAGTATCGATTAAATCGAGTTGGCCATAGTATCGATTAAATCGATTAAAAAAATCGAAATCGCCCATCACTAATGTAACTACTCCTTATCGATTACATGAAAAGAAAGTTTCCTGAATTTTTTATCCACCATTCTCATTCCACTTGTAAATAAAATAACAGAATATTATAAAGAGTATTAGAAATTCAGAAGCAATACAGCCAAAATCAGGAGTGTGCTAACTCAAGTAAAAATCAGACATCCCCCATTAAAAAGAAAAAAAAAATCTTGGCAAGTCTGCACATAAATATATTATATATATATAAACTGTTTTTCATTAATATAAATAATGAACCTAATATCATTTAAAGATAGTTTGAAGTAGTTGAAATTTTAGTCAGTTTTTTAAACTTTTCTTTTACATAATTTTTACTTTCCCCTGTCTTCAATAGAAGAAAGTATTCAAATCGAAATTTTTTACTCGTTGTATGGGTCAGAGATCCCCAAAAAAACATGTTTATAGAAAATGTCTGTCTGTCCGTATGTCGCCATTGTACCATCAAAAAATGTATGAAGTTATGCATAGAATTGAACCAAAATTTTTTGTGTACGTTTTTGGCCATGGCAAGAAGATACACCTGAATTTGGAAATATTCCACCAAAAGGGGGCATTATAACAGCGATTTTTGTCTAGTTTTCTTGATTTTTTGTAGTTGACACCGGTGGCTCGTGAATCGACGGAAACTTCTCATCCTGATAAACCTACTATTCGCAAACAGCTGATATACAACAGAATAACGAAAAACTATTGCTTTTAATAAATATCATGATCGGAATTAACTCGTTTTCCTCCGATTAATTGACTGACGCAGAAATTTAAGATGAAAGTCAAAGTTGATATAGTATTGAACTAATAAAAATGAAATATTGGTATTTGTAGCAACATTTTGAAATATCAAAATATCTGAGATAGAAGAAAGTTTTGGGATTGTCACATCCGACTAGTACTACATTATTATTTGTTAATCAAATATCTACTATCATACATCATCTATCATAGATTCGTGGACAAGAATAACTGAATAAATGGAGTGCGACTTGGTTTTGTATACAAAAATTGTTAATTGTAGCGTACTCTGCCACTTCTTTAAGTTTGTCACTTTTTTTAAACAACCTGTATATGCCTATATTTAAAATCAACATTATAATTGAAAAAGCATGCATACTTTATTTTGTAAAATTTTACGGTATATTTATGAATATTTTTATTTCTGTTAGTGATACCTCTGATATATATCATAGTAAAAAAATTGTTTTGTTTTTCTACAAGATTTATTACATTTATAACTAGCAGGCTTCGCCCGCTACGTTGATCGATTTCTCGAAACGAACCTTGAATACACCGAAATATATCGGTGAATTTCATCTTGTGCTTTAACGCAACATGTGCCTTTATCTGGAATGTCCGTCCACTTTGCTGAAACCGATACGAACTCCATTGCGCTATTATATTTTCTAATGTATAATGTATATCTGAGAAAGTTTGGGCAGTTAAGAACCGACTCTTTTAGTTGATCATATACAGCAGGATTGGTAAAAAAAGATAGAACGATATGAAATGTGCTAAAACGCATCCCTGAAAAAAAAAAAAAAAAAAAAAAAAAGTCTTTTTACCGGTGCAAGTCCGAACAAAATCTGTTCATTAGAACCTTTTGAAAAGACTAATCTTTCATAATCGGGTTCACCGGATTATAGAACTTTCCTTCATAAATCATAACTAAGAAGCGTTGAATATTATGCAATATACTAAAGCCTTCTCTGAAAAAATATCTAACTAACAATGCAAGTCTCATCAAAATTGCCCACTTTCCATATAGGCGAATCTTTAATAATCGGTTTCATCTGATTAAAGAATTTCCCCCTATAATTTTATAACTAAGCAACGTAGAAAGACTAAAACCTTCCTTAAAAAATTATGTAACCGTGCAAATCCCATCAAAATACATTCAGCGGAACTCAAGTTATAAGCAGACGTAACGAAATTACAGTTTGCACATTTAAAATATAGCACTAAACCTGTGCGAGACTTTCACATTTCGCAGTGCAATTTTTGAAAAAATATTTCCTGATTCTTTTTTCATTAATTTTTAATTAAGAGCTTTTTAAAAAAAAAAAAAATCAAGTAACGTATTTTAACGAAATTTGAGTGTATTATGTCAAAAAAGTGTTAAGAAACTTGTCGTATGATACGTCATTCATCGTTGTGTGTTTTGTATGTGCGTAGAAAAAGGGAAGTTGACATCAGAAGTAAAATATATGTCAGTGAACCCAATTCACATGTTATTCTAATATTTTTTTAGCAATATCTAATATTTTTTAGGTGCAGGTTTAAACTTTTAAAAGAGAATTAATGATAAAAATATATGCAAGAAACATTAGACAAACCAGAATATCATCTCATTTATTCAATCAAAGTTATACAGTAAAATATAATCGAAGATGGCAAAAGGTACGCGGGATAAAAAAAATTAACAATCGTATTTTAACTGCATTAAAACATGATGTCATCGCTTCGTGAAAAACCCGGGACAAAGAGAAATAAATTTAATAAATATAAAGTACAATTTAATCTGATACAACAAAGCACAGTTTTAAAGCTAACACGTGAAATACCACTGCTTCGGTCGATCGATGGTATCTATTCTTCTAAACATTTCACTTTCAAATTTGCTTTTTAATCATAAATATAAAATAAATCCACCCGTACGGAGACGTCACACTTTTTCTTTATTGTACTATCTATTATTTTCTTTTAGAATGATTGCTGAGTATGAAATAATGCGGTATTTTATTTTTGTGGCAACATTGATTTGAGAAAAACCTCTGATTTTATTTGTGAAAGCAATGCTGATTTAATTTTTAATTAACTGCAATTTTAATTAAAAACATGTTTTAATGAAATGTAACTGAACTATGCCAGAAGCCGTTTCAAAGTCCTTTCGAATGATACCTTATTCATCGTCCTGCGTTATGTAAATGCTTAGAAAAACGGATGCCGGCAACAGAAATAATTAGCGTGTATAAATTTGAGAAAATGTTGAATAATAATAATAAACAAAAATCTAAAAGTATGTTTCAACTCAAAGAACGGCTTGTAATTTTTTTGTAATTAAATCTTTGTAAATTTACCACCAATATTTAAAATTTGCATGCGTAAAATTGTAAGGAAAATATTTCACATAAATTTCTTTGAATGTCATTTCTGCAATTTCAATCTCATAGAGCAGTTGGAATAAAAGTAAATGTCCGACAAGTGCCGAAACTAGCCTTTTTTCTCCCGGGGGCAAACTTAGAATTCGTTGCCCCCCCCCCCCCCCCCCCCACGGCCTCCGCAAAGTAATTTTACAAAGAGAATTTCACTAAGTTTCTTATAACCGACTTTTTTTAAATTTTAAAGTATGTAATAAAAAAATACGTAATACTGAATTACGCAATCAACTTTGTCAAATAGTGATTCATTAAAACACTGAAAACGAAATCCAAAGGAACCGGAAAAAAAAAACCGCTTTATACTGGTTTCTGTCTTAGCAGGTATAATTGATGGTATTCTTTCTGTTGGGAACGCGTAATTTTTCCATCTAAGACAGGATTCTGTTATATAGATTTCACAGATTTTACGGTAGTTGTAAAATTACAAATGAGGCGGTTAAAGTGACAGTGACACATTGATAGGTAGCCACATTGTCTTAAAAGACTACACTAGTAAGGTGAAGAAACTCGCTAGCTAGTTAAACCTATGTGAGCGTCCTTTCCAAATTTCTATTTCTCGCTTGCATTTTAATATTTTCAAATGATTTTTTCTGTTTGGGATAGCTGAGGTATATCTCTAATCGGGTAATCTTTACTTTTCCAAATTTTGTTGCAGCTTTATATATATATATATATATATAAAGTTACTTTCACTTTGGAACCAGTTTCGAAATTAAAAGTAGCCTCATAAAAAAAAAAAAAAAAAAAATGCAACCAAAATCGAAAACGTATAACGTATACAAACTAACAACTTTAAAAATCAACCTCATCTATCATAAGAAGAAAAATAAATAAAAATATTAAAATGCATGCGAGAAATTTGAAAAGGACGCTTCAGTACATTTAATATTAGGCTAGTGTTGGTTCTTAAGAACTCAAAAACCAATCTTCATTTGGCGCCCCGTATGTTTTTCGTTCTGGCGCCCGGGGCACATGCTCCCTCTGCCCCCTCTAGTTTCGACCCTGCTAAAATTTTTTTCAACATTAATATTGTTATAATTGAGAAGGGAAAGAGATAACAGCTTGTCTTTTTTTATTTTGACTGACATGCTGGGAAGTATACGTAAATGCCTATAAAAATGCATAGTTTCCTCATGAGATATAAATTTCCAAAAACTGACATTTTGACTAATGTTTAACTATACTAATGTACTCAATTTCGAAAGAATGCAGATAAATCCCCGACAATTACTTGATATAATGAAAATAAATGCGTAAATTTGTGATATTTTTATTTAATCTATGTGTGTAAAAAATGTGTAAGATTTTATGAACCTTTGAGCTTTGTATAAACATACAAAATCGCAGCTCTGGGAGGGGTTTTAATCCCAAACTCTTCCCCCCATCCTTCGCTGCACCAGTGTGGTTTGAAACACATTTGTAAATTTACTTTTAGCTTCAATCTGAATTAGAAACCTTTCATGTATTGAAGATACATTTTTTAAAGTTTGAAAATAAAAACAGACAATCCTAATTACATTGTTTTATTGAACTCAACTTGATTTGTGTATGTGATTCAAAATTTTAATAGTTTTTTAAATCATATCCAAATATGCTAGAAAAAAAAAAAAAAAAAAAAAAAAAAAAAAAAAAAAAATATGTACAAAGGTGTGCTTCCGATGGCAGTTCAATGTTATAATTTTTTAATGACGTAATTTTTTTTGCATATAATGTTATTCTCACATTAAAATATAATTATTCTAAAGTAGTCTTTCTGTTTCAATATTCGTGTGTAAATATCTTTGTTTATGGAAAGGAAATATTATTATTAGTGCTTTTTAAATTTACGAAAAAATTGGTAACTAAATTACTTTTTTGAATTATGAAGTAAAATGAATTAAGAGAGTGCAATTTTAAAATAAAATTGAAAATATAAACTTAAAAAATGCGCCTGAAAAAGGTTAAAATGCTAGTTTTTAATACTATAAAACTTTTTAATCGAACTATATTACCTTTTTCAACATTAAAGAGCATTTCTTTGCATTAAAATCTGTTTGCTTCAGCGAACTTATTGTACATTTCACTATAAAATTTCCAGTTTTCATATTTTATATGCAATATTTTTCTTATTATAAGTCAACAAAGAGCCCCGGATACAATTAATTTAATTACTGAAGAGCATTTCTTCGCATTAAAATCTGTTTGCTTCAGCGAACTTATTGTACATTTCGCTATAAAATTTTCAGTTTTCATATTTTATATGCAATATTTTTCTTACTATAAGTCAACAAAGAGCCCCGGATACAATTAATTTAATTACTGAAGCGACAGTGATCACAATCTTGAATTGGCAGCATCTTTAAAACTGTAAAATGAAATGCCCTGTAAAACACGCATTTCATTTCTTGAAAGAGGTTCGAAATGATTAATTACACTTTTGACATCTGCAGAAGTTCCAGTTCAACAATCAACCGACCGCCTGTTACCCCCAACAGCGCAACCGCGGGGACGTAGATATGGGATAAGTGGTTTCCTTGTTCGATGGTTTTAGAGATAAATTCGAGGATAAATTTCAGCAAAGATGGAGTATTTTGGGGTTTGGCTTTTCAAATCATCCGTAGCCGGGGACCGGAAGAAGGGATTTTGTTGCGTTAGGACACCCAAACCTATATTTACGTTCCCCGAGACGTTCCCCAAATGCCCGTAAAAGATCTCGGCGAATGCTTGAAAAATATATTTCATCGAGAGCGCCGTCAATCACAGAGCATAAGCGATCGCCAAAAAAGGCTTAATAACCGTCGCATGGGCGAACGTGCTGCTTCTGAAATCCAAATTACTGATTTAAACATTCCGGAGCATAACTGTTTGGAGCATAAAAATGAATAATGATAATGAATAATGAATGATAAATGAATGCTAATGAAACCGACGCGGGAAAAAAAAAAAAAAAAAAAGATTTACGCTCCGATACGGAACTTTCATTTACTATGTTGTTCATAGCATTTGTGGTGTAGACGTTTAACGCCTTAGTTTTCTGTACGAATGTACTCTGGTTCGAAACTCGGTAGGCTAAGTTGAAATTTTGAGTTAGTATATTTTTGCTATTTTAAGAATTTCATTCTTCTTTTAAGGATATCTAAAGTGAAAAAAGTGGAAATAAGTAAATATTGTTAATTTTAAAACAATTGAATTATTAAAAGAAAAAAAGACTGCAAATAAATGAATCGAATTTAAAAAAAAAAAAACTACATTTTATAAATATCATTCTTCAACGTATTTAATTAAAAGAAATTTTGTATATTTTTTTTTTCAATTTTAAGGGTTTCTAATTATTTTTAATTGTAAATCAATTGAATTATTTGAGAAAAAATGGCACATAAATTAATCGAATAATAATAATAATAAAACTACATGTTACATTGTCCAATCGATGTAATTAAAAAAAATTGTTATACATATATTTTTTGCAATTTTAAGGGGGGTTTTTTACCTATACCAATAAAAATATATCTTTCACTTCTAAAAACCCTCGCTAATGGCGCAAAAAAAAAAAAAAAAAAAAAACTGTCTAAAGATATATACAAACATGACCGTACAAAGGGTCTTCCGTTCCGGTAATAATTCCAATACAGGTCCCCCAGCAGAAGTAAGATACAATAAAACCTGCTTAGATGGAAACACAACAACCAGTAATAAATTCCGTTTTATGAAGGTTCTTTAAATTGAACAAAGCATAGCTGCATTTTTTTTTTTTTGGGGGGGGGGGGGGAGCTGAAACCTGTTTTTTTTTCTTTAGTTTATTGCACAACTCCGTTATAAACAAGCTTTACTCTATTAGAAAATAAATTTGCTGGATAGTATCTTTTTTTAAAATCTAATTATAATCTATTTATAATTTTGCTTGCAAATTTATAAATTCTTTTTCAGTATTACAGTTTATGATGCATTTGTAATTACTTTTTCATCTACAGATTTTGAAAAAAAAATTAAAACATTGAAATCATAATTAAATTTTAATTGAATTCACCAAATAATTTTGAATAAGAGTTTAAAGTGCGAGACAAATAAAAATTCAAAACGTTAACCACTGACTTTACATAACTTTCCAACTCAACAAGAGCCAGGCCCTGGTAATTTGCACCGTCTCTACCCCCCACCCCTCTGTACCAACCTGCGATACAAATTTCAGGCTTATTTAAGAATATTATTACGGGCCCGGGCAACGCCAGGCGGGGCAGCTAGTAATTCGAAAACTACTAGGAAGAAAAATTTGAAATTTTGGATTTCTATAAAGCAGGACTTAATAAAACTAAATCCATCAAAAAAACTGTAGGTTGCATTTCATATTTTTTTCGAATATTTCATAATTCATATCATAAAATTATAAAAATTGCAAATTCAACGTATTTATGTTTGGGTATATTAGTATTATTGCTACACAAAAAATTAGCACATTAGGAGCATAATTTCAGGAGATATAAATAAAAATATGAAAATGTAATTTAACATTAGTAGCACTAAATTTTGAATGTTTATAATTCAAAAACTTATCATTCAAATGACTTGAAATTTGGTGTCTAGGCATAGTTTAACCGAAGATTTGAAATATCTGGTTAATATTGGGTATTGCCATTGAAATAAATTAAGTTTAGATTCGTTTTAATATGTAGATGGCCCCCTAAGCAAATTTTATATACATCATTTAAAAGTAGACTTTATTTCCAATCGTTCGGTACCAGTAACTTTCGCCTGCGATAATTTGTTGAGGAGTTAGTAGGGGGAGTTTACTTTTTTTTTCCACGACTGTACATCACGTATAAAAATCTCGAAACATTCGGGCAATTAGGAGTATTTAAAAAATAATAATAAAATCTGAAATTTTCGCTCAGAAAGTGAATACGCGGGTGGCTTTTGCTCATGTTTTTACAACTAAATATCCATATTTTTGCACGAAAATTATACACAGGCTTTCGAAACATTATATTTATAACTCATAAATTTTTAAAGCATCTTGTCGATAGGAACTATTTTGTTTTTAATATTAAACTACACGACGCGCGGAAAAAAAAAAAAAAAAAAAAAGGTTACAAGAAAGCACAGGCCTTTACAACTAAATATCAATATTTTTTCACGATTTTTTCAAACAGGCCTCAAAACTATTCTATTTATCACTGATAAAAATTTCAAAGTGTTTGGACATTAAGAACTATTTTTTTAACTATTAAATTCACCGATGGGGGGGGGGGGGAATCCGCACATTAAAAAATTCTAAATCCGCTATCTTTTGTCGTAATACAGAAAAGCATAAAACACCCACTTATTGAGCATACATTTTACTTTTTAAAACGGCGCATTCGGTTTTAAAATATATATATATTGCGAAGCCTCCGATACGAGGTTCATTTCGAAAGATTTTCATGTAAAAATATAAATTCTTACAAAATCGGGTCAAAGAAATAAAGCCATACAAATTTGAGATTTATTTAAGGATATTATCACGAGCTGGACAACGCCGGGTGGTTCAACTAGTATGAAATAAAACCAGAGTTAACACAGAATTCGGAACAGCATGTTAATGGGTTTTGTAAAGGCAAATAAATGGATAAAAAATTTGAAAAATAAAATGTGAATGAAATCTGAATAAAATGAGAAACAAGTTACACAGAAAAGCTGTTAATCGTTCAGTAATATTCCCCAGAGTGAAGTATTTCATCGAAAAAAAAAATCAACTCCCGCAATTTGGCGATTTTAATCTTTTGTTTTCTGGTCAAATGAAACAATTTGTCGCAAAGACGACCGGCATCGAGAACTTAAACTCCGCTTTCTGAGTGCTCGTCAATGAAACATGTTCCACAGCCAATCTTCATATGATCCTCCGATTTTATGAAGATTAGCTGTGAAAATGTTCTATCTGAGCAATCAATAGTTGTATTCTGGTAGCAAACAGAAGATGTACGTCGCAAATTTTTTTCAAAGAAATTTTTAATTCATTCATTTATCTTTTTTTTCTTTTGAAAATGGCAAAATGTGTAAATGAATTCTCAAACCCGTTTATCCCATTGCAAACATTTGTAAGAATGCATTATCGCTATCTCTCTTATTACACACACTGGCTGAATGCAGAACCTGCTTTTTTCTGCAGTCCATTAGTGTGTATGGTGATGTTTTGTTTTAAACTTTATAAACTTCAAACGAAACCATATTCTAGACATAAAGTAGAATATGTATAAAGTTATTTGGGGTGTGGTGACGTGGTCGATGCTTTCACCCTTCTCAGCTTGTACATAAATAAAGTTCAACTATAACACATGATATCTTGCATGAGTTCTTTATTGGAACAATTAAGTTTAGGTAAAATAAAAATAAAATTACAATGACTTCTGAATCACTCTCACTTAACAGATTCTTATGTAAAAGAAACGAAACCACTCCACATGAGTGTACACTATCATACTCCATATCCACCATTAGGACATTACACACATCACTATCCAAAATCTGAGTCTAACCAAAGAAATTACAGACGAAGAAATGAATAGAGATCCTACATTAGAGATTACATACACCACATATAACATTACATATCTCTAATGTAGGATCTCTAGAAATGAAGGCTGGAGGGCGCCGTCTATTGCCAGAACTGTGCAAATTGGGATATTCGACAAACAATATGTACCGCAAAAAAAAAGTTAACTTAACCCTTTGTTGCATATTCTAAAACTGGCAAATCCCTAATGTTAAATTTAGTATTTTCCTTCTAAAAGGATCATGCTGAATGAGAAAAAAATTATTTTATGTATAATATTTTTTTATTATTTGAGTTACAGCTTGTCCACTATAGTGGACACTATGAACACAGAGTTGAAGTGTAGTGCTGTTAGGAATATAAAATTTATGATAGTTTTCTTCTAGAATATTATCATATTTTAAAAATAATTGTGGTTAAAATTGAGAAAACATTCATTGATGGTGAAATTTGTAAAATCAATCAGTTTTTGCATAAATTTTACATTTTACACATGGATATGTTGACTTCCATTTTACATAGTTCCATCTTGCATCGCTGTGCACTTTGGGATATTTGAGGGGAAAGTGTCATAAACCTTGTCATATCTGGCGTCCTTCTGTACAGAATTTGCTCTTACTGGCAATTGTCTTAGTTGTTTGTCTTCCTGCACATCACATTTTTCAGAGTCTTGAATCAAATGCGGTTCACCAGATTACCGCGTCACTGACTGAATCAATCCACTTGCTAGAGCCAGTTTAAATTTTCCAAATTGTATGTCGCAATTTGGAAACAAACTTCTGTATACAACGCAATTTCTTTAATTCAAATAAGTTTTCATTTAAAATTTTTAAAAATATTTAAAAAACTGTTCCATAGATATTAATTTTAAAATAGTTTATTGTTATTTTATTGTTTTTCAGTATTGTCATATAGATCTATTTCAAACAGAACACATATGCGATTTTTTAAAAACTAGTAAATTACATAAATATATGAAGTCAGGCAATTATAACTTTTAAAAATGTGAAAATTTATATAAAATATCCCTGCATATTATTAAAATCGCATAAACACGTCAAAATTATATTTTAAAATTTTCACTGTTCACACTCATGACGTCCACTTAAGTTGACAGAGTAAAATGTCATAATGTTGATGCTGTGCATGGCGTCCACTATAGTGGACATTATGTAAAACCCTCCATAAAATAAACAAAAAGGTATTTTTATACTTGTTTTTCAATTTTTTATTAGGCCAAGACATCTAAAAACAATAATTAATGAACAAAGCATCATTTATTTAAATAATACTATCATAGGTTTAGAAACATTTTAGTTCATGTCGAAGAACTTACAGGCATTCTGATGGTACATCCATATTAATTCTATCTCAAGAAGTAAGTTAATAGTCTTGTTTCGCCATCTCGATTTTTTTTCCTGCAAGCATGAATGTCAAAAAGTAGCATAAGCTTTAAATAGGAACTGTGAATGAAATAGGTTGGATAAGAAAAATTTGGCAATTTTGTCCACTGTAGTGGACAGTATGCAACAAAGGGTTAAGGGGCAATAATCGCATACGCCAAACAAGAGGCCAAAAGGTTGCAACATCAACTGTTTAAAATTTCAATGACGCTTCTCATCCGAGAAAATGAAAGAAACAAAAAGTGTTGTAGTAACGAGAAAATGAAATAAATTAGATCGATTTATGAAATTATATAGAAAATTTAAGACAAGAAAATAAATTAATTTTTTTATATTAATAAAACAATTTTAAATCAATTTATTAATGTATGGGTGCACTACTTATACGTCTCTCACTTGCGAGATTTTATTTACTTATACAGGGTGATTCATAAATATCGAAACAATAGGCTATCTCCTTAATTAATGCTCCTAGGCCCATACTTCCAATTGCAAAGTTTCATAAAAAAAAGGGTGGAAAATTTGATGAGATAAGTTACAACTCCCTGGGAGGTCTATTTGAGAAAATGCGAAAATTAAATTTTTATATGGCCCCCGTAGGGTAATATTTCCAATTAGGAATTTTTTCCTTATCCATTCCTGAATTGAACACAAAAAGTTCCATCTTCATATTTGCAAAACTCATGGAGTTATGCCTGTTTAAATAATTCGTCAGGTTTTAAGGGATTAGACACAAATTGAAATGAGTGTTATTCAAGAAACAATGTTACTTTAAAAGTTCCAGGATACATGTAAAAAATATATTTCATGAGTTAGAGTTACATTTTTCTGTTTTTCGTGATGGATGATTAACAACATAATTTGCAAATAAACTCACATCCTAAAATCTCTCAGAAAGTTTAAAATTTTTAAAAATATTATTATTTTTTTTTAATTGGGGTAATTTAAAATCGTTATAACTTGAAATATTATCGTCGAATTTCAAACTTTTTTTTCATTTAATTAAAGAGGAAAATATAATTTTAATTTTGTTTCAGGATTTTTTTAAATATTAATATTAAAAATATTAAAAAACACAAATTTTAAAAAAAAATGATGTAACTTATTAAAAAAAAAATCACTTTTTCAAAAATAAATGTATTTTTAAATTTATCGAAACAAAATTAATGTAAAATAATCAAAAAGGTCAGGTTCCGAGTTTGCACCCTTTTTTCAACAATTCTTGACTTTAAAATGTAAATTAATAATTTAAATTAAATGTATTTTAATTTTAATAACGCATTTAAAGTTTTAAACAAAGATTGGCTCCTAATAAAATGCTTAAATGCTTTTTTAAAAATTGCTGGTGAGTATGTAATAGTGATGGGCGATTCTGGAAAATTTGAGAATCGATTAAAATCGACATCGTATAAAACAGACTCGATCGCAATAAGAATCGATTCCCAAATTCTAGAATCGATACTTGAATCGATATTTCGATGTTCACAGATTCACACAGATAAGCTGAAAAATAGTAATTCCAAAACGTAGCGAATCAACAAGGCCGTACGTAACGACTATCTCTCACCCCTCACCTCCATTTATGGGGGCCCTAGACAATGTTAGCGGCCCAGAAGTAAACTACTACAGACCTTTGAGTCAAATAATAAGGTTTTTTAACTTTTAAAATTATTATTTTTAAGATGTAATTTTGCTAATAATTTATATTATATTTAAATTTATCTTTAAAAAAGATCTCAGTTAGAAAGAAAAAAAAAAAAAAAAAAGAAAGAAATGATTTTTTTTTTTTCATCCGCAAAAGATGTACTTTCTACTCTAACTTTTATTTCCTTCAACCAAACAGATGGGGACTTACTTCCTATAAACGTCATTCTTCTTAAAAATGCGCAGATGAGCGAAATTTTGAAGGCTCTAAATTTATTTTAAAAGTTAAATGGTTTTTCAGTCTTTTTAGGGTCTCCCATAAGCGTGGGGGAAATGCAAATATTGCAAATCTTCTTTTGAAATAGCTGTGATGAATGTAATTAACCAATCATCACATACTAATTATCCCCCAATTAATAATCAAAATTCTCCTTTTAATAATATATTTAACTAAAATTTCTTTCCCTTTTTAAAACATATATCTCCTTATCTCATTTACAGTTTATAAATATCTTTCTTTTTAATGTTTACCAAATTTTCAGCAGTTAAGAAAAAAAAAAAATGTTCTAATCCTAGAGCCATAAACAATGAAATAACATACTTTTCTCTGGTTAACAAATAAATAAAAGTATATTCCTTGATTATATGTTTTTTTTTCTTTCCCCAGCAGTAATCTAAAAACTATAAACAGTTATTGACTCATTCGCTGACATGCAGAGTGCACTCACTGAAACAATAATAAATAAAAAAGAAAAGTATCGAGTTAAACTGATGGCATTGAGCTCACAGTCTATTCACACTAATTGTATTTTATACTCTGGCTTCAAAGAATGCCTTTCGAAAAATAAATTAAGGGGGAATCAGCCCCCCCCCCCTCGTCACTCTCTATACTTAAACAATAAGCCTCCAAATCTCATCAGGAAAGCGCTTTATCCGAATAAACTGGTTACCAAATTTGAAGCAAATCAGATAGAAAAACCCATCTATCTAAATTAAGGGGGGTTAGCCCATGTTCCTCCCTTTATACTTAAACAATAAAAGCTCCAAATTTAATCAGGAAAGCTTCTTATCAGAATTAACCGGTATACCAAAATTGAAGCAAATCTGATAATTCTGCATGAAAAACCCATTTATCTAAGTGTGTGGGGGGGAATAGCCCCCGTCCTTTATGCTTAACCAATGAACCCCCAAAATAATCAGGGAAGCGCGTTATGAGAATGAACCTAGATAAAAAAATTGAAGCAAATCGGATATTTCTATTGAGAGTTATCGCGTTACGTATGTACGTACAGTCGTGGGAAAAAAAAGTAAACACCCCCTACTAACTCCTCAACAAATTATCGTAGAAGAAAGTTACTGGTACCGAACGATTGGAAATAAAGTTTGCTTTTAAATGATGTATATAAAATGTGCTTAGGGGGCCATCTACACATTAAAACGAACCATAACTTTGTTTTTTTCAATAGCAGTACCCAATTCTGACAGCATAAATGAACTCTACACCTTTCAGTTAGCCTAAAAACGAATTTTTATGCAATTCGTACCACAAGTTTTCGAGAAATTAATTATTTTAAAACGAGCGTATTTTAAGGGCTGTATCCAAATTGAAGCTCCGTACTGGATTGTTAACCGAGAGAGCCCCTTCCTTGATCAAGGCACCTTAAGCGCCACTCAAGGAGTCAATGAAGCATGTTAGATTACAGTACGGCAGAATAAATTTCAAAATATCTACTCACTTCCATCATAGACGGCCCCTTAAACCATCATTTTGCCGTTTTTTAAGCATAATTTGAAAACTACTTGGAAGAAAAATGTGAAATTTTTGAATTTCCATAAAGCAGGACTTAATAAATCTAAATCCATCAAAAAAATTGTAGGTTGCAATTCATAATTTTTTCGAATATTAATTTCATAATTCATATCATAAAATTATAAAAATTGCAAATTCAGCTTATTTATGTTTGGGTATATTAGTATTATTACTACACAAAAAATTAGCACATTAGGAGCATAATTTCGGGAGATATAAATAAAAATATGAAAATGTAATTTAACATTAGAAGCACTAAATTTTGAATGTTTATAATTCAAAAACTTATCATTCAAGTGACTTGAAATTTGGTGTCTAGGCATCGTTTGAACCGAAGATTTGAAATATCTCGTTAAAATTGGGCATTGCCATTGATAAAAATGAAGTTTGGATTCGTTTTAATATGTAGAGACCCCCTAAGAAAATTTTATGTACATCATTTAAAAGTAGACTTTATTTCCAATCGTTCGGTACCAATAACTTTCTTCTATGATGATTTGTTGAGGAGTTAGTAGGGGTGTTTACTTTTTTTTTCCACGACTGTACATACATACATAGAGAAACTGCGGGCACATTAGCTCTCAGGCTTTGATAGCCTGTGAGCTAAAAAGAAAAGTGCCCAGGTAAACTGATGTCATTGAGCTCACAGGCTATTCACACTAACTGTATATTACGCTCTTATTTCAAAGAATAATGCCCCTCGAAAAATAAACTAAGGGGCGGGGAAATTGCCCCTCCCCATTTCCCCTCTTTACACTTAACCAATGACCCTCCAAATGTCATCAGGGAAGTGCCTTATCGAAATAAATCGGTATACCAAATTTGAAGCAAATCGAATAGAAAAACCCATTTATCTAAATTTAGGGGTATTAGCTCCCTATTCCCCCCTTTATATTTAACCAATGAACTTCCAAATCTAATTAGGGAAGCGCCTTATCAGAATAAACTGGTATACCAAATTTGAAGTAAATCGGATAGCAAAACCCATCTATCTAAATTAAGGAGGGTATTATCCCCTCGCCCCCCATCCCCCCCTTTAGACTATAACAATGAACCTTCAAATATAATCAGAGAAACTCGTTATCAAAATTAACCGGTATACCAAAATTTGAAGAAAATCTAATAATTCTGCATGAAAAACCAATTTATCTAAGCTAAGGGGGGGGGGTGATTATCCCCCGTTTCCCCTTTATACTTAACCAATGAACCCCCAAAACTAATCAGGGAAGCGCCTTAGCAGAATGAATATAGAAAAAAAATTGAAGCAAATCGGATATTTCTATCAAGAGTTATCGCGTTACGTACGTACATACATACATACATATAAAACCGACGGGCACATTAGATCTCAGGCTTTGAAAGCCTGTGAGCTAAAGAGTGCCAAGAGCGCGTAACTAGTTGGGGGGGGGGGGGACAGAAAATAAAAGAGGACATTAAAAGCTTTCCAACAATATGTTACACGAGATGGTTTGGAAGAAACAATAAATATGCCCCCCGGGGGACAGGTAAGTCTCAAACGGTGGGAGGGGTGACCTAAAATGTATCTTTGGTCAAAGTTTCAAAATGTGGATTTATAATAAAATAGAACGAGAATTGGGCATTTTTAAAATAGCATACATATTTTGAATGGCCCTGTAAATTAAGATTGGCGAGGAAGGGGGGGGGGAGATTAGAAGGGACGAACTTGAAAAATACAACATAATAAACTAGTAACCCAAACAGGCCCGTAGCCAGACGGGGGCCAGGTCGGGCGAAAATTTTTGCCCGACCTAGCGCAAGACTCTACATTCCGATAAAAACATTAAATTTCCAGTTTCCCCCACCTCTTGTCTAACCTAGAATGAAGTTCGACATTCCGATCATTTTTTCACTCAGTATTTCCCTTTAAAAAATTTTCATGTAATACAACATCAAATTTCCATTTTCGCCCTTCATGCCAGATCTCGCCCTCTACCCCTAAATTTCCTTTTTAGGCTGGAAACAAAAATAGCAAAAATTTCATCTATAAAGCTTTTTTTTCTCCCCCTCTTTAACAGACTATTCGGATATTGCTCCATTGTGCGTTCCTCGCTTTTCCGCTTTGTAGAAATTATCCCATACCACTTCAACTACAAATCTGAAATTCCTTATATCCCTAAAGCTTTCTTTATACAATTGTCATCACACAAAATTTATCGTTAGGAGGCAGTGTTGAAACCAAAGGCTTCTAAAAGTACAATGAACCAGCCTACAATACCGTTTCTTGAATATGCTGTACATGACAGTTATTTACTTGTTTCATGGAAATTTGGTACGATTACAATAAACTCCAAAGGGCACACCCCCTCTATGGGAAAATTCAAAATAGATAATGGAAGGTCCTCGATTGTCTCCCATTCCACTGAATTTTTTTTCTAATGGCACTTCTAAAATGAACCAATCATTATTTCAAATTTAAACAATACAATATGTCGGGTTACCTACGATTTTACAAATCCAAATTTATTACTTACTGACACATTCATAAAGTCATTTTTATTCTTAAATTCAAAAATGTTACAGATGCTTTTATTAAGAAACGATGAAACTGAATGCACTGTTTAATGAAACTGTTTTGCACCTTTTCTTAAAAGCAAATGGGTTTCCAAAGTAGTCGTCAAAGTTGCCATTATAAGCCAATTTTTACAAGCGGCAGCCTGATACAAACCATCATAAGATAGAAATCAATTACAACTCAAAGTGTAATGCATGTATTGAATAGTGAAAAACTGTATTCGTTTCCAATTGCTAATTAAAAGAAAAATATTTTATTTACGTTATGTCCAGGGCCGTAGGAAGGTCTTTTGAGGCCCCCAACAAACATTTTTTCGCTCCCATCTAAGATTCAGAGAAATATCTATATTTAATTTTCTATCCGAGTTCCATTTTTTAACAACACCAGCGAAGATTCGCTGGTCGATTTTTTCCAAAACGAAACTCAAATTAAACGAATTTGGAGTTAGGTTGAACTGTTTTCGGCAACGTACACCCAGTTGGGCTATGCCCGCTCAGATCTCGAATCCAACAAACCTTGAATTATTGTAATTTTTTATTTCGACCCAGAATTAAAATTTTCAGCGTTTCGTTCATGCCGCTTATAGAAACAAATTTCATGTTCTTACAACTTGAATTTAATCAAAGCACTAATAAAATTTAACTGTGAATTCTTCCGTTTAGGAAAGAAATGTCAAAAAATCGCTGCAGAATGCAAAAAAAAAAAAAGCCAAAAATTGATAAAGAAATTTCAAAGTTCATAGGGAGCAAAATTTACTATATTGTACTAAAAGATTGAAACCGGATTTTTTATTTACGAATGTTAAAAAAATTACAAGAAAAACAGCTAAAAATCCCATAAAATGTTTGCAAAATAATAATAATAATAATAATAATAATAATAAATCCCTTTGCAAATGTTAAAAACCGACACAAAAAACCGCCAAATATTGCACATAAATAAAATAAAAAAGTATGGAAGTCTTTTCGTATATTCTTTTTTTTTCTTTAGTTTGACAATGTCATCCGCATGGCTCAGACAGATTCTTTTTAAGCTGAAAATACTCACTTATAAAAACTTTTGCTCTGAACGGTGCCTTTTATTAAAAAATATATATATTTAGAGATTCACTAATTAAAAAAAAAAAAAAAAACCTTTGGGATGTCGTTTTCATATTTTTCAGTTTTTCCAATTTAAAATTGCCACCCAAGTTGTCCGGATAGAAATTGAAAAAGAAAAATAATAATTTCAAATAGACGGTATCTTTCTGTGGGCAACGAAGACGGGTTTTCTTAGTAGATAATAATAAAGACAAATGTTTTCTGTGTCCAGTATTTTTCTTCTTTTTTTATCTGATCAGATGTTTTTCTGTTCAGGACAAAATTTGACAGGAAGGATACCTGTATGCCTGAAATTATGCACCTCGAAACAGGTTTTTTTTATCAAATTTTGTATGTTATTTTGAGTGTTTTTTCGAGTTTCGTGCTTTTTCCTCCACATTCATAAAAAGAATCCATTTTCAATCTATCTTTCCATTTTAGCCGAATATATAGTAAAGCAGTCTTCTGCGATTTTTGAATATTTCACGAAGTCTTTTATGTGATTTTTAACTTTTTTTCGCGTTCCGATGCGATTATTTCACATTAGTAAAAACAATCAGGTTTCAGTCTTTTAGCCCAAAGTACAAAGTTTTGTCCTTTGCAATTTTTGAATTTTTCGCGAACTTTTTATGCGATTTTAGACCATTTTCGCGTTTTTAAGACCCATGTGATTAGAAGAGATTTTTTCTCATATTTGAAAAAATTTTCGTCTTTTGAATGGAAAATTTTTATCTTTGATTCGCGACTTTTTCGTGTTATGAAGGAAAAAATATTGATGCGTAAAAGTTCAGTTTCAAATAGGGAAAAGTACAATGCAACACAATTGACGGAACACTATTCGATTTGATTTGACGAAAATGCATCTTTATATTGAAGGATGTTACGTAATTTTTACGTTAGATTGGTGACTTTCTATATTTTTACGAAAAATAGGCAAATCAAAGCATATGTGTGTGTGTGTTTGAACATAAAGAAAAAGCAACTGAAAAATCCTTCAATTCACTGATTTATTTATTTATTTTATTTTATTTTTTTGAGAATGCAAAAGGAATCCGGTTTCAATATTTTATCCCAATATAGTAAATTTTGCCCTCTGCGGCTTTTTATTCGCATTCAGCGGTGTTTGTTTGTTTTTTAACAGCCGTAAAAGGAACCAGGTTTAAGTCTTTTAGCTCAACTTAGAAAATTTATCCTTTGCAATTTCTGAATTTTTTACAAACATTTTATGTGATTTTTAGCGTATTTTTTAGCATTCCACTTTCAGTCTTCTGCCTCGATATAGTCAAATTTTGCTCTCGGCGATTTTTGAATTTTTGTCCAAATTTTTTACGCTATTTATACCCTTTTTTTCGCGTTTTTCGGAGGCTTTATGACAAATTTTTCTGAAACCGAGGAATTATCCAGTAGATTTTGCAGCTGTCATAATTAAGCTGAAGGTGGGAAAATAACAAATTGGACTCCTGTAGCAACGTGAATGAAAATGTTGGACGTGAATGACGATGCTGGAAAATTTAACTTTTACCTGGAGGTTACCATTTTTATCGAAAGAAAAATTAAAATAATTCAAGGATTGTTTGATTCAAGATCAGATTGATAATATCCCGAACGGGTTTACGCTGCGGAAGGCAATGGGGCCCCTAAGGGGAAACCCCAATGTAGGTTCTTTTTCGGAAAAACCAACCAGCAAAGCAAGCGAAGCTCCGCTAGTAGATTAAATAATTACAGAATATAATATATGTATAATTAACATTAGTAATTTATTGAGAGAAGAGAGATGAAACGTTAAAAAAGAAACAGGTCGAGCATAAGGGGATGAGTGGCAAATGCATTGCACACAGATACCTGCTTATTGAGACCCCCAACGTGATTAAAAAGCACATTTTTTTTTAAAATAAAAATAATGACGCTTAAAATTTTTGAGCCTTGGGTTTCAGTTTTTTCTCACTTTTAATAGGGACCCCCCCCCCCCCAAAAAAAAGACTTTAAAAAGTATTTAGAAATTGCAAAATTTCTTTCATCTGGGGACCTTTAAAAAGAATGGTGCGGCTATAGAAAGAAACGCATGTCGGTTTTGGTTGAAGAAAGTAATAGTATTAAAGAAGTTTTGAACCTTATTGGGTCCCCAACGAGATTAAAAAGCACAGTTTTTAAACATTTGAATAAAAAAATGGCGGCTATAAGTTTTGAATCCTGGGTTCCAACTTTTCCTCACTTTCATTGCCCCCTTCCCCCTCCCCCCCCCCCAAAAAAAAAGACAATTAAAAAAAATGAGAGCCTGCAAAATTTCTTTCATCTGGGCACCTTTAAAAAAAATGGTGGCTACAGAAAGGAAGCACATTATCTGTTTTGATTGAAGGAAGTAATAGTATTAAGAAAGTTTTGAAGCTTATTGGGACACCAACAAGATAAAAAGCATGTTTTTCAAACATTTGAATAAAAAATATGGGACCTAAAAGTTTTGAATCTTTAGTTCCAACTTTTCTTCATTTTTATAGGGACCCCCAAAATACACAATTCAAAAAGAATTTAGAAGCAACAAAATTTCTTTCATCACCTTTAAAAAGAACGGTGACTATAGAAAGAAAGCACAATTTTTTTGAATGAAGTAAAAATATAAAGGGTGTTTTGAAATTTATTGGGGCTCCCAGAAAGAAAGTGAATATCTGTTTTGGATGAAGGAATTAATAGTATTAATGAAGTTTTGAACCTTTGGTTTCACCTTTTATTTCTCATTTATAGGGGCCTTCCCAAAAGACTAAAATACCATTATATTTTTTAAATAAAATTTAAAGCCTTGAAAAGCTCTACCATCTGGGCACCTTTATAAAAAATAGTGGATAGAGAAGGAAAGCGCATATCTGTTTTCTAAATCTGACCAAGATCTTTGACAAAAATGAATTTGGATAAAACAAATTAAAATGTTATTAAAAAATACATTAATAAATTATGAAAGTTAAAAAACATTATTCGGCTCAAAGGTAAAATAACTTACTACTGCGTCCCTGACTTTGCCCCCCCCCCCCCCAAATGGGGGACGGTTCCTACGGCCCTGGTTATGCCAAATATCTTATTTAACTTTAGTATATTTTTATTATGTCTCTGAAGAAACGTTAAAAAGTTCATACAGACTTTAGAAATATCTTATATTTTAAATGAAAAAAAAATTTCCCTAAAATCGTAGTACATATTTTTGAAGAACTACGAATAAGATATTAGAAAATATTGAAGAAATAACCTGCCACCCCTGGAAAAACCTTTGCCCTACCTGGAAGTATGGTCTAGCTACGGGCCTGAACCCAAATAACTAGGCTTCTAAATAAAAGTATAACGATTTAACCTAGTATTGAATTCAGGGGGCGACCCAGGGGAACATTGGAATGTCCCACCCGAAAGTTTTGAGATTTTATGCTTTTTAATGGGCAAATGTGCATCCCCCCTTACGGAACTCTAAAATCTCCCCCCTACCCCATCCCGACCGGAGCAGTCAAGAAATCAACCCGCCATTCAACACTGAACCTAGAAAGAAAAAAAAAAAAGGCTCTTATACAAATTTTTACAGCAATTCTGCCACTAAAACAGTAAAATTGGAGGAATCTATTCAACCCGAATTGTGGATCATGCGCGATGCGATTTGAATTGAAGTAAATAAAAAAATAACAATTTCACCCGCATCTAAAAATCGGCATCGAATCTGAACTGAATCGATTCGCCATTTTTGATCTTAATTTACGGGCAGAATCGATGCGTTAATTTTTTCTTGCTTTCTTTTGTCTTTAAAAAAGAAAGCGTTGGATTCGTAAAAAATTTCGACTTCCTGTTTTCGAAGGATTTATAGTTTTCGAAGATCTTGTCTGGAATACGATTTGACTATTTTCATACATTGTCTGTCTGTCAGTCTGTCTATTTGTTTGTCTCTGACAAAAAAATTGTGGGCGGTCTATTTCAAGAACTAATGCATGGAATCTGTTGAAACTTTATATTCAATTAGACTTTCATAGAAATTGGTGCTGATTACTTTCTGATGTAAATCTACCGGCAGGTGGCGCTGCTATGCGGCATTTTTCCCGATTTTCGCAATAGCTCTATCTGAAGAACTAATGCACGGATTTTCATCAAACTTCACATTCAGTTAGACGTTGGCACAAATTGTTGCATGTTAGATTTCGGTGTAAATCACCCAACAGGAGCGTTGTTATGCAGATTTTATCAGCAGTGTTGAATTCAGGCAATTTTCTCTGGGAGGGATTTCTGCGGATCCAGAGGGGAAGGGGATTGCACTTCTGTACATTAAACATAAAATCTCAAACCTTCTGGGTGGAAATTTGAATGTGCACGGGGAGGGGGGCATGTCCCTCCGGGCTACCCCCGGAATTCAATACGTTTTTCTGGATTTAAACGATTTTAGGGATCATATCTGAAGAACTAATGAACGGAATTTCATCAAACTTAATATTCTGTCAAGTTGTTCATGATTAGGTTTTCGTGTAAATGTTATAACAGGTTGTGCTGCCATGCTGCTTTTTTTAGCAGTGTTGAATTCAGACATTTTTTCTCCGGGGGGGATTTATATGGTTCTGTAGAGTGACATTCTAGAGTTTCGGGGTGAGGGGGGGGGGAATTGGACTTTTGTCCATTAAGCATAAAATCTCAAATCTTCATGAGGGACATTTCAATGTTCCGGGGGGGGGGGTTGTCCACCCGTACCAGCCCCTGAATTTAACACTGTTTTTCAGAATTTACACGATATTAGCGATAATATCTCAAGAAGTAATGACCGGAATTTCATCAAACTTAATATTATGTGTCATAGACATAAGTTGTTCCTCAGTTTTTTGTGTTAATCATGTAACAGGCTGCGCTGCTATACTGTTTTTTTTTTGCATGATACTCGTGATAGCCGTATCTCAAAACTAATGCACAGAATTTAATCAAACTTCATATTCTATTACACTTTCAGATAAATAGATCCGTATTAGGCTTGGGTGTATACTGCCCAACAGCTGTCGCTTTTATGATCTTTGAATTGGGATTTTCCGTTGCGGACATCTAGGCTAATATCAGACGAACGTCTTTTTGCACGCTTTTTTTTCGCTCTTACACCGTCCCTACACATGCTAGCGAAGGTGTAGGGATGGCGTAAGAGTGAAAAAAGCGAGGAAAAAGACGTTCGTCTGACATTAGCCTAAGAGGGTGTGGGCCGAAATTCAATGATTTGTTTGGAAAATGCAATTCTTATATTTTCTTTTAAAATGCACGTACTTCAACGAACCTATCCTTTTTGAATCCTCATGATGCGCATAGGTTATCATTTAAATTTAACACTGTGATAGCGAATTTTGAAGTTTTAACATTTATGAGGCAGATGAAAGTTTTGGGATTGGCACATCCAACTACTTTATCTTCAATTTTTGAAGGAAAATGAAAATGATATGACCTTATTTAGCCTTAGAGACATCGATTAAAAAATTCATAGTATCGATTAAATCGAGTTGGCCATAGTATCGATTAAATCGATTAAAAAAATCGAAATCTCCCATCACTAGTATGTAACACTTTCCTGTAGCTTAAACTTCCGATTCAGTTTAACTTTTGCCCTTTCCACTCTTTCTGTACTATTTAAAACAAGGTTTTTTCCTTAGAGGAGGAATTGAATAGAGAGCGAATCCCATTGTTCTCACCCGTCGAACCCTGATGCACTCATGTCGGAGATTTCATCGCCAAAAGGGTGTCATTTTTTGGCGGTGATCCCTTTCTTGGCAATTTTCCGTTTTCATTCTCGTGATAAAAGAAACGCCCCAAAACGAACGCAGACGAAATAGGTCTTGGTGGGATGCGGGAAAAACCGGTTTGGCGCATTTTCGATGGTGGGGGAGCATGATATGTGCCTCAAGAAAAGGTTGCCATTTCTGCGTCCAGTTATATTAGAAGTCTATGGTTTTTTCTAACATACCGATTAAGAGTGTTTTCATAATTTTAATCCTCGCAACTTCAGGTTTTATATTGTCCCAGCGAGCGGTTAAAAAAAGTCTGTATTCTGGGGCCGGACCAGTCTCGACCGGGTCTATGTATTTTTCATACCGAACCAGAATCGGCTTCCTTTCTTCCTAGGTCTGCACGGGGTGAAATTTTTAGTCCCGGTCTCGGCTCAACCCGTATTAAAATCATTCTATCTGACTCACCTAATCCGTACAAAAAGCAGTAAAGTTTGGCTCAACCCAAAAAATTTACAAAAAATGCATATATTTTAAAATCGCCATCACAATTAAAACATATTACCAATTACAATTAAACTTCAAAGTCGTTTTTAAAGGATAGTATATTTAAACGCAAAAGAAAAAAAAATACAGTAAAAGAAGTGAAAAAGAACCTGCCTATTACGAAATCCTGTCTAAAACTGAATAATTTTTTGATCCATGCAAAATGAATATAATAATACTTGAGAAAAGAATAGAATACATTTGCACCTCCTATGATCGGAAATTGTCTATGTGGCATATTTTTCTTGTCTGTGTGATTCTGTCTTAGAAGGTTTTCTGTATATCATTTTTGAAAGTCTCCAATAGATAGATTATGGATTAACGATATAATGGTAAGTGAATCATTTGCATACAACTAGAGATTCATAAAAGAATAAATATCACAGCCTTTGACGCTTCTTTAAAAATGAAGATTATAAGCATATAAAAAGAAAATGTATAAGCTATTATAAAGCTATTTTTGGTTAGAACTCTTTCATACGAAACAATTTTTAACTATATCGACGTAAAAAAAACTATGTTTTCCAGAAATTCAATCAGGCTGGACCAGACTCGGGCTAAGATTTAAACATTTTTCCAGGCCGGGACGAACTTTTTTTTCTATGGGTCGGCTCGAGACTGGGTCTGGATATTTTGATCCGTGCCGACCTCTAATAAAGGCCTCCAGTATAATTTGAAAGCAGGTTTAACTTAAAATCTATACACTGATATTTTATGTCCAAAGGAGAGACACTGTCTTAAATCGACTTTTAATAACGTACAATTTGTGGATGATCCCTATCTTGCATTCAAAATGAATCAATAACTCGTCGCTCAGAGGCATGGGAAAATGGTGTAAGTCGCGAAATTTGAATTTAATAACTCTGCGAGTTTTGCAGATACTGAGACGAATTTTTTTTTGTTTAATTCAGGAAGGGATCAATTGGTAATTTTTCCCAACGGGGGCCATATAAAAAATTAGTTTTGTATTTTCTCAAACAGACCTCCCCATGGAGTTACAACTTATGTTATTAAATTTGGCACCTTTTTTTATGAAACTTTGCAATTGGAAGTATGAGTCCAGGGGCAATATTTAAGGAAATAGCCTATTGTTTCGATATTTATGAATCACCCTGTATATCTAGTCGCCTTTTAAACATTTTCTAATTAGGGAAGATTGATTTACTTCCATATGTTTTTTAATGATTAAGTTTTTGCTGGCATTACAGAAATATTTTTTTTAAATTTTATACCCATTTACACCTCCTTTGAAAATTAAAATTTAGAAAATAATTCTGAAATTTTTATTATTATTATTTTAAATATTCTAGTCCAACTCAGATATGTGCTCTTTCCACGACTTTTTTTTTTTTTCTTAATAATTTTTTGATGCCAGATATATATATTTAATGGTGATACTTTTAGTCAAGAGTTTAATTTTAGATTATTTTCATTTGTTATTAGGTTATTTTTTATCATTAATTATTTCCATTGCATTTATTTTTCACTATTTTGTCATTTAATTAAATTACTTAAAAAAGATCTTAATTTAACAAAAAAAAAAAAAAAAAAAATGTTTTAGCAAAATGTTCCCAATATTGTTCCCAATTTTTTCATTTATTTAATTTTTTTCAAAACAGCCTAATAAAAAAAAATACAGATATTTAACATAATTATGTTAAATATAATTTAATAATGTTACAATTTTATTATTATTCTCACACTGCATTAAATATCAATTAAATTAAATTAATTTTAAATTATACATTTTTCTTACACAGGCGTTTTATTTTGAACTAGATTAATAAAAATAATATAACGTTTTGCAAAATTAAAATTGTTTATAAAATTGATAATAAAACGAAAGATAATTAAAAATGCAAAAGAAATTTATTGGAAGGTATAAGTTGTTTGTAGAGTTTAAAACAAAAAAATTGTCAACATATTGCAAGTTTTTTTGACAAACGGAATGTTTGAGAAAAATAGTTATTAAATGAAAAATATTATCCTGAAATGTTCTGCAATTAACCTTTTTATTTCATTCTGCTTGATCCCAAACATTGTAATGAAACATACTATACATAATATCTATCTCTATCTCATCAATCACATCCATGTTTTAAATCAAAACTTTTATTAAATTCTTGTAAAAAAGAAAAAAACGTGGGGGGGGGGGCAGACAAAGAATATATATATATAAGATTAGTTGTTGTAATATTTGTATGTCTACGAGAGTTTCACTTCTTCTTAATATACGTTCTTTGGTCTAACTGTCCAGCTTTTATCGCTAAAACTCACTGACCTTTTTTTTTTCTCTTGGTCCCAGCCAGGGACCTGAAGAGCTTTTTCCCTATTGGTCAATCATGAAATCACCCTTGTTTTCATCCAAGTCTCATAATTTCTCCAAGATGTAGAAATTTACACTTTCACACATACTTGGACATTTCTCAAGGAGAAAGATAAACTTTGTTATCCTCACCCTGAATTCCTTCAACAAAAGGCTATTGTACTGCCCGGAAATATTTACTGATTGCCTCCCGGTCTTTGTGTGTCAAAAGCACAACATCACAACTGTCTTTCTGTAAAGTTATTTCACTGTCACAGGAAAAGCAATCAAGTCACCAAGTTTGTCATCTTACTGTTCATTATACCAAAAACCTTACTTATTGAAAATATGTGATCTAGTACAACTATTTTATGCTGAACAACATATTTGCAGTATTAAAGATCTGTAATCAATGCATTCACCTTTACCTGACCTCAAACTATGTCATACAGTTTGTTGTGGTGAATTTGATCCTTACTTTAACAAACTGTAACTACAGAACAAATTACTTTAAAAGTTTATCAATTTACCAATTAAATGCCTATAAACATATCATAGGACTTACCATTAAATACCTATAAAAATGTCATAGAGCTTCTGAAGTTGTTTTCGTCCTACTGAAATATTTATTAATTTATTTTTCTTTTAAATCCCCTTAAAAAATAAATTCATAAATTAAACCCTATATCTCAAAAGGGACACATCTGATGTGATTACTCTAGTACCACTAGAATGAACACACATTATTTGACTAGAAAACTTTTGTTTCATTTTTGGCCTCTTTTGTATAAGAAAAAACCATAAAAAGGTTCAAAACATCTATACTTTGTGTGAGATTGTACAACTATATCCATGTGCAAACTAAAATCCAAGAGCATACAAATATCTCTGTAATGAATAAAATTAGAATTGTGATGAAATACAGTAAAATATCTATGCGCTATCATGTGAGAGTGACTGTAGTTCCTCTATTTGTGAAATTTGAAAGTAATTGGCCCTATCTCAAAAAGTATGATATAACAAAAGAATCTCAGTTACAAAAGTGTAGAGCATCTTCGATTTAGCATGAAGCGACGTCTTAAATGTAAAAATATTTTTATTAAAAACTCTGAAATGTTAGTTTTTCGATAATCAATCACTGGATTAAATGTTTCACTAATTGCTTGTAGAAGAAGTGTGGTATTTTAAGGCAGATTTATATTTTCTAGTAAAGCTAAAACATCTAAACAAGGTACAACTTATTTTAATAAGAAATTTGTGTTAAGTATAGTCAATGTGTCTACCATTTGCATCTGCGTATGCAAATGCATGTTAGTGCAAGCATAGTACTGCCACTGGTGGACACATGGACCATACTTAACCTGCAATTAAAATAATGGGTACGTTGCTTAATTATGTTAGTTTCACTGCAAAAAATTAACATTTCAGTGCTTACTGCGACATTTAAATAGTGAACATTAGAGAAGGACCCCTGGTGCCTGTAATAAAGATTTTATCCTTTAGGCGTGACTGACCGTGAAAGCAGAAGCAATAACCACCAGTTCAAAAAAAAACTCCAATCTGGTATACGAAGATATTTATTCCATCATGAAAAGCCGAGGGGAGAGGTACAAAACCAGGGGACAGAAACGGACGCCTCTACCTAGAGCAGCATCACAGGCCAGGGCAAGAACAGGAGTGTGTGTAATATGCAGTTACAATTCACTTGCTTGGTGTAGTACAATATCGCCAATCTAAAAGTATTTACGTCATGCACACGGGACTGATTTCACCAAATACATATGGTGAACCTGTTACATGTTTGAATTGAGTAGGGATTCCAGATTTGTGGGTTACTAAAATTCCTGAATCATGGGAAGTGAAAAGCTAGACTGTACTTTGATACAATTGCGGTTAAGTGTAAAAATAAAAATGTTTCTGGATAATGACAGAAGGTTGAAAAAGTTATTGAGTTAATAGGCGAAAAGCCATGAGAATGTATTTTCTAAACCAGATGTTAGGTTAGGGCAAGGTTTAGCAGCTTGCGTTGCCACAAAAATGCAGCATTCACATACGACTGAATCTAACGGTCTGAATATTAAAGTGCAGTGCGAAAATAAATCTAATGAATAGATTACATGTTAAGTGATTTTAAATGATAAGTTATATTCATGCCCAAATAAGGAAGTGACCGAAGTTAAAATGCTTTTGTTACTAATAGTCGGCAGTAACGTTTATCTACAAGGTTAAATCGTATGTGTGAGAAACTCTCAAAGTAAAATTGAAGACCGAATCACTGATTTTATTTTATTAAAGAAATGAGTAACTACAATAATTTAATTTAAATGTGAAGGGCTATTAATACAAGTGATATAGTTTTTAAATGTTAAATTTAAATTAGTGGGCTGCACTGTGTGACTGTTGTACACTAAAATAAAGTATTAAACAGAATTTTAAATGAAACTTTGGAGGGGGGGGGGGGGGGTGGAATGGAAGGCACACATATATAACGGGATAGTCGTTATATATATCACCTGGAACGCCGCAAAAAAAAAAAAAAAAAAATTAGTTGACCCGTGTGCATGGGCAGTACAGAAAAATAGTTACACATATAAATATATTTTCCAAACAGAAAAGATTTTTTTTTTTAAACAAGTTGCTGTCATGAAAAAAAATCTCTTTCATCAATAGTTCAACAGTCCTAAGAGATTTTATGAATTGATATTTTCTAATTTGACTTTATGGATATCCATCTTAACTAAAATTTTCTTCAAAAATTGTGTACCATGGTTTTTTTTATGTGAGTCGACTCTGACAGCAAAAATTTAAGCAGCATATAACTATTTCAGTGACTGCTTTTCATCAAAACAGTGATCCTGATTAAGATCATTTTATGAAATAAACACAAGTACTAACAATAAGAAAAATATAATATTTAAACACAAATGCAACACTAGAAGTAATGAGTATATGGTAATAAATGAAATGGGTATTTGTAAACTAATAAGCAATTGTAATATGATTTAAAAGGAATTGACCATGATTAAAAAAGAAAAAAAAAATGTAATGTTTATGCACGCAGCATAGGATGACAAAAAAAGATGTGCATGAAGCACGCCCATGAAAAATGTGTCACCGGTCACCCTGAATCTTGTGTAGACCACAAGTATTATGACGTCGGATTAGGGCTTCGGCCTTAGATGAGGAGGGAGTTTTGAGACTCATACAGTGCCCGCTTATATGAGTCCTTGCTCCTCTGAAGACACTAGCGGTCCTCTAAAGGAGCACGCGTCGGTTTACAAGCAAAAATTGATTTTTATTGTGAATTGTAACACCAATTCAAAGGGGTTGTCTCTCAACACAATGAAGTTTTGGACCCTTAGGGCAATAATTTTGAACGGGAACAAAACTTTCGGAGGGGTAAATTAAAAAGTAAAAAAAATAGATATATGTCACATATATGTGGAGCAAACATGCAAACCATGCTTTCTCCTTCAGATACAAATTTTCAAAAAACACAAAAAACTGATAAATAAGAAAATAACTTGTATTTAATTCTCATTTTTATTGTGTATTTTTATTACTGTTTATTAGAAAGAATTGCAAGCATACCTAAGATATTAAACATAAAACAAATTAATAAAATGCATTTAATATTTGGAGAAATCACGTTTTGACCGAATTCAGAGGAGGAAACATGTTTTGATTGTTTGACAAGTGGATAAAACGATTTTTGAATGAAATAAGTTCTAACTCACAAATAATACAATAGCATTTTTTTATTTGAATAAATACCGAATTTCAGTTGATTATTGTTAAAATAAAATGACAGATTATGGTACCTAGTAGTATTCATTAAATATTTACTAAATAAATACTCGTTTGCCAGAAATCCACTTCAAATTTTAAAACCAATATCTTCATCTAGACAGTTATACACATATCCCTCTTCTTTATTGCAGGCTTATCAATCATGGATAATGTGGTTGTATCATTTGAATATATCATCAGGTTGATTTTGCCACTGTTCACTATACATTATCTTCAAAAGTTTTTTAACATCTTTGTTCTTTTCAATTGGTATGGCGTGGCAAAGAGGAAGATATTCTAAAACAACCCTTTGAACAAGGCAACAGTAACTCCCTTTTTAAGAAAATTTACATCATATTCTTCATTTAGATCTTGAAATCTATAATTCTGGAAGCCTTTAACTTTAACAGTTCTCTTATTTTTTTCTAAAACAATCCGTTTCAATTGTGATATGTATGGTAGGTTTCGAAAGTACACATTAAGTGACAACTGTGATTGGCAGACTGGAGAAATCACTGCTTGATTGAATGCAGGCTTTGGAGGAAGCACTCTTTGATTGAAACGTCAAGTTTTAAAATTGATTTATAATCGGAGAAAAAAAATTTTTAGTAAAAAATACCATTTATTTCTGTGCAATTTAACACAGAGTTCATAAAAATAACAATAACTCAGTTTTTATTTTTTTGTGAGAAAACACGGTTTGAATGTTTGCTCCACATATATCAAATCAAAAAGGGGTAGACAATCCTAGAGTGAAGAGAGACAAAAAAATAAAAAGTCATAATCAGGTTAAATAATGCACAAGTCATGTAATTAAAAGGTAAGTAATTGGTTGACTTAAAAGGTAATGTGATTAAGTTATATGAGAGAAAAAGAAATAGATTTTTTTTTTTTTTTTTTTTACAATAAGAAAAATGTAACCATTAAATGTGAGAATTATCACTGTTAAAATAAAATGTAACTATACAAGAACAAAATGTAACTTAAAATGTTAAAAATGTAAATAATAGTTAAGTGTATGTAAATAACATAAGAGTGTAAAGTAAAATGAAAAGAGTGTAAAGTGATTCAAAATATTGTTCACAAGAGATATTCGAAGCAAACAGTCATGGGCCAGCCATAATGTTGTGAAAGATCTGTTGTAAGCAACATACATACAACCTAGGCCTTTGGTTGCACACTTAGCTTCACAATACATGTCATAAGAAGAAAAAATTGTAACCAATAGTATATTATTTTCTGTTTCTCAGATTATACGTATGTGGTTGATAAACATTAGAGAAGTTGTTATTGTTTAAAAGACTTGTAGCATCGAATAAATGTCCATATCGAGGTGGTGCAAGAAGTAATCTATCAATGTGCACACGAAATGCTGTATTATCAGCAGCATACAATCTCTTGATCAAGAATGACACAGGTGAATGTTTGAAAGTTACAATGTATGGTCCAGTGTTTTTAGGTTTGAATTTATCAACAGATTTTAAGTACACAATATCTTTTAGACAAATGGTTCTTAATTTAGCTTTTTGACCGTAATGTTTATATCTTTTATCCAGAGCTGTTTTAATGTTATTGTAAGCCTTGTCATATATTTTGTGTAAATCTTCAAGTAGTTTATGTATTTCAATATGTTTATCTAGAAAAGGTTGATTGCTATTCTGATCAAAAGTGTCAAAAATTAATGAAAGTTCACGTCCAAAGTGCAGAAGATTAGGAGTGAAAAATGTAGTTGAATGTTTTGAACCATTATACAGGGTGTCCGGTCTCAACGGTGTCCAATGGCTAATTCCTAAACCCTTATTCATAGACATATAGTTCGAATTACAAAAATGTTTTAAATCAGGTAAAGAAACATTTTAAAAGCGATTGGGGTCAATAAAAACATTTCTTAAAAAATTACGAAATTTAATTTTTATACGGTCCCCCGGTCCTATAAGTTATATTTAGTAATTTTTTCCTATTACACTGACAAGTAAGACAAAAAAAAGTCCCATTCATATAACGCTAAAATTGAGCGACTTATGAAACTTTAAAAATGCATGACTTATGCCACTTTTCTACTCTGAAAACAAATGAGTTCGGCTTGGCTTTGAGGGATCATATACCAAGTGTTTAAAGTATTTGAAGATCTTACTTCATGTGTATCTGCGCTTTGAAAGAAAATCCTACAAGTATTATGATTAAGTCTCAAATTGGCTAAAATAACATGTTTTATTTTGTCAGGATTTGAGACTGTTTCTCTTATGATTTCTTTTAACAAAAATTATGTTTTTTTATAAGTTTTTATGTTACTTAAACAAAAGTACATATGTTTTTCCAGTTCAAAATTTGTACTCGAACTTTAACCTACTTTTAAATATCCGATCGAGATTTCATTTTACATACTGGCGCAAATCCGATAACAATATAATATTAAAATTTTTGGTGGTTGCCATTTATACTTATTTTACAGGATAACACAAAAAATTTCGAATAGATATCTGACAAGGAGTTTAAGAAAAAGTTTTAGATTAGATAATACAAGACTGCGATTGTTGGGGTTTTTAACTTTTATGTATGTTTTAGCACTGAATCCGAAAATTACCTTAATTTTTAACCATTATGTCAGGATATTTCGCAAATCATAAATTTTCAAATTTAAAGAATAACAAAAATCGAATACTATAAAGTAGAGGAGATGGTTGTGTTTTTTAACTTTTGATAATTGATTTTTACGCACTTTTTAGCACTGAATCTGAAAATGACCTTCATTTTTAACCATCACGTTAGAACTTTTTTGCAAATCGCAAATGTGTAAGTTAAAATATAGCGAAAATCTCGTACTATAAAACATATGTAAAACATTTTTTATTTTATTTTATTTTATTTTATTTTATTAGAAAAATTATTCGATATTTTTGCTTATTCTGGGATTCTTACAGCTAAACAGCTGAGTGGTCCGATGAGATGGGGGAGGAAATTCAGTTTTAATATTGAACTTCTTAACTTTGAAATTTGCAATCTGCGAAAAATCCTGATATGATAGTTAAAAATGAAGGTCAATTTCGGATTCAGTGGTACAGAATATATAAGAATCAATTATCAAAAGCTAAAAAACATGACATAACCCAACTTTTGCAGGCTTGTGCAATCTAATAATATTTTAAAATACGTATCATTTTGTAAAGAATTGAGGCTGTTAATTTAGAATCATTTTATTTAACAAAAATTCTGTTTTTTCTTTCTTCTTAAATGTTTATTACAAATTGTATATTTTCCATTAATATGCCAGAACGATTAAAGATTTCAAATTTATATTTCAATGTTAATTTTACTCCCAAACATGTTTTATATCTGACGAAATTAGATTTCGACTAAATTTGTGAATGACCCCCAATTTGCAGCAAAAAATATGCTCCAACTTTAAACAGCTATTACTCGGTTAATTTTAATCGTAGAATAACGGAACTTTTTTTGTATTACTTGTCAGTGTAAAAGGAAAATTTCACTAAATGTAACTTATAGGACCGGGGGACCGTATAAAAATTTAAATTTCGTAATTTTTTAAGAAATGTTTTTATTGACACAAATCGCTTGTAAAATGTTTCTTTACCTGATTTAAAACATTTTTTGTAATTGGAACTATATGTCTGTGACTAACGGTTTAGGAATTAGCCATTGGACACTGTTGAGACCGGACACCCTGTAGAGTGACTTGTGTATAAATATTGCGTTTTCAAATGAGTGACCTTCCTGTAAGAGTATATTAACAGAATATTTGATTGATTTATTTATTCTCTCCGAAAGAGAATTACTTTGAGGTCTGGAAACAGAGCTGTGAAGTACTTTAATGCCTAGAGTATCATTAAAAATGTTGTATACTTGAGAAGTATATTGGGGTCCTAAGTCTGACAAGACAACAGAGGGTCTCCCAAAGGTAGTTATAGAAGAGAATAAACATTTAACGACTTTAGTAGCAGATGTATCATTAAGTGGAAAAAGTTCAACATGTCTTGAAAAGTGATTTGTAATAGTTAAAACATGTTTACCATTAGAAAAGGGTCCCACGATATCTGTACTGATAGTATGGCCAGGGTACCTGGGTGTGTAGGTGGGTTGTAAGGGTGCAGGAGGGGTTTGATGATGTTTACATAGAAGACATTTGACACATGAAGCTACAAAGTTTAAAGTGTCAACATACATGCCTTTCCAAAAGTATCTTGATGACAGGAACTCATAGGTTTTATTAAAACCAAAGTGAGATAAATGAGAGATTGTTAAAACTTTGCTTTCATTAGGAGCAACAATGTGATATGAAAAAGTGTTGTTAAGATTGTTTTCCTTCTTTGACATTAAAACTTTCGAATCAGGGTGTATGAAATAATTGGGATATTTTTGAGAAGGTCCTTTCTTTAGAATATCATTGCAAACAGTGTCTAAAGTGGTGTCATTTTTTTGTTCAGTGCAGAAAGTTTCATTTGAAATTTCCAATAAAGGATCTGGATTTGTTTGTTTACCAGATACAAGATAGTTAACGTACTTCATAGTGGCATTTGTACATGAATTATTACTGTCTGGTGTATCATAGTCAACAATAGGTAATGGTTGAGGGTCATGAATAAGTTCAGGATTAGTAACAAGAGTTTGTTGATTGTTTTCAAAAGTACAGTGAGATAAATAGTCAGCAAGAACATTTTTTTTACCAGGGATAAAATGTGTGAATGTGTATGAGTACTCTGAAAGTTCCATGAGCCAATGAGAGATAATATCAGCTGGATTAGTAGTCTTGTTATATTTTTCTAAGGGTTTACTGTCAGAAAGAATTACAAATTGTCTGTTATATAAATAATATTTAAAAGCAGTAACAGATTTATAAATTGCCATGAGTTCTAATTTAAGTGCAGGGTATTTTTTTCTGACGCCTTATGAGATTTAGAAAAGTATGCTACTGGTAAAAGTTGTTGATCATGCTCTTGTAATAAAACACCAGAAATAGCAACATTTGATGCATCAGTGTTTAAATAGAATTTCTTGTTCCAATCTGGTAATCTAACCATGGGAGAATTAAAGAAAATTTTCTGTATTGTGTCCATGATTTCTTGATGTTTAACTGTCCATTTAAATTTAACTTTTGGAGTAGTTAGGTTTATCAGTGGCTGTACTAACTCAGAAAATGATAGAATTAGAGACTTATAAAACGTTATAACACCAATGAGTCTTTTTAGTTGTGGGTGTGGGAAAAGATGTTATTTTTATGATATTTGACTGAATCAGGGAAACAGACTGATTTTCTACATGAAATCCCAAATAGTCAATGCTAGTTTTATGAAAAGTACATTTGTTAGGAGACAGTGTCAAGTTATATTTGGCTAAGATAGAGAGAATTTTGTCTAATTTAGAACATATTTCATCAAAAGAGTTTGTACCTACAATGAAATCATCCTGATATGTATATACACCATCTAATTGTAATTCATCTAATAAAGAGTCCATTAAAGCTCGAAAAATAGAAGCGCTATTTTTTAATCCGAACACTAATCTCTTGTATCTAAAAGAACCGAACATAGTAGTAAATGTCAACTGATTTTGGAACTTTGCTGGCAAATCAATTTGATGATATGCCTGATGAAAGTCGAGAGAAGAGAAATAGCGGTACTGGAAAACGTTTGAAATGATGGTTTGAATTTTAGGAAGGGGGTAAGATGAGCCTTGAATTATAATATTGACCATACGAAGATCTAACGCGAGGTGGAATTTTTGTTTACCAGTTCCATCTGGTTTCTTTTTGACTAATAACATGGGGCAAGCCCATTCTGAACAGTGACGTTCAATAATTTTGGCATCAAGTAGTTCTTTAATTTGTTCCAAACAGAGTTGTTTGGTTTAAACCAAATGGTTTTTTTTTAAAAACCATGCTGGTTTTTTTCATGTGGTTTTTTTCTCTTTTCCCCCAATGTTTTCTTTTATTTTACACATTATTGAAAAATGCAAAATCCAAGTTATGCAGAAGCTACAAGCAAAGCTTTAGAAAAATAATGAATTAATAAATTTGTAAAGGTGACAAACATTTTTAATCAATCAAACTTTTCTTATAAGCTTTAAATTACATAACAGACAAACTGATTTTTCTAAAATTAGCTTTGAAGAAAAAAACAAGTGTAGTTAGTTATTTTTCTTCTTCTTTTTTGTAAGCCTTTTATTTTTAAAAATAGCCGAAATGGCAGATTTAAGCTAAAAATAAACTTTTACTACTTAGATTGCTTGATTAGTTAGGATTTACTAAGAATTACATATGCCTCAATGATGGCATAATCATAAGTAATTCTCTCCATTGGTTACTTTTTTTTCTGTATGCTAATGAATGATTGGCTGTGAGTTTTCTTTGCTGTATCACGGCTATTGGGTTTAGTAAGCTTTTGTTTTTCTTGCATTCCTACATCGGGATTGGGGTTTTGCATTGTGATTTTATTCTGTTACCAGCAGGATAGGCACAGTTTAAATCAATTGGTTACCCAACTGGCTTTTTTAGAAATGTCTAATATAATATCTTCTCATTTTTGTAATTTAAGTTATTCAAATTATTGGATATAAATAATTTCTACTTTTAAGTCTTATCCCAGCAGTCATCGTGAGACATAGTGAGTCTAGGTTATATTTGTATGCATGTAGAATCCAAATTGCATGTGTTGAACGTATCTGAAGCTCTAAAGATAAAATTTAAAACATGTGAATGTAGCAAAGATAAAATAGATTAAAAATATTCAATATTTTGAATAAAATAATTTCCTATGAGAAAAATCAGATTATTTACAATTAATAACATAAAATGACCTTTAAGATTTCAGTCAAGCTGCAAAAGAAAATTTTCTTGATTGTGGAGATTATCTTTTAAGACTGTTCTCAACTGCTCTACTCAACAAGCGCAAAATGCTTTGACACAATTACAAATTCATTTTTTAACGAAAAGATAAAATTGGAAGGCCTGACTCGAAGCGATTTGGAATCTAACTGTGTTTTCCATTTTTGATAAATAAATTACCTATTGAGTTATAAGCAATTTTGATCACGTGACAAAGATGTTTTTAACCTTCCTTGAGTAGTTATTTTTCTTTCGCACGGAAATTCGGTTCTAAACGCCAACTTTGACACTATTTTCTGAAAGATCTATTGTGTTTGCGTTTGCAAAATAAATAAATAAATGAACTGGAAAACACAATTCCATTACATAGTTTCTGAACAACAGCATCTGCTAGTTTCATGCATTTCCGAACAAAAATAAATTAAAACTGATATCCTTTAGGCGTGACTGACCGTGAAAGCAGAAGCAATAACCACCAGTTCAAAAGAAAACTCCAATCATGGAAGACGGTAGTATTTCGAGTGACGCAGCCTTAAGCCTAAAATCGTATCGTATCGTATCGTTAAAATCGTATCGTATCGTATCATAGAATTCGTAGATGGCGGAACTCATATATACAGCTAACTCGACATCAAAGAAAATGCGAAAAGCCGCCTTTTAATAACTCAGCAGATATACGTCTTATTGTTCTGAATTTTCTAGAACAGTCTTATATCTGCAGTCTAATCGTATACTGAAATTTTTACATTTCTACGTGCAGTATATTTTGAGATCTAAATAGTCATTTTTAAAGTGAAAACGTTGGTATAATATCGAGGAAGTTCCTAATTTGAAAATCTCGAAAACGGTTCTAACGATTATTTTTAAATTGATACATAATATAAATGTGATTAAGGCGAGGTGAATAACACTTTTCTTTTTTCTGGGAAAACTCTCGTTCGTTAAATAATTCGATTTTTTTCTCTCTCGAAAATGACACGGGCGATTTTTTAAAAATCAAATAAATATGTTTCAGATGAACCAAATAACAATTTACTTGTTTCCAGCAAGACTCTTGTTCGTTTTATAATGCGCATGAAAAATCGGACTATATTTCTTCGCCATTCTATGGAAATTTCACCGAAAATGCATGACACTGTATTCATACACATGCTTTCTTTTTAACCACTTTTGGGGAGAAAAATCTTGTCTTCCCACGGCTGAGTGGTTGAGGGCCATCGTCTACTGATCTTAACATAGGCAGTTCGATACTCGCTCGTGCGTGTGAAGTTTTTTTTTTTTTTTTTAAAGTCTGTTAGTTGACCATTATTCTCAGTTCCTTTGTAATTTTTTAATTGCTATTAAGTTAAATAAAATTACAATTATAATGACGCCAATTTGATGATGATTATTTCTTGGCAATTTTTCAACAATAAAAATATTACCATAAATTTTATAAATATATTTAATTTCAATCACTTTACAAAAAATATACATTAATACAGTAAACTCTGTGTAAGGCGGAATCGATCGGGACCAAGAAAATTTTCCGCAATAGACAATATTCCGCCTTAGACAAATTTTACTCTATGTCTATGGATTCGTAGGGACTTGAAATTCTTTCCGAGTTAGACAGATTTCCGTCTTACACAGAGTCCGCCTTACAGAGAGTTTACTGTAATTATTATTTGAATATAAATCACACGATCAGAAACGTAAAAAAATAATTCATTTCAGCTCTTCTTTTTATAATATCATTTTTTATTATTATGACGGTCAATCAATATATAATCACTGACATCCATAATATTATTATTATTATAATTATTATTTTCCTTGCATAAAAACTATTGTGATGTAATAATTATTTTATAATAAATAATTTAGTTGAAATGTTTTATTTATAAATAACAATGAAGTTTTACATAATAAGCATATCAGAATTCTGGTGTCGCCATCTTTTGACGCAATTGCGTACCATATTTCAGGGTCGTACTGGCATAACTGAGAGGGCGGTGGCAAAATGGATAAAAAGGGCGCCGATTGCCTTACAAAAGGGCGCAAATGCTTATATATACATACATACACATACTATATAAATTATGTATAAAAAATCACTTTAAAAATATATACGAGTATATTGCTATAGCGAAAACTTTATTCCTAAAATAATTATGTCACCCAAATTAGTATTTTACACTATAGAAATGTAATATGCACAAAAATAGTTCCCCGCAAGGCATTGCAGTTAACAAAAAAAATCTGATGTTAGACCAGTGTTGCCAATTTAGAGGTATTTCTTTCCTCCACACTTTTCTAAGAAAGCTATCTCTGTTTTCGAATTTCGCTCACCTTATCTAATGAGTTAATTCAAACTTTACCACGAATATTTGAATAAAAATCTTCATACGATTATCTCCAAATGGAAAATAAAATATTAAAATAAAACAAACAAAAACAATTTCGTTGGGTCAAAACTCAAAAGTGCAAAACATTATTTAATACAATTCAATAATATTTTATATAATACAATCTCTAGAATACAAATACTAATTATGGTGTATAAAATTTCAGGAAAGTTATTTTTGTTTAGTTCAAGAGTGACGTCTGTTTTACGTGAATTATTTTTAAAATATGTTTTATTTCTTTATTTTTTCAACATTCAAAAGATATCATAGATTTTTTTTTTTTTAAATTATGGCCATTTTTTTTCCCATTCTGATCAGAAACAAAATTATGGCCATTTTTTTTTCATCCTGACCAGAAAAAAAAAAAAAAAATTATGACCATTTTTTTTTTTCCTTTTCTGACCAGAAAATCAGAGTTCTAACTTTTTACGACAGCTCTTTCATCTTCACCTAACACTTCATTTATAACGGTTGTTTCAAAATAATGGATGGCACCAGTCCATCAGTTCAGAAGAAAATGATCCATTCCAAAGGTATAAGTTCGATTGAAAAAAACTATTTAATACTTTGAGCAGAAAGAAGAGGCTACACCTGCAATTTTTATGACACTAATAGAATCCCATAGCTGCCAATGTGTACGGTTTAGTTACCTCTAAAATTTAACACAAATTTTTGCCATATTTAATCGTTGACAATTGTTAGACTTTTTAAACTGAAATTCCGGAAGTGACAGCCGATTGTTCCCTTGCGACGACATTCCTCTGGCTTCAACTCGTAAAACTTGGCTAAAAGTGCTATCTTTGACAACATTTTCTGAATGAATCTTTGCCTTTATAAGAAAATGGGAAACTAATTTCCTGGTATCTGAACAAAATGGGCAAATTTTATATTTTTACGAATATTAATGCAAATTTTTTGTATTTACGAATGAAAATGACTTCGCGAAAGTATCAGAAAAGTAGTTAGTTTGGATTTGGGAATAGCTTTCAATATAAAAAATTCTCATAACGAGGATGTGATCGCCCCCCCACCCCAAAAAAGGAAATCCATGACCCCCTCTAAATGATGAGCTGAATCCGTCCTTGGCTTTGTCGAATATTGATTGATTAAAATCTTGGAAACGGAATCGAAAAAAAATCCGCTTTATACAGGATCCTTATGCCATATCATCTTTAGATTCTTCTATGTTTTGTCATACGCCAGACAGAATGATTTTAACAATACCGTGCAAAACACAGATGCGAGAAAAATCGACAAACAAAATCTTCATTTGGCGCCCGGGGCACATGCCCCCTCTGCCCCCCTTAATTTCGGCCCTGCTTTCAAATCAACAAACTTACAAAGGCTGTGCCCAATAATGGAGTTGTTTCTGTTTTTCAAAGATCTTGTTCTTTTTTACCGCGATTCATGTGTGTACCCAGGGTAGGGGGGGGGGGGGCAGAAAATCTTTGGAAAAGTAATACATTCTTTAAAAGTATTACGCTGAATGTAATTATTTTGAAAAGTAGTATTACTTGAATTTTATTGCATGATAGTTTTGTTTTAAAGGTTTTCATTAAATTTCATTGTAACTGCTGGCTGAAAATACCAATTATTTTTATTGCCCACCAGAAACTTTTTAATCGAACTGTCTTTTATATTTTTTGAGAAAAACAAAAGATCTTTCAGAAAGATTTACGTTACGGATATAAAAATCATGTTTTTTTTTTTTTAGGGAAAAAGAAATAAAAACCTATTTGACGATAGGTTTATAAAGACACATTTTGTATTTGTTATATCTCCGGGGATGAGGAGGGGGGGGGGGGACTATTTTGATTAAATATCGCAATTAGTCCACATGGCAGATATAATTATGATAGACACTAGTGGGCTTCGCCCCTCTATGGCGCCTTATGGGTCCAGCTTCCATAACTCAGAAACCACCTTTCGGACATCAATGCAACAGATTCCAAACGTTATAATTAACTTAATAATCACCCTATATAGCATTAAAGTAAATTTATGAGTACTGCATACTATTTTTTTATCCTAATTTCTGAAGAGAAAAAATTATTTCGGTTCCATTCTTAGGTACTGGTCTGAAAAATTTTGAAAAAGGGGGGAAGGAGGGGACATGAGACTGCTGTTTGTGAAACAACACAACGGGGTCTGGCTTATTCAACTTGGTTTTTGGAGACTTCAATTGAAGGTGGTTTGTTTAAAAGAATGCGTTCCCTGCCCCATGAAAATTGGAACTATTGGTGCACCATCTATGTAAGGATTTAATAATTATAAATTAACATTTTGGATTTATTAATTTAAGGACAAAGTGTTTTTAAAGGAATATCAAATTAAACCCTCTGTGCGATCAGCGATTATACTTACCCACTTGTTTTTATATACAAACTGCTATAAGGAAAATTGTAATAAAATAGTAAAAATTAAATCTGCATTAAATTCCATAGGTATCTTTTTTTAAAATAATTTTATCACTAACCTCAAAAAAGTAATGATATCAATGCAAAAACCCTTGACGGGTTAAAAGTTTCTGACGCAGCAATTTATCTTATGCTCTAAGAATTTTAAATATGGAACTTAAAAATACTGATATCAAATTTTGAGTGACGTTATGCTATTTATTAAAAAATATATTTGTATTTATTTCATCATTTTATTTTTGTTTTATTTATAATCGCATGTGCAAAAGTTATGTTCAACATGAAAAGCTGCATAAAATTTTATTCGCTGTTGCTTTATCATTTACACCTCTCATAAATTCAAAATATGAGTTTTAAAAGATATGATATAAAATTTAAGTGACGCCTTGATGTGACTTTAAAAGGTTTGTTTTAAAATTCAATTTAAATTATTTTTGACTTGGTTAAAGTATTTTTTTACATCTACACAATACTTTTAATTTTCCAATTCACTGTTAAATATATCACTTTCATTGAATCCATACTATGCATTGAAATGTATTTATTTCAATAAATTGATTTATCTTTTGTGTCACGCTATTCAAAATTGTGAGTAAGATTTATGTAAATGGTTTCTTTGCGTCAAACTATCCTTTTTCATACATTTCATGTAGTTTGGACACAATGACGCAAAGAAACCATTTACATAAATCTTACTCACAATTTTGAATAGCGTGACACAAAAGATAAATCAATTTATTGAAATAAATACATTTCAATGCATAGTATAGATTCAATGAAAGTGATATATTTAACAGTGAATTGGAAAATTAAAAGTATTGTGTAGATGTAAAAAAATACTTTAACCAAGTCAAAAATAATTTAAATTGAATTTTAAAACAAACCTTTTAAAGTCACATCAAGGCGTCACTTAAATTTTATATCATATCTTTTAAAACTCATATTTTGAATTTATGAGAGGTGTAAATGATAAAGCAACAGCGAATAAAATTTTATGCAGCTTTTCATGTTGAACATAACTTTTGCACATGCGATTATAAATAAAACAAAAATAAAATGATGAAATAAATACAAATATATTTTTTAAGAAATAGCATAACGTCACTCAAAATTTGATATCAGTATTTTTAAGTTCCATATTTAAAATTCTTAGAGCATAAGATATATTGCTGCGTCAGAAACTTTTAACCCGTCAAGGGTTTTTGCATTGTCTGGTATACGAAGATATTTATTCCATCACGAAAAGCCGAGGGGAGAGGTACAAAACCAGGGGACAGAAACGGACGCCTCTACCTAGAGCAGCATCAGAGGCCAGGGCAAGAGCAGGAGTGTGTGTAATATGCAGTTACAATTCACTTGCTTGGTGTAGTACAATATCGCCAATCTAAAAGTATTTACGTCATGCACACGGGACTGATTTCACCAAATACATATGGTGAACCTGTTACATGTTTGAATTGAGTAGGGATTCCAGATTTGTGGGTTACTAAAATTCCTGAATCATGGGAAGTGAAAAGCTAGACTGTACTTTGATACAATTGCGGTTAAGTGTAAAAATAAAAATGTTTCTGGATAATGACAGAGGGTTGAAAAAGTTATTGAGTTAATAGGCGAAAGGCCATGAGAATGTATTTTCTAAACCAGATGTTAGGGTAGGGCAAGGTTTAGCAGCTTGCATTGCCACAAAAATGCAGCATTCACATACGACTGAATCTAACGGCCTGAATATTAAAGTGCAGTGTGAAAATAAATCTAATGAATAGATTACATGTTAAGTGATTTTAAATGATAAGTTACATTCATGCCCAAATAAGGAAGTGATCGAAGTTAAAATGCTTTTGTTATTAATAGTCGGCAGTAACGTTTTCCTACAAGGTTAAATCGTATGTGTGAGAAACTCTCAAAGTAAAATTGAAGACCGAATCACTGCTTTTATTTTATTAAAGAAATGAGTAACTACAATAATTTAATTTAAATGTGAAGGGCTATTAATACAAGCGATATAGTTTTTAAATGTTAAATTTAAATTAGTGGGCTGCACTGTGTGACTGTAGTACATTAAAATAAATAAAGTATTAAACAGAATTTTAAATTAAACTTCGGAGGGGGGGGGGGGGGGAATGGAAGGCACACATATATAATGGGATAGTCATTATAGTGCCCCAACTGAACTACATGGGACTCTGACAATTTGCATATGTCCATTTCAGACTTACATGTATGTCTTGTTACATCAAAATTGAAGGGGGTCAAGCAGAATTTTTTTTCTTGTACTATTTTTTGGAAAAAGAGTACAAGATTGGATTAAAGGCTTAATTTTAGAAAAATGCAATATATTTATGTCCAACGCCAACCCCCAATAACTTTCTCCACTCTTTCCAAATGTATGGGTGCAAGTTATATTTAAATGTTCAAACGGCTCTGTGGAAGCAGATAGTCAGAAAATTTTCTACTTTTGGGGTTTTATGTTTATAGTTTTATATGCAACAGTACAGTAGAGTATCAAAAATCCACACAGCTTGGGACCAGAAGCTGTGCAGATTTTAGAGTTTTGTAGATTCTGGATTAAATGATTTATTTTTTTCAACATAACTTTTTTATTTCCAAGAAGAGCATGTATTAATTCAATTTAAGCAAATCAAAGCTTGAATCCCCTTATTTACCCGTACATTATCATTTTAATACCTAAAATTACTTTTTGTTACAATTTTTAGCTCACAGGATATCAAAGCCTTAGAGCTAATGTGCCCGCCGGTTCTGTATGTATATATGTATGTACGTACGTACATACGTATGTATGTACGTAATGTGATAACTCTTGATAGAAACATCCGATTTGCTTCAAATTTCTTTTATAGGTTCATTCTGATAAGGCGCTTCCCTGATTAGTTTTGGGGATTAATTGGTTAAGTATAAAGGGGGGCCCCCCTTAATTTAGATAAATGGGTTTTTCATGCAGAATTATTTGATTTGCTCCAAATTTGGTATACCGGCTTATTATGTTAAGGAGCTTCCCTGATTAAATTTGAAAGTTCGTTAGTTAAGTATAAAGGGGGAAAAGAGGGGCTACCCCCTTATTTTAGATAAATGGTTTTTTCATGTAGAATTATTCGATTTGCTCCAAATTTGGCACACCGATTTATTATGTTAAGAAGCTGCCTTCATTAGATTTGGAGGTTCATTATTTAAGTATAAAGGGGGCTAGCCCCCCCCCCCTCTCTTAATTTAGATAAATGTGTTTTTCATGCAGAATTATTAGATTTGCTCCGAATTTCGTATACCGGTTTATTATATTGAGAAGCTGCCTTGATTAGATTTGGAGCTTCATTAGTTAAGTATAAAGGGGGGAAAGGGGGCTAGAACTCCACCCCCCTCTTAAATTAGATAAATGGGTTTTCATGCAGAATCATTCGATTTGCTCCAAATATTGTATACTGGTTTATTATGTTGAGGAGCTTCCCTGTTTAAATTTGGAGGTTCATTAGTTAAGTATGAAGGGGGAAAAGGGGGCTCACCCTCCTCTTAATTTAGATAAATGGGTATTTCATGCAAAATTATTCGATTTGCTCCATATTTGGTATACCAGTTTACTATGTTAAGGAGCTGCCTTTTTTAAGTTTGGAGGTTTATTGGTTAAGTATAAAGGGGGCGGGGGCTAGTTCCCCCCTTAATTTAGATAAATGGGTTTTTCATGCAGAGTTATTCGATTTGCTTAAAATTTGATATACCGGTTTATTCTGATATGGCGCTTCCTTCATTAGATTTGGAGGTTCATTAGTTAAGTATAAAAGGAGGCAAGTCCCCTCCCCTTAATTTAGATAAATGGATTTTCATACAGAATTATCTAATTTACTTTTTTTTCTGTGTTCATTCTGATAAGGAGCTTGCCTGATTAGATTTGGAGGTTCATTATTTAAATATAAAGGGTGGGAAAGGGCAGTTTGACTCCCCCTTAATTTAGCGATATGGTTTTTTCATGCAGAATCATCTGATTTGCTTCAAATTTGGTATACCAGTTTATTATGTTAAGGAGCTTCCCTGATTAGATTTGGAGGTTCATTGGTTAAGTATAAAGGTGGGAAACGGGGGCTAATCCTCTTCATTTATTTTTTGAGGGGCATTATCCTTTGAAATAATGTGTGTGAATAGCCTGTGAGCTCAATGCCATCAGTTTAACTGGGCACATTTCTTTTTATTAAACATTTCTTATATAGTCCTTTGGTTGAGAAGTTCCGTTTTCTCTTGTTGAAGTTTCTTTTGAATTCTGTAAGTTATCATTATTTTCTGTTGGTCTATACAACTCTGTTGCTCAAAGAACTGCAAAATCTTCACCTAAAAACAAACCTACAAAAATTAGCTTTTGGTATTTTCTTTTGGCTTTAGTTTATGGTAAGGTTAAGTGAAAAATCTTTATCTTCACTTTCATTTTGGATAAATAAAGAGCCAGGCCATATTTTATGTCATGCATTAATGAAAGCCTTGCATGAAATATAAAATAAATTAATTCGCTATTTTCTTTAGCAGCCGATAGAAGCTGCCATTACTAAAACTTTTTTGTGCTTGTTTATATCTCTAGTCGATTTCTATTATTTTACATTTTCTTGTATTTAAGTTTCTGTGAAATAAAAGCATTTTATTTGTGTAATATCCTATGTCATTACTATTTTTCTATAAATTTACGTTAAAAATTATTTTGTTTTCATTCACTGTTATCTGGAATAAAGATTATAAAGAGTACTTCTAAATTGCAAATTTTATTGTTTACATTTTGAAATGCATGCGGATTTCGGAAGATTGCGGATTTTAGAGACTGTACTGTATTATTATTATTATCTGGTGTGTGTGCCTCTAAAAATGTAGTCAACAAAGCAATCACCTCCCTCCTGCTATTCCCACTGAATTAGAACAATTTGGTTTTGTACACATGACATATGGGATGCTGAACTTAACTTCAATTCCAATTGAAACAAATGTAATTATTTCTATAATTTTTAAAAATTAACTTTAAATAATGATAACATTTAGAATTAATCATAATAAAGTACCATTTCTGCATCTTTGAAATGGCCATCAAAATGAGGTATGAATCAAATGATGTAAAACTAATATCTTGCAGTTTAAATTGCAGCTAATAACTTTCACTATGAAAATTGAACACATCTGTTTCATAAACTATATTAATACATTTTAAAGGGTTTTTCAATACATATTTTTCAAAGTTAAAATATTTCATCATATAACCAAAGAATTTGAGAAACATTCTTTTTTTGCTGTTTTTTATATATATATATATATTCTATTTTGTCTTTTTATGAAAAAGCATCTCATTATTTTATTGTTAAATAACTATTTTAAAACAATATTTCTGTATAGAGAATAAGCAATTATTAAATATTTTGAAAATTCATCAAGGAGCATGCATTAAATTTCAGAAGAGATTAATGTAAAAATAGTAATTGGAATAAAAATCTGTCAAAAGGTAAGGAAATCATTGAGTGATTCAGTCTGTTCACAGTAGCACAATGACAATTTTTTAATATGATAAATGGTCACTATGTGAAAGTAGTTTTTTACTTTTTATGGGTATTTGTACCACTGCTTGTTTTTACACCTAGTTGCAATAAATTACAAAAACAAATAGTGGATGTTCAGTTAGCAAGTAATGCTAAAATCTCACAATTATGGTGAAAGAACAAATTTTATTGGATAATCTCATCAAATATATATATATATATATATATATATATATATATATATATATATATTTAATTTCAATTAAATAAAAACGTTTTATTTTTTTAAATGGTTGAGTAGTTAGAAAGTTATTGCATTCAGTAGTTCTTCTAAACAAGTCTATATGTTTAGAAGACTATATGTTCTTCTAAACATATAGGGGAGGCCAGGGTACAGTGGATCTAAGTACACAGTGGACCACCCCTTATATTTTACTTATTTTTAAATTTTAAAGCTTTTCTTTTAGGCTAATTGATAACAGCATTGGATTGATTACTTATAGCCTTCAGAACACATCGTTAGCTCAGAATTAACCCTTTAATCCTGACTGGTTGTTTTGAGCTTCTAAAAGTAAAAATTTTCATCATCATACTTTTCTTTATTGAGTAATTATAGGTTATGGATAAATAAGATAAAACAACTTTTTTGAAAAGGTAAGACACTGATCTTTATTTAATTTAAAAGGTTATATGCTTAAAAGAAAACTTTAAATAATATTTTTATAAGTATGTATTGAACTTCAACATGGGGCACAGTGGACTGCCCACTGCTGGGGTACAGTGGTCCGCAATGAATACAGCTCCTGTAATGATGAATTTTCAAAATATTTAATAATTGCTTATTCTCTATACAGAAATATTGTTTTAAAATAGTTATTTAACAATAAAATAAACAAAGAAAAATGACAATTTATTTAATCCCACAATGCATAGAGTAGCCTTTTGGCATACTTTAAATTTCATGTTATATGTAGATATTCAGATTATAATGTAGCCATCTGATGCTTTAATTTTCTCCTAAATTATGCATAATGGTTCACATGTGATTTTAAAAGTAAGTTTTCTTGTTCAATATAGCAGTTTTTTTTTTTGGGGGGGGGGGAGAGAAGGGGCAAAATCATGCATTGTAGAGTTAACTTATACAGAAATATTTTGTTTTGTATTTATACCTTTGAAAAATATAACTGTAGCCTAAAAAGTAATAGATGACCTCACTGGATTGGTTATTTATAGCTTCAGAGCACATGGTTAGCTCATAATGAACTATTTTATCCTGACTATTTTGAGCTTCTAATAAATTTTTCATCATCATATTTGTCTTAATATTTGCTGATTTTTTTTTACTTAATTGATAACTTATTTGCAATCACTCCTGTACCTTATATTGTTATTTTCAAAATATAATAATTTTTTCGATAATTCTTTAGTTTTATGTCTTTTGTTTCAAAATGCAACTTGCAAATTTGTATTATTATATTATTTTGGAGGTAAAGGGGAAATAAAAAAGAATTAAATTATAAATAGATTTACATTGTATTTTAGACAATAACTAATAGTGGACCACTGTGCCCCAGTGGGTGGACCAGTGTACCCCGGTTCCGGGGCACAATGGTCCACTTTACGGGTGTACATAATTTTTTTTTTTTTTTTGAAAAATGTATTGGGAACTATGTTCTGCGAAAATTATGAGGTATGTAGGAAGGTTTAAAGAATATTCACAAATATTTTCAGGTAGATTGGTCTCTCCGTTAAAGAGAAAAAAAATGTTAACTGCAAAAGTGTACCACTGTACCCTGGTCTCCCCTAAGTTTTTCTACAGTAAATAGTGCTGCAGTTAAATTTCAACAGAGGGAAGGCACCTTTCAAATTTATATATTTTTATCTTATACTGAATCTTTTATATGTATCTAGTGCCTAATATGATTTTAATTAAATTTTTGTTCACTTGATATTTGAAATGATGAGAAATGACAAACCATCTACGTTTCATTTCTAAATATAAATAAAAGCAACATTTATACAAAATCATCTGCAATATGAAAAAATGAATGCAAATTAATGAAATGCTTTGCCATTAATAGGGATATTAATGAATCAGGACCACAATAAAATAAAGTATAAATGTACATGTCTTATATACCAGAAGCATGTGAACAATGTTCTACTGTACCTTGATATGTTACATTTTGGTTCAGTAGCACACATATTTAAAAAATCAACTGATGAAATGCCAAAATTAAATAAAACTCTTGACATGTGTCAAAAAGTGCTAAAAATACTTACTGTAATTTAACAATATAACAGGATGAACATATAGAAACAGTTTTACTGATTGTAGTTTTGAAGCAGTTATGTATGATGAGCTAGGATTTCAATTAGCACCAGATAACATAAAATGGTGCAACATTATAATTTCTCACCTCTGGTGTGATTGATGCTCCCAAAACCTTACCCTCTGCTTTAGATAGGCCTGTAACAGTTTTTCAAAATTTTTCTGAATCTTAAGATTAGAATCTAATGATAAAAGGACTTTAGTATGCAAAAAGTTTTCTGTGATTTATTTATGCTAAAGAAGTATTTTCTTGAAAATTAATAAAAAAAAAAATACAATCTGAATATATCTGTTATTTATTTTCAGGTATCTTGAGCTTACTCCTCAAGATCGTGCCAAAATTGAAGGTATGCCTAAAGTAGCTAAAAAACTGGAACGTTTACGTAGCAGAGGAACAAGTAATGACTCAGGATCTGTTCATTCTGGATCTGGTAATGCAGAAGATGACAATTCCAGTGTCAGTAGTGATGATGGGAACAACGAATATGATGAAAATTTAAGTAGTAAAGGAGAATATGATATTAGTGAATCTAATTATAGCTCATTTTCTGATCCATTTACGTCATACACATCTCCCACACATTCACTATCCAACTATCGCATTGCATCACCTGAACTTATTACAAATGGAAGCTCTGACCATTTTAATAGCTGGTCTCCAGAAGGCAGTAGTTGTAGTGGTGTGAATTGTTGCAATTGTGAATGTCATAAGAAACATCCAGGATCACCTAGACCTGTTAAACCCCAATCTGTACAAACATCTAGTTCTGCATCTCAGACATTATCAACAGGTGATATAGTCATTACTAAAGTCTTTTTTGAAGAAAATGAAAGAGTGAATGGAAATCAGTAATTTAAAAAAAAAAAAAAAAATGTGCATTAGGGTGGTCACAAGAAATCAGTTTTCGAATTTTTTCTGAGGGACTGCCCAGAAAGTTGCCAATTGACTAGAAAATGAGATCGGCGAAGTTTCAGCTCATTTGGATAATGTTAACCCGTGCCTCTCTGAGGTTAAAGTTTGAAGATAACGTGATTTTTCGCAAAAAAATGCTGTTTTTTCTTTATGAAATCAATACAACTGAACCTAGAAACATAATTCAGGTCTCAATTTATAAAAAAAAAGTTTTGCTTTGAAGATCCACACACCATTTTTTTTCTAAAAATGTATAGATTTACATATGCAGATTTTTCAGGACCAGACTTCATTCAAATCCTAAAAATCGACTTTTTATGAAAATGCGAAAAAACATTGTAGCATTCCATTTCATCTGCTTTCCACCTTTTGTTTTTCATTTTGTAAATGATAAAGGGTTTAATTAAAAAAATTCCAAAGAAAATGAAAAAAAATTGAATTTTAAACTGAAAGAATTAAAAAAAGGGGGGAATATAGTATGCAAATAAAGTATAAAAATTAGAACAAATAGTGCTCAGATGCATTTTATTATTAAAGTTGTGTAACAAGAAAGGAGAAGAAATAAAATTATTATCTCTTACAATTGTCACGTTAACCCTTTCCGGCACAAAAAATTCTGTTTGTAACATGATGAAATGATTGACTAGCACCAGAATTTACAAACGACTTTTTTAGAAATTAGGAAACACATTACATTAAACTTTCATTTTAAAAACAAAATTTTATTAAAATGTTCTTGGTGCCGTTTGTAAGTTTGGAATTAAAATTAGATGGTCTCGATGTGGGACCACTGCACTGGAAAGGATAAGGCATAGATAAGGTTGTTTTTGAAGTTTTGCTTTTGCTTGAAGTTTTCCTACATCCAGATACAACTTTTAGCATATACTGTTTTTGTTTTTCATCTTATTTTAAACAGGAGTTAAAATCTCGGGTTGATTTTATTCCCCTTTCAGCTGTGTCATTGACAATTTTAAAACCATTCACTATTTTTTTTGTTTTCAAATAAGGTTTATTTTCACACCATACATTGGGATGAGTATTTAAAAATTGTTTATTAAGGGTGTATTCCGATCCAAACTGCTTATTTCCTGATTCATTTTAAAATTATTTTTTGCTCTCAAACACATCAAACTGGGGAAATTCTCTTATTTAGAAACTGCTTAATGTGCCGTGCTTCTCGATTTTTTGATAAATGCAGAAAATATTGTAAAAAATGCTATCAAAGTTGGTGTTTTGAACTGAATTTTCTGAAGCGGGAGATCTGGGAGTGAAAAAAATGGTCATACTAAGAAAATAATTGTTTAAAACTCAAATTCTAATTAATTGAGCGAAAAATGAAATTACACAGCCTCATGCATCTCTTCAAAAATCACCTCAGCAAGTTTCATGTTTTTACTTTTAAAAATGAGTCTGAAAATGTCTCAGAAAATTGAGCAATTTGATCTCAAATTGAGCTGAAACTTTGCCAATCTCATTTTCTATCTAATTGTCAACTTTTAGAGGGGTCCCCCCCCCCCAAAAAATGCAAGAAAAATGTTTCCCATGTTGCTTGTGACCACCCTAATATGCATATTTCAGCTATGTATACCTAAAGATTATTTGTCAGTTGTATTCACTTTTCATTTTTATTTTCTTTGTCATTTGTTGAGGTGAACTTGAACTAAAAAGCTATATTTTTAGCAATGAGCTAAATAACAAGGGTATATTTCTTTTTATTTATTTATTTTTTTAAATTCATGATTAGGCCCCCTAGATTTTTATAACTGCTGCTGAATATATATATAATTGATCACAAAAATCTTGTTTTTCAGCTCAATTTCATGAATGTTTAAAAGTAAGCATTTAACTCTTCTCATTAGTCTGTGATTGCTTTTTTAACAAATCATTATCTCTGTACTTTTGTTGTTTATTTATTATATTTTATGCCTCAACTATACAATTAAAAAAATCTAACATTTTTTTCCTCTTAATGATTTAAAAAGAACAATAATACAATCTTTTTTTTTTTTTTTTTTCAATTAAATCATGTTATTGTTTTTTTGTTTTTTTATATATAAAAAATAATCAAACAACTGTACATTTTGAGTATTAAATAAATATTCAATATTATATGCAGATATATTGGCTACATGGCTGTACTTTACTAATACATTAAACTTCTGAATTTCATAAAAAGATAGTAAAGACTTCAATCTTGAGTTTTCTTTCTTTCTTATTTTTTGGATGGACTGGTTGAGTGCCATTAGGTGACATTGAATTATAATTTTAAGATGACTTATAGAAAAAACAGAAAACTTTTTTTTCTTTTTAACTATCTAATGATCTGTTAACATTTATTTTATTAATATGTTTAACTGTTTGTTATAGCCTTAATTTTATTATAATTTTAGTGATGAAAAATATTAATAGATTTTGTTATTGAACAAATAATGCTGTTTTTATTATTGTTGTTGTTTTGGCATGTGTGTGTCTTTATTTAAGGGACTTTTATATTATTTTATGTGAAAATGCATTTTAAATCATACATTTCATATTTATGGATTAATTATTTTAATATTTTATTTATTAGTAAAATAGAAAATCAAATTATCAAGTGTTTTGTTTTGTTGGCTTTATTAAAACATGCATTGTTCTTGCTTAACTTTATAACACAAATAAATTATTAGATAAACAAATTTCAATTATGATACAAATGAATTGTTTTCTATGAAGTCAAAAATTTCCTGTACTCATTGAAAATATAAAATGTTAAAATCTTGCTTGTCTTTAAAAGTTTATCAAAATTTTGAAATACCTAATTTTCTGTCCGAAAAATGATGTAAATAATGAAGTTTGTTGTTTGTGCATTCATTTTTCCTCATAAATTGTTGGAGCATTTCTGAACATTGTGTTATGCATCCATTTTGCAAGAATTACAGTTGCATCACAAATGGTAACTATATATATATATATATATATATATGTGTTCTCTTATAATTAAGTTATATTTATTCTGTTTCTCTGTCCCTTCTCACAAAACTTTTGACTGAATTAAATTAAACCATACAAATGAAGTTGAAAATAAATGTTTTAAATTTCTTTGTCCCACATTCTGCCTTTTACAGAGTTAATGGATAGTGGAGATGAAATTTAGCTGTATGCAATTTATAAATTCATCATTGTGTGCTTGGCTAATGGTAGGGCTCTTTCCATTTCTAACCATTGGCAGATAAAGCACTTTCTGGCAATCTCAGCGGTAGGTGGATTCATCATCTTACCAAAGTAAAAAAAAAAAAAGGTTCCTTGTTGGTTAACCAATACTTGTGGTTGTAGTAAGCTGTGTTTGTATACAGGCCTATATAGAAAGCCCTCCACTGCTTTTGAAAGAAATCATAGGTTGCAGGAAAGGATTTTTGCCCATTCTCTTAGAGATTTTTTTTTTAAATACAGAGAAGTAATCTTTAATTTCTTTCATTCCAAGTACCCAACACGTAAACACTTATCTTTTTTTGGTAATGCATACTTTCCTAAATGTAGATCACTTTATTATGGAGCCACCATATTGGTGGCCCTGTGCAGGCTGTTATAAAGTGCTGTAAATTTTTATCATTAAAGCAAGGGAGAAATCACTTGGTTCTGTACTTCTCACTTATCCATAAAAGATTTTTCAATTTATGGATTTAAAGTGCATGCTTTTGGCTTCTACACAGCAGTATTTCAATGACAGGGTACTGAACCCAAGCTGTTTTGCAGTGGGTACATGAATCTAAATGTTTGGTCAATATAAGCCAATTATATGTTCTGAGGATAATATTTCTCAACATTTTGCTTGTCATTTGCATTAAAAAAGTAATTACTTATGCCTCATTTTTTACATTAAAAATGGTTGATAATAAGTAGTTGCCATACCTTGAGATACCTATAGACTAAAAACAATGCCACAAGAATACAAATAATTTGACTTACATTTAGGAAAAAAATCACAGAATCTTAAGCTGTCTGTTATTTGTAGAGATTTAAGATTTTTTTGCATTGAATATGCCTAAATAAAATTTCTTTCATGCTTCATAATTGAATATATGTTGCATTTTAAGTGTTTATGTTCATTTATATATATATATATATATATACACAGTCAACTCCCTCTAATCCACACAGCTTGGAACCAAAGGTTGTGCAGATTATAGAATTTTGCAGATTATAGGTCATTACTTTGTTTATATTTTACCCCAGTAAATTAATTATTGATGCATAAATTAATTGGTAAAAAATAGATATTGTAACACATTGGGTTATTTAATTGAAAAAAGCATTACATTTAAGGAAAAATTATTATTATTATAATTTTTTTTTTTTTTTTAGTTGCTTTGGTCTATTTTCATAATTATTAAGCTTGGTATCGATTGTATTTGCTTGAGAACTTCTTTTGGTCTAGTATTTTTTCTTGGAGTCTATTTATAGTCATTATTTCTTGTTCTGTAATAAAAATGAAGAAAATCCAGATATTTATAACCAATTGCCAAACCCTGCTCAAGAGTTACTTTTTTATCTTCATCATCTGTGTGAGAATTATCCTGATTTTCGGTAGAGTTTAACAGAGTAGTACTTTTAATACTTGCCATCATCTGGTGAAATTTTCTGTATCTGGAGCTTCATTTCGGGAAGACATCCATTCAATTACATTTTTTTCCATTCAAGAAATCAGGCACAACAGTTAATGAGTTTTTTTACAAACATAAAAGATCTGCCAATTTCTTTCTTGCATTATCCAAACTGAAGCCACCAAAGTCAGTATCACTGTCTAAATGCTGGAAACACAAAAACACCTCATTTTCAACCTTTTTTCCCCCTATTTGAAAAATAAATTTTTACTTTATTGAAATGCCCAAATTTAGGGAACAAACACTGAATACCAATCGTCAATCAAATTGCCTCCATTTTAAATTTCTTTCGCAAAGTTAATGGTAACTGAATTTTCAATGTTTATATCTAAAACAGTGTGCGGATTATAGGTGTTTGCGGATTAGAGGGAGTTGACTGTATATATATATATTTCTCTCTCAAGAATTTGGAATATTGAAATCTGTTAATTTAAAATTTTAAAATAATATGTTTGATTAGTCACTCTGTGTTAAATAATTTATAATTTTATTCTTATCAGAAAATAAATACAAAATTTTGATATTTTGTTTACATGCAGCAGTTAAATTGTAGAATAATAAAACATATATCTTGCAAAAATATATTAGAGTAATAATTTCTGCTTCTGAAATCAAATAAAATATACTTTTCTTACTGTGATAACTTTTTGTATATTAGCATATTTGCATAAAATATAGAATATTTAAATTTTTTTATGCAGCCTTCTTTAGAGCAGCTTTTACCGTTTTCTCCATGCTTTTAGTTTTCTGCATGTTATTTTTATAACATTATTTATATATAAAACTATTTGTTTATATAACAAATTAGATAGCATTTTGAATGCATGTTTATTTATTTTTATTATTATATTTTTTTACATTTTCTGTAGAGAAATGTAAATCTTGCAGTTGTTTTGCTTGTGTGGGCTAAAGAATTATATGGAAAAATTAAAGATTTGAGTATGACCATTGTACATTTAAATATAGATTGTTCTGAAAATCATTTAATTATAATAGTAATGACCTTAGACTTAAAATTTTCAAGATGTTTTGCAAATTATATCTTCCTGTCCACAAAATGAAAATTTGCTCCTTTTTTTTCTTCTGTATTGTTACATTTGCTTTCTTGATACATAATTAAGAAATTGTTTGGAAACAGCTTGTGAAAACTTTCAGCTAAGGTTCTGCCTTAATATACATGAGCCTGTACAGATTATGTGTGAATAAATGCAAATATATAGGTATTTCTTTGTAAGTGAAAATTGTATTCACCTTGTTTAATATAGGATAGTTATTATGAGCTCTGTATAGACGGGGGAGAGGCTATTTTATATCATTTTAATTTTTAATCTGTGCATTCAACTTTTTGCTTGGGAAAAAGTATCAAACTTCAATGTAATTAAATTACATCTCTTACTTTCAAATTGTAAGAAATAGCTGTATATGTAAGAATAAATTTTGTATTTTTTTTTGTATTTTTTTTTTTTATCAGTGATGATTTTGTTAGAACTTTTGCAATATAAATATGTTTTATTCCCAGAGAAAAAAATATATACCATATTTTCCGGGAATAACGCCGCGGCGTTAAACTAGATGTTTCTGGTTTGAAAACAAAAATGCGGCCAATAACTAGGTGCAGCTTGTAAATAGCACCAAATTTACTGCCGATCTTTATTTCAAAATTTGGAAATCTGGTTAGGAAAAAAAAAAATCCATGATCTTATGTCATACTTCTGAAAAGAAAAACAATGTCTCACACGGCGGAAAGTATCAACGTGTTTACAAACAATGCAATTTTCATTAGCAAACAATTGCACTTTGTCCGGGCATAGCATCCAATCACAATGATTCTCCTCAAGTTTGCAGGGCATCTTGCGTGCCATATAAGGAATAACTCCTCCCGCTTTCCCCCTCGTTCATTCTTTGCCAGAGCCGATAAAACTACAGGAAAACTATTTTACTCTATGTTCGTAATTACTTTCCACATTACGTTTGGCAACAGCTCGATTAATCTTAAACACAATCGAGCATGCAAGCCCGATCCAAAGCAAATGAGATGCAATTTGCCAGCTCGTTTTTTTGATAATGACACGAATGATGCAGATGATTTCATAGACACCAATCAAAGTTTCTCACCTGAAATTTAAAAATTATTCCACAGTGATACTGAGGACAAAGCTTTTGATGGATTTTCAAATGTATAACATTAATTATTTGTTGCTATTGTATTATTACTTTTTATCGTTAGTTAAGATAAATAACGTTGATAATGGAATTAATTGTTCAATTAATTAAAAGATAAATTATTTATTTAAGTTCAAAATGTTTAATTTTATGCTCGCCAATTAATAATTTGAATTAATTGCACTTGGTATATTTTTATAACGTATGTGAAGTTATGCACAGCGCGCCGATATACCCAATGCGCTGTTAAACTAGGTTTTTTTTTTGTTTTGTTTTTTAAGTAACTGCGCCGTTATTCTCAGAAAATACGGTATATATCACATGGTTATTATCTGATTGTGTTGTAATTAATAAGATATTTTATGTGGATTTTATAAGAGAAAATTCTGAAAGAAATTCATTATATTTGACTGTTTTATATAAGCCTATTTTTTTAGGATTAGTAAAGTACAGTCATGTTTGTTTACATTTTTCTCTTTCAATTACATGAAACTGCAGATGAAAATAACTTTCATAGTTGTAAGAAGTATAATCAGAAATGCCTCAGAGTTAAGAACAAATCAAACATGTCAATTTTAATCTTTAATAAGGTGTTTCAAAATTTATATTTATAATGCAATGTATTGTTAAAACTTGTCTTTGAATGTAGATGAAGTTATAAAGATCTGATCAAAAAATTCATATTTCTGAGGACATTGAGTATATAATATCAGCATCTTAAAATTATATGTTTACAGCTGAGACTTATTTGTATTATTTTCAAATAAAGGATCCACATTTAAGTACACTTTATTTTAATTTTTATGATATTTCATTTTTGTTAATCATTTCTAAAAAAAATTAATCTGTAAATTTTGAGAAAAATTTAAATCAATCACAATGTTTAGTGGGTTAGTAGCACTGTGATAGTTGTTCAAAATTCTTTTTGTTTTTTATGTGTTTAAATATGTTAATGGAAAATATTTATTTTGTTTTTAGCTATCTCTTATCTAATTTATTTAAGACCATTTTGAAGGCAGCTTATTGAGGTAGAATATCTTCCATTACTTGAAAAAAGTGTTTGACTTAACAAAAAAATGTAATAGTAACAATTGTTTGTATTGTCATACATTTGTCATATGTATATATACCATATTTACTCCAATAGTTTTTGCACTCTACTTTTGAGGGATGCTTATAGTGAAAAAGATCAATTATGAAATTTTTTCTCATGAAAACTACAATTTTCAATCAGTTTTATACTGGCATTACCTACATTTTTCTATGTGAGGGCTATTGATAATTTTTTCGAAATTTGTTTAATGAAAAGAATTGCCCAAGCCAAAATGCATTTCTTAATTTTTTTTTTACTGATTTTTATGTATAAAGTGTAAACCAGTGTCATGTAGTTTTGATTAGTAAACTTAAAAATAGACTAATACTAGAGCTTTTTCTGTCAATTTGCTCAATATGCTGCAGCCATGCATCTCCCTTTCCTACATAGTGCTTAACTTTAACTACTTTATATTGGTAATGATTCAACACTAAAGTCTTGGAAAGTTGTATTTATTTCTAAACTCAATGTAGGGTGGGTTTCTGGAGATTTTGGAAGTTTTTATTAGATGTGCCATTAAAACATGCTGATTTTCTTTTAAATCATCCTTCTCTTCAAACATAAGTCTCTATACTTGCCATATATCAGTAAATCAACTTAAACTTTTATAAGCTTATCAATATGTTGCATTGCTCTTTGAAGTTATAAACACCATAGTCCTTAAATGTAGATGATGCCTTCAGACCAATCATCATCCTAATGATTATCCAGAACATCAAATATTCTTTGAATTATTCTAATCCTATTGTAATTACTTTTTAGAACTTTAGGATCTTGCAGCAGAAGAAACTAGTGCTGTAATTTAATCAATTGCATCAGGATTTTCTGAAGGACTAAGTGTTATATCCAGAAAACGTATTTTACCATTAATCTGCAGAATTTAAAGATCACTAACTTGCTGAACATGAAATAAAATGCTTTTCAATCTTGTCAAATAATAGAACACCATTAACTGTTTTTCTATAGAATGGATCTCCTCATTACAGTTTCATTAGAAAACAGTTTCTGAATTTGGATGATTTATTGTAAAAAATGTTTAATTTATTTTACATGGTATGTAACTTTAAGCAGTTAGAAATGTGATGCATGTTAACCTCTTCAGGAACAATTATAAATTGACAATATTAGCATAAAAATTATTCTTAATATCTATATAAGCTTTTATTCACTTTATGAAAATTAAGTTTCTTAGATAGTAAAATTCTTCAGAACAGGAATTTGCATTCAGAATGGGTTTGCAAGTGAAAATATTTTATTCATAGAATTTAAATTAAGGATCCACATTTGTGGACAGAGGCTTGAGGAGGTTGACATGAATGTTATATAGTCAAGCTAGGTGATTTCTGTTACAGTAGATTTACCATTAAAAAATAAAAAGGAAGAAGAAAGGGAAAAAAAACAGAAATTACAAATGAGTTGTTGAAATACATTTAACAAATATTATAAATGATATTTATAATTTTAATACAATATTCGTTAATTGTTTTATTTGTATCTTAGAAATATGGAAAAGTACCATTTTTATACGATTAAAATAATAAAGCTGTAATTTGAACTAATATCATTTTATTTCAGTGAAACTAATCTATAGTTTAAGAAAAAGAAAGAATAAAATAGTATATGTCATAGATGTATAATTTTGTAAAAGCATTTGATCTTGTCACCATTTAAAGTAGAGTGCATAGAGTGTTAAGTAGTTAAAGACCGTGTACTTCAGAATCTCAAAAAAAAAAAAAAAAAAAAAAAAAAAAAAGAATACCTTCTCTGCTAAGGTAAATGCTATTTAATTAAAATATAATTTGTATATGTTATAAAAATTTTGTTAACTCTTTATACTTGAAGCAAATTTGTAGTAAAAAGATAAAATGCCTGTGCAAAAAACTAAATAATCTTTTTGATATTTTAAAAACAATGCTATTTCATTTTTTTTTTAATTTATTTCCAAATACAAACATTAATTTATAATTTTTAGGGACTCATCCTGTTGGATAAGATGGCAAAGCCTTTACTTTTGCTTTAAATTGATTGTGTTTTTTTTTTTTGTTGTTGTTGTTGTCTAGTCTCATTTCCTGTCCTAACTTTTGTACTAATTTATCGCACAGAATTATGCATAAAACGTAATTGCACCATACTTTTTTATTTGAGAATAATTTTATATTGTAATAAAAGATTATTGTTAGTATGTTGATGGATTTATTTGCACTGTTACTGTTTGTAATATATTTAGAATTAAATTATGTTCCTTGTGCATTCATGCTTCATTCATTCAAAATGAATTTTATCTAAATCATTTGAATCATTAATCATTTTATAGTTACTGCTTCATTCCGCACAGGTAATAATTCCATCTTTTACTCAAATTGTGGTCAGAATATAAGTTATCAGGATTACTTTTGTTATTTTTAAAAAATTCTATATTTGTTTATAATATTTATAGTTTAGTTTTGAAATCATATTAATAATAATTAAAGAAATATCATTACTTTGAAATTATTAAGCCCAAATTTTATTTATAGGTTGCTATTTACAAATTTTTAAAACATGTTTATTTACCAAATTTGTTTTGTTACTTAAAACATGATTCATTTGCTTCTTTTTAATAAACTTTTGCATGTCAGAGCTTAGATTAAATTAGATATTAAATTAGATGTCTTCTGAAGATTAAGTCTGTTTACTTGAGAAGTCAAAATTTCATTTGTACTAAAATATTTTAATTCTTTTTCAGTTTTCAATGTCAGTATTTATATTTTCTATTGAAACATGTTTTATTTTATAACACATGGTATTAAGATTTTTTAAAGAAAATAAGTTATTAAAATACATTATTAACAGAAAGTGAGTAAAAGTTGTAGATCATTACCTTTAAAATTTTATTGTTATACCAATTAATATTTGTGTTTAATTTATTCATTTGTAAGTAATTTTGTAAATAACAAATGGCTGCTAATGATTTTGCTTATGATACAAGATGTGTGTTGTAGTGTTCTAACACTACGCTTTTGAATATTATTAAATATTATTTTTTTTAATGTTGTCTAAATGGGTGTTTTATGATAGATATGTGTGCTTTATTTATTTGTTCCTCGGGTGCTCATAATCTAAAGGAAAATCATTTTGATTAATAATTTTTAAAAGCTTTAACAAATAGACACACCTAAAATCTGCTACATTATCATTTGCAAATATTAAAATAGTTTTCATAGTTATATTGTGACGGAGTATAATATTTTGTTTAATCAACTGAAATCAAGACAATGTCTGAATAATGCAGTAAGATGGATGTTGTTAACAGAAATGAATTTTAAATAAAATATTTTTTGCATTCTGAGTATGTGTTATTTTTTCTCTTTTTTAATGTGTTTTAGTTGCATGCAATGCATGAAAATAAACTTCAGTGAATAAATTATGTTCATAAATCACTACCTAAATCATGAAAAACACTTTATATTATTTAGTTAGTGTTTTTCGACAGAAATCACTCTCTTATTTAATGCCCATATTATACTTATATTTTCTTATACCAATATTTCAGGCATTATTATTATAGTAGCCATTAGTATAGACATATTTTTCATATCTGTTTAACATTAATATATAAAAACTCATGACACTTATTTTTCATTTAAAAAATCTTTTATCTTGCTTTTTGTACATATTAAAATCAAAGTTCATAATTTACATTTTCTTTACTTTTCATAAAAAACTAAAACACATTTCCTTATTTAAAAGAACATATATTCCGGTAGATCTTTAAAAATTATGCTATTTACCAATATATAATGCATCGTCTATATCCTTTGACACTTTTCTGAAAAAGCGTTTTCATCCCTTATTCTGGGACGTCTTCAGTTTCAATTGATGTTGCTTCACAGTTTTGCTTATGACCTTATAACTTCCCTCTTTTTTCTAGCATTTTTTGCCAACAAGAGTCAATATTTGCATGTGTAATATCGTTGCATACATTATGTCTGTCAAGGTTTATCTCTATAGCCTCTCTCATTAGTGTGTTATGGGGGTTATCGTACGTGGCTATTTTTTCTATTTTAATTGATTGAGGTATTATGGATTTTATTTTTAATTTGCTCTTGAGAGGACTGTTGCCTGATTATCATATTTTAAGTCATGGATATGCTCCTTATACCTTTCGCTCATTTTTCGCTTGGTCATTCCGATGTATGTAATTTCCTTATTTTCTGTATCTGAGGCTTTAATTTTATACAGGGTGTGTATTTTAAGTAATGAGAATAAGTCCACAAAAAATAATTTATTAGGGATATCGCTACAAAACTTTAGTAGTCTTCAAAATATGCTCCTTGAGCATCAACACACTTCTGCAGGCGAGATTTCCACGCTTCGTACGCTCCCTGGAAGTCACCAACCGAAACATCCATCAGAGCATGCATGCAAGCCCTTTTGACAGCATCCAGGGTCCCGTGGTGATGCCCTTTGGGGGCGGTTTTCACTTTGGGGAAGAGGAAAAAGTCTGCTGGGGCAAGGTCGGGGCTGTAGAGAGGCTGTGGAATTGTTACAATGCCATTTTTTGTCAAGTGCTCGGTAACCACAAAGCAGGTGTGAGATGGCACATTGTCATGGTGGAGTTTCTGAATAGCTTGCTGAACCATTTCCAGCTTTGATGCACCCGATTATCCAAGGCGAATGCAAAATTTGATTGCGTAACGCTGTTGAATGCTTTGTTGCATTTTGAACTTGCACACACTTTTTTGAAGACGTCTACGCCACGCATGATACTGCCTCAACCACAGCCAGCAGGCGACTGGCGAGTGGAGCGTTATCAAGGTCGAAGGTCCCACTACCGACTCCAACCGGTCGGAGCGCCCTCTGGCATACAGCCGCGTCAGGACAAAAATATTCTCATTACTTAAAATACAAACCCTGTATACTCCTGCTGTTTGTAATTCTTCATATCTTTCAGCTTCATTTCGTATTGTTTTAAATAGGAAGGGGTTGGGTGTGATTGGGACTATTTTTCCAAGTTTACTTATTTCACGTTTTATTTTTAGTGCTATCCCGTTCATGTATAATCTTTTGTGTATAATATTTTTTGTTTTGTCCTGGTTGGAACCAGTTTTTTTTTTCTTTAGCTTTTCTGATTAGTTTTTCTATTGTTTTCCGTGGATGGCCAGCGTTAAGTCCTATGTTCTCTATAGTCTTTAATTCTTCATTTAATAACTTTTCTGTTGAACATATATACAGTGCTCTATAGATGTAGGTATTTAGGGCGGCAAGTTTATAGTTTATGGGTGTATTTGTTTTGCTTGACATTATCGCTAGGTTTGCAGTAGGTTTTCTATAGATTGTTGTTTTTATCTGTTCATTTTCGTAAATTATTTGTACGTCAAGATATGGTAGGGATCGGTTCTTTTCTTCTTCTATTGTAAATTGTATGTTGTTATCATATTTATTTATCTCGTTTAAGAGGTTTTTTAGGTTTACTGTTCTGTTTGTTACAATAAATATGTCATCCACATACCTTAACCAAAGGCGTATTTCATTTTTATTATCCTGTATTATTCTTTTTTCCATTAATCGCATTTTCCATTCGGAAACCACATTTGATATGGGGGACCCCTCAGTTGTTTATATATCTTATTGTTAAATTTAAAATAACTTTTATTTAGAATCAGATTTGTTGCACTTTCCATTGTATTAATAATTTTTGGGTCTGTATAGTGTTTCTGTATAGCCTTGTTTATTTCTTCTGTCATTTCTTTAAGGTTAATCGACGGGTATAGGTTTTTTACGTCTAAGCTTATCATATAGTCATCCGGTTGCGGTTCATATTCTCTTAATATCTGTATGAATTTTCGTATTGAATTAACTGATATATCAGAAAGGGGGGGGGGCATTTCTTCATATTGTTTTCGCATATATTTTTCCATGTCATAGGTTGGGCTTAGTTTTTTGTTAACAATCGGTCTCATTTTGTATAGATTCTTATGGTCTTTCAATTTTCCAAATATAATTGGTGTATTAGGAGTAAAATTCTGTTTGATTGGTTTAGTTCCATTTGGCCATTTACCCCTCTTAATCAATTCTTCTGATTTTTTCGTCAGTTTATTTAGGGGATCATTTTTCACTATTTCGGTCCCTAGTTCATTTATTGTGCTCTCCATTATATCAATATATTCATTTTTATTCATAATTGCTATTTTTCCTGTTTTATCGGTGTGTAAAAAAGTTAAGTTCATGCAGATTCATAATTCATACAGATATTAAGAGAATATGAACCGCAACCGGATGACTATATGTTAAGCTTAGACGTAAAAAACCTATACCCGTCGATTAACCTTAACGAAATGACAGAAGAAATAAACAAGTCTATACAGAAACACTACACAGACCCAGAAATTATTAATACAGTGGAAAGTGCAACGAATCTGATTCTAAATGAAAGTTATTTTAAATTTAACAATAAGATATATAAACAACTGAGGGGTGTACCAACGGGGTCCCCCATATCAAATGTGGTTTCCGAATGGAAAATGCGATTAATGGAAAAAAGAATAATACAGGATCATAAAAATGAAATACGCCTTTGGGTAAGGTATGTGGATGACATATTTATTATAACAAACAGAACAGTAAACCTAAAAAGCCTCTTAAATGAAATAAATAAATATGATAACAACATACAATTTACAATAGAAGAAAAGAACCGATCCCTACCATACCTTGACGTAAAAATAATATACGAAAATGAACAGATAAAAACAACAATCTATAGAAAACCTACTGCAAACCTAGCGATAATGTCAAGCAAAACAAATACACCCATAAACTCTAAATTTGCCGCCCTAAATACCTACATCTATAGAGCACTGTATAATCAAATGAAATGAAAAATTCATTTGATTCAAATGAAATGAATCAAATGAATAATTCAACAGAAAAGTTATTAAATGAAGAATTAAAGACTATAGAGAACATAGGACTTAACGCTGGCCATCCACGGAAAATAATAGAAAAACTAATCAGAAAAGCTAAAGAAAAAATTAACTGGATCCAACCAGGACAAAATAAAAAAGATTATACACAAAAGATTATACATGAACGGGATAGCACTAAAAATAAAACGTGAAATAAGTAAACTTGGAAAAATAGTCCCAATCACACCCAACCCCTCCCTATTTAAAACGATACAAAATGAAGCTGAAAGATACGAAGAATTACAGACGGCAGGAGTATATAAAATTAAAGCCTCAGATACAGAAAATAAGGAAATTACATACATCGGAATGACTAAGCGAAAGGTATAAGGAGCATATCCGCGACTTAAAATATAATAATCAGGCAACAGCCCTCTCAAGAGCAAATTAAAAAAACCCATAATACCTCAATCAATTAAAATAGAAAAAATAGCCACGTACGATAACCCCCATAACACACTAATGAGAGAGGCCATAGAGATAAACCTGGACAGACATAATGTATGCAACGATATTACACATGCAAATATTGACTCTTGTTGCAAAAAAAATGCTAGAAAGAAGGGGAAAATGAAAGGGAAAAGAGGGAAGTTATAAGGCCATAAGCGTAACTGTGAAACAACATCAATTGAAACTGAAGACGTCCCGGAATAAGGGATGAAAACATTTTTTCAGAAAAGTGCCAAAGGGCATTAGACGATGCATTATATATTGGTAAATAGCATAATTTTTAAAGATCTACTGGAATATATATATTCTTTTAAATAAGGAAATGTGTTTTAGTTTTTTATGAAAAGTAAAGAGAATGTAAATTATGAACTTTGATTTTAATATGTACAGAAAGCAAGATAAAAGATTTTTTAAATGAAAAATAAATGTCATGAGTTTTTATATGTTAATGTTAAACAGATATGGAAAATATGTCTATACTAATGGCTACTATAATAATAATGTCTGAAATATTGGTATAAGAAAATATAAGCACTTTATATTATTTCAAAGTAATGTTTTCAAAACATTAAAAAGTAATGTTTAAAATTTTGAAAATGATTGTACAGTTCATGAAAATTGTGAGCAAAGTCCTCTTTTGGTGTTCCATGAACAGGGCCATCGCTATGACATTTTCTCTGGCGGGGAGAGGACCTTAAATTCCCAAGTCAAATTTCAGTATTTGACAACTAGTTTTATAATTTTTCCAAGTTACACAATTAAAAATGTAATATAAAGTCGGCTCTCGTTGATTCGAACTCGTTGGGACCACAAGAAATGTTCGAATTATCCAGAGTTCGAATTACGGAAAGTATGAGAGGAAAACATGTTTAAAGGGGTACTATTATAAAGGAAGTAATATTATGGTATTTTTTAAATTTATTTCGGCTGTTTTCGTTAGAATATGACTTAATATTAAATTAAAAGATATAAATACATAAATAATTAATAATATTAAAATAATATAAATAAAACATAAAAATTAATTATACACTATAAAACAACTGCATTTAAAATTACCTTTTAATTGTACTATAATTTTCTTACCTGAAATTAGATGAGCATTTAAGAAATTATTTACACTTATTTATCATCTCTATGAAAAAAAAATATCAATTGTTGTTTGCTACTATTCATTTTTGACTTTTTAGCCAGTTTTTCTATTTGTAACAAACAGTTAAGTTCTTTGTCCGATGACGGCTGCATCAGGATAAATGTACGCAAACACTCAATTGATTGTGCAGTTGACTTTTCTGTGGGTAAGGAAAGCACTTGGGATATAGTAGCAGAATCGCCAGAATCTGATTCCGTCACCTCATTGCATTTTTCGTGAATTGTTTCAACAATTTCTTCCGCAGTTAAGGGTCCAGATACTTCTAAACTATTATTGGCTGCTACATACTCTGTGAACGTAATATCACACTGGATCTTTTCAGAAAAGTTTGGAAATTCTATTTCTTTGAAAGGTCTGTCGTTTTCGCCATTTGCATTACAACCACTCTTTTTAGATGGATGGATAAATCCTGCATGTCGAAAGCATTTTTCTATTGTTTCGGGTTGTACGGCGTCCCACGCCGCATATAAGTCGTTGATGGCCGTGAGTAGTTTTATGTCGTAGCTTTCTTTAAGATCAACTGAAAATAAAATGTGTCTAGAACCCTTTTACGATGACTGCACATTATCTAGCAGCAATAGAATTTTTCCGTTTTCACAAGAAAATTTTTTATAAAGTTCTTTTAACCAACTGGTACAGATTTCACGCGTCATCCAGGCTTTGGCATTTGCCACGTAATCAACAGGCAGTGTTTTCACTCCTTTGAAGCAACGTGGATTAGTTGATTTACCAATAACTAACAATTCTAACTTCTCATTTCCATCCATATTGGCACCTACCATCACAGTTATCCTGTCTTTTCTAAGTTTATCACTTGTGCACGTTTCACCTTTAAATGTTAAGAAGTCTATAAAACAACCCTGTTTCATCGGCATTAATCACGTCTTTCATTGCATGAGTAGAAATAAGTTCGGGTAGCTTTTCGCAGAATTCATTGCAAGCAGTGAGGTCTACAGCACCACTTTCACTACACACAGTTTTGTGTACGATGTTATTTCGGTGCTTAAAACGTGTCAGCTGTCCTTCGCTGCAATTGAAATTTTTAATACCCATGAGTAGTGCAAGTTCTTTCGCTTTAGCTGCCAATATAGGTCCACTCAAAGGTACATTTCTTGCCAATGCATCCTTTGTCCATAACAGTAAAGCTTCCTCTAAATCTTCATCAGCTGCTGTTCTCATACGTCTTCGTCCTTTAGCAAATCTTTCCTTTTCCCATGATTTCAGGTAGAATTCTTTATTTTTCAAGTAAGTAGAGAGTGTATTATTTTTATTCCATATTCTGCATCAATTTCTGTCTTAGATCGGCCACATCCTACCTTTTTAATAATTTCTACTTTAGCTTCTAAAGTTAACGATTTATAACTTCCATGTGGAGCCATATTTTAAAGAAACAAGATCTTTTACTTTCTCAAAAAACACTTTAGCAGCAAGTAAAACCATTGACTAAAAAGTTCGATCCTTACTCTGCAAATACAATGTAGTGATAAAACGGGTTTCCCCTATCTTTAACAGATGTCCACCCTGTGAATTTCTCGGAATGTCACTGGGTCAAATGCTGTGGAAGGCATTAGGAACAAACGCAATGGAAGAAGGGGCGGAGGTGTCCTTGATGGACAGACGGGGTGGGGCGCACTAAAAAAGAGGATATCAAATGCATGGGACTATTATACTAGTTCAGAACAATTCTGACAAAAATGAAAGAAAGAAAGTTATTTCAAGGATCTGAAGTCCGTGAGAAAGTAAGAAAAAATGAAAAAATGAAATTCTCGTTAGTTCGAATTAAACGAAGTCAAGAGAAAATGAGTTCAAATAAATGAAAAGTTTTAGCGTTATTATGCCATTAAAAATTTCGGGACTTCATGTTTAGTTCGAATTAAGCGAAGATTCGATTTATCCGATTTCGAATTAATGAGAGCCGACTGTAGTTCTTATTTGCAAAAAGTTTAATAATATTCCCAATTAGATTTGTAACTTTTGCCAAGTCTATCAGAAATAGAAAGTGCATTATAGATTTTATTAAAGATTTAAAGAAATTTGCCAAGTTTAACAGCATTCGCAAACATTTGGGGGGTGAGTCCCCGTTTTAGTGAGGCCCCTGCACATGAACATTATATGGCTTTGAATTTGACCATCTATTGTTGTTCAGTCAAATAGTTTATGACCGATAGAGGAGTTGTAGCCCTTGATCCATCCACTGTACTCGCCTGATTTTGTTCCAACAGATTGTTTTGTTCTTGCACTTGATACAAGCCTTAAAAAAGAGCCATTTTTACTCACCATTCAAAGCCACATCATGAAGATTCTTCGTGTAATACCAAAAGCACTCTCACTTTTCAGAAACTGTAGAGTTACTGTCAAATGTGCATTGCAAATGACAAACATTACTCCAAAAGAATACAAATCATTTTTTCAGATTTAGCTAAGAACCTGCAGTTTATAAACATATTCACTGTACTTTATTGTCATCCCTGTATAACTTGTATTTGTATCTCATCAAATCAGTCTTACAGGAAAATTGACAACACACATTTTATAAAATTATGTAGGAAAATCACTTATTATCATTAAACTAAAGTTATACATGCTAAAAGTGGAAAGAGTACATTTTAAGGCTTATAAATACTTTTTAATAAATAGATCAACATGCTTTATACAAATAATCAGTGATATTATCAAGATTAATATCCTTTTTTAATTTTTTTGTGAAAGTAGTTTATTTATCAGTATTATCTTGATAATGCCATCATTTGTGTGTTTGAAATATGTTGATCTATTTATTAAAAAGTATTTATAAGCAACTTACATTTTATTTTATTGTTTGAAAATATTCAAGCTGACTTCAGCGTACCAAATCAGTAAAAAGGGAATTTAAGGGACTGTCTTGGAAATGAAATACAATGAAATTGTAAAATTTTCAACAGTATCAAATTTGATACAGTATTTTGATTGTAGGCTAAAAGCTTCAAATACTAAATTTAAGGTCACTTAGTGTAGAAATTTAGGAATTGTAACCTCTTCGCCTCTGAGTGTTAAATGTCAAAGCAATATTATTGAAATATTTCTTCACCAATTTGATTTCACTGTAAGAGTTTTAATATATTTGGATTATTTCGAATCTTGGATATCAAAGCATATCATTCTAAGATCGAAATTGCAATTATATTTGAGTATCATTAATAAAAAGGGAAAGAATGGAAGTCAACATATGTGGACCCAGGTAGCAAAGAGGATATAAATGTAAAATTTTGAGCAGCTAATGTTAAATTATATTAGATTAATTTTTAACTCAGTTATTGAATTGGTAAATAAATCATAACGGTTGTAAATTTCCAAGTGGATGAAAAAAGTCTTGGTTAGGATTTGACCCAGGATGTCCAGGCTGAAGCCGCCAATACTCTACCAACTGAACCATCCCGGACGAATCTGGAGAGCTTTTTCACCCAACTAATCTTTAACGATTACAGCATCTGGTCTGATATCTGAATCAGCTCAACATAATAAATCGATGGTTATTTTTGGAACTGCAGTAAATGCTGCATGCGAAATTATATTAACCAAGACATCCCTGGTTCGAATCCTCGCCCAGACTTTTTTCACCCACTTGGAAATTTATAACTGTTATGATTTATTTACCAATTGAATAATTGTGTTAAAAATTAATCTAATGTAATTTCGCTAGCAGTGCTTACTGCAGTTCCAAAAATAACTTTTCATTTATTCTGTTGAGCTGATTCAGATATCAGACCAGATGTTGTGATTGTTAAAGGTTAGTTGGATGAATTAGCCCTCCAGATTTGTCCGGGATGGCTCTGTTGGTAGAGCATTGGCGGCTTCAGTCAAGACATCCCTGGTTCGAATCCTGGCCTGGACTTTTTTCACCCACTTGAAAATTTACAACTGTAATATTAAATTAGTTTTTAAAATTTTCATCATGTTCTGTGTTACAATTGTAATTCATGTTTCTATTTTTGTCTGTTGTGTTAGCGTTAAGTATCCCAAACATAATTATTTGATTTTTATGCATTTTTATTGTTTTTATGTTCAAAGTATAAATTATAAAATTAGTATTTAAAAAACATAATTGTAACCTATAAATAAGGTAACATAAATTGGTTTCTAGGTTCTTATAATATGAGGGCTGTATGATAAGTACCTGGCCTTGACAAGAAAAACACATTTTTATGTCAAAAATGTATTTTATTTTTCAACATAATCTCCTTTTAGTTAGATTCACCTAGCCCAACGTTTTTCTATTTTTTCTATTCCCTCTAAAAACTACGATTTCTCTAACCCTTCAAAATAGGTGGTTTTTTTCAGCAACAACCTCATCGTTAGAGCCAAATTTTTTTCCATCGAGCCGTTTTTTCATATTTGGATATAGAAAATATTCGCAGAGGCTAAATCTGGCGAATATGGTGGATGCAGAACAGGGTCGTACTGGCCCACCGGGCAAAGAGGCAAATGCCCGGTGCGCCCACCGTCACTTTTTTTTTTCTTTAAAGCACACTTAAAGTTGTGCATTCTGAAAGGCATAAAATTTTCAAAGATTTTCATTTGGAAAATTAAAAAGTAATGCTTTTTTATTTTTTAAAGTATAGCATAAGCAAACTATGTGTGATCAAAGACAATTAGATAACCCAATTTCGAGATAACATAAGTTATCGACAATCAGATTTGCCATTGTTACACCTCACCATTGTTACCCTCGACCAGTTTCAAAGCCTGTACTAATGTACCTCTGTAAAAATGATTTTCAAAAAACTATCATCGTGTTTTTCTAATCGTGGCGCCCTTGGACAGATTTTTTTCAGTGCCTCTGTAAAAATAAATTTAAAAAAATTATATCCTGTTTTTATAATCATGGCGCCCTGGGCCAGACTTTTTCGGCGCCTCTGTAAAAAAAAAAGTTAAAAAAAACTAATATCGTGTTTTTGTAATCATGGCGCCTTTGGTCAGACACTTTTCAGTGCCTCTGTAAAAATGCCCTTCAAAAAGCTATTACCGTGTTTTTCTGGCGCCCTTGGTCAGATTTTTTTCAGTGCCTCTGTAAAAATGCCTTTCAAAAAACTATTATCGTGTTTCTCTAATCATGGCGCCCTTGGACAGGTTTTTTTCAGCGCCTCTGTAAAAATGCTTTTTAAAAAACTATTATCGTGTTTTTCTAATCATGGCGCCCTTGAACAAATTTTTTTCAGCGCCTCTGTAAAAATAAATTCCAAAAAACTATATCGTGTTTTTGTAATCTTGGCGCCCTTGGCCAGATTTTTTTCAGCGCCTCTGTAAAAATAAGTTAATAAAAACTAATATCATGTTTTTGTAATCATGGCGCCCTTGTCAGATATTTTTCAGCGCCTCTGTAAAAATGTCTTTCAAAAAGCTATTACCGTGTTTTTCTAATCATGGCGCCCTTGGACAGATTTTTTCAGCGCCTCTGTGAAAATGCCTTTCAAAAAACTATTATCGTGTTTCTCCAATCATGGCGCCAGATATTTTCAGCACCTCTGTAAAAATAAATTTAAAAAAACTAATATCGTGTTTTTGTAATCATGGCGCCCTTGTCAGATATTTTTCAGCGCCTCTGTAAAAATGCCCTTCAAAAAGCTATTACCGTGTTTTTGTAATCATGGCGCCCTTTGTCAGATTTTTCTTCAGCGCCTCTGTAAAAATGCCTTTCAAAAAACTATTATCGTGTTTTTCTAATCATGGCACCCTTGGACAGATTTTTTTCAGCGCCTCTGTAAAAATGCTTTTTAAAAAACTATTATCTTGTTTTTCTAATCATGGCGCCCTTGAACAAATTTCTTTCAGCGCCTCTGTAAAAATGCTTTTTAAAAAACTATTATCGTGTTTTTCTAATCATGGCGCCCTTGAACAAATTTTTTTCAGCGCCTCTGTAAAAATAAATTTCAAAAAACTATATCGCGTTTTTGTAATCATGGTGCTCTTGGCCAGATTTTTTTCAGCGCCTCTGTAAAAATAAGTTAAAAAAAACTAATATCGTGTTTTTGTAATCATGGCGCCCTTGTCAGATATTTTTCAGCGCCTCTGTAAAAATGCCTTTCAAAAAGCTATTGCCGTGTTTTTCTAATCATGGCGCCCTTGGTCAGATTTTTTTCAGCGCCTCTGTGAAAATGCCTTTCAAAAAACTATTATCGTGTTTCTCCAATCATGGTGCCCTTGGACAGTTTTTTCAGTGCCTCTGTAAAAATATCTTTAAAAAAAAACTAATATCGTGTTTTTGTAATCATGGCGCCCTTGCTCGGATTTTTTTTCAGCGCCTGTGTAAAAATAAATTTCTAAAAACTAATATCGAGTTTTTGTAGTCATGGTAATGTAGCCTTGGCCAGATTTATTTTCAGCACCTCTGTAAAAATAACTTTAAAAAAACTAATATCGTGTTTTTGTAATGATGGCGCCCTTGGTCAGATTTTTTTAGCGCCTCTGTAAAAATAACGTTCAAAAAACTACTATCGTGTTTTTGTAATAGCACCCCCCACACACACACACACACATACACACACGCACACTCCCCACAAACACACACATAAATTGATGCTTTTAATTCTACTAAAGTGCACAGCTAAAGTGGAACATTTCATAATTTCTTAATGATAATATAAGTTAGACCGCCAAGATTAATTCTTCACAAGATTTTGCAATGGAAACTTATGTAAATTTTGCTTTTGAAAGAAAAAAATGTTAATTTTTCATATTCATTTAAAAATTCGATAATATTTTTAGCATCCGAAAATGCCAATATCTGAAAACGTTTTTTTTTTTTTTTTTTTTTTTTTCCCCGCATCTGCTTAACCACTTTAAACTTCAAACACCACCCCGATTTATAAATTGAAAAATACACATGTAATTAAAATAAATAGATAAACCACTAAAATTGTAAAAGTCGTTTTACAAAAGAATGGATGAATATAAGTAAAGAGAAGCGCACGCGTGTTTCTGTTCAGTTTTCAATGCTGTTAGCCAATAACGTGGAAGTTCCTAAGAAGACAAATTACCATTTCGGCGGGGTTTCAAATTAACTAGATACGGGTTCTATAGATACCCAGGTTTCTGTAGTAATACCAGATGTGACAGTTTTTATTGATTATACCGTATTCTGAGATTTCTGGAGCTCTGTATCTTTATGGAGATAATAGAAATCGGATGTGGAGGTATTTTGCCATGAAATACTAATTAACATACGACACACGCTCGGCGTACAGGCCTCTGCGCAGAAAGAATAGTTAAAAACGAAAAAATAAAATATTGAATTAAGCAACTGTTATAGCAGTTTTATAATGTTTTGAGCAATAATACAAGTGGTGTATTACACAAAATTCCTCTTCAGTAGAGAATTATTAATTTTTTACATCTTTTTAGCTGTCCAAAACTTTTGACGACATTATTAAATAATTTTCATTGATACATACATAAAATTTTAAAAAATTCCCATTAAGGTGAAAACGAAAAATAACTTTGCCAATAAACCTTATAATTTTTTAGACACATTTCTTTTTTTTCAAGATATCGAGTGAAAAATAACTGGAAAATAATGAACACATATAAGCTTGTGGTAGGATAAAAACGTGTTATTCTTCTTCTTTTCAATTTTTTTCCACATTACGCAATTCAGGGGGCTGGTCACCCAGCTTCCGATTTCCCCTCACTAATGTAACGTCTATGGGCATTGGATGCATTCGTATATTTAAAATATCTCGTCGGGAAATTAATTTTTTTAACTTCTATTTTTTGTGTACACTTCCTAAAAGATGTCTTTTTTCCCCCCTTAGTTCTCAAAATATTTCTTAAGTATAGACTTAATTTTATATGAAGTGTTAAAATCTTACTCACAGTTTACCCGTTTTTAACACACAAAATATTAAATTCAGCATGGATTTTAGAAATATTTTGAAAACTAAGAAAAAAAAGAGACATCCTTTAACCTCTTGGGAACTAGCGACCGGTATTCGTGTCGCGTAAGGTGCTCAGAATCAGTTATTATTCTCACCAGTAAATGTTTATTGTAAGTTTTGCCTTATTTAATACGAGCATTTTCCCGATTCAATGAGGCAAAAATTTGTTTTAAAAAACCGGTGATAAAGGATTAAAAATTCTGTAAAAGACGCTCGTCCCGAAAGGGTTAAGAAGAGTACACAGAAAAAATATGTTAAAAATGTGAATTTCCCGAGAAGATATTTTAAATGCACGAATGCATCAAAAGTCCATAGACTTAACATTAAGGAGGAGAATTTCGAAGCTGAGGGACCAGACCCCTTAAGTATTTCTATTTTCTTTGACATATTTTAAATGCTGATTATTTGAAGAGGGTATTCAACTTTTATCGTAGAAAAATACTGATTTTTGATTATTAAAAAAAAAGTTCTTAATGCACTGCATAGTTACATAAGAAAAAAAAGCTGACAAAATTAGAAGTGAAACAATTCAGTATTATTAAAGTAATCGTGTCGTGGTCATATATTTAAAAATGCAATTTTGAGAAAAACTAGTTTCAATTTTATGTTATGATTATAACAGAATGCTTATTGTATTTTTTCTTTCTTTCTTTCTTTTTTTTTTTACTTACATAGAATCGTCTATTCCAGATTCTGGCCACATAAAGAAGTCTTAATTCCATTGATAAAGCCGCTAAAAATAAAAACTCGATTTTCCGAAATTTATAAGTTATGATTACGTGTAAATCCTTAAAGCGGTTCTCAAAAAAATATTTTTTAACGTTCAATAATACGAAAATTTCAGCTCATTTACAAACATAAAATAGTGTTCGACAGAAACTGAATTTCGGTTACCTCCCTAGTTTCGACCGAAAACGAAAGCGAAACTGTTTTAAAAATAAATTCAAAGTAATTAACATAAACATAAATATATGCATGTCATCTGAATAATGTTTTGCGTAGAAACGGCAGCACATAATAATTAATTAAAGGTTAATTTGATTAAAATAAAAATAATTAAATATAAGGTGCTATAAACATAAAAAATAATTTAATTTAAAAATAGCGAATTTAATCAATATTAGTAATACCTTCTAGATTTATCCCCTTATACGTAAATACATAGCAAGTGAAGCTCTTTGGATGGGAGTTTGAGGGAGGCTAGGGAGGGGCAGTTATAGTAATACCGAATATTCGGCAGTATTTTCGCCGAAACTAAGATTTTGGGCTGAAAACGAAAATGAAACCGAATATTCGGCCAAACTCTACATAATAGAATGAGCCTTGCAGGCTTAGCTATTGGAGTGATTTGTAATACAATAGATTCTTTTCTTTAAATTAATTACATCTCGAGTTAAAATTGATTGTTGTCTCATGACAAAAGTTTTCTTCCTCTTCCCGCACTGTCGCGTCCGGAAATTTGGTTCAAAACGCCACCTTTGACAGCATTTTCTGAAAGATCTTTTGCTTTTCTCAAAAAATATAAAAGACAGTTCGATTACAAAGTTTCTGATGGGCAATAAAAAATAGCTGGTATTTTCGGACACGTAAAGCAGTTAGCAGTTGTAATGAAATTTAACGGAAACCTTTAAAACAAAATTTTCATGCAATAAAATTCAAACAATACTACTTTTCAAAATAATACATTCAACGTTTAAAGAATTATTACTTTTCCGAATATTTTCTGCCCCCTCCCCTTCCTTCCTGCCTTGCGTACACACATGAATCGCGGTAAAAAAAAAAAGAACAAGATCTTCGAAAAACAGAAACTCCATTATTGGGCATAGCCTTTGTAAGTTTGCTCATTTCAAAGGAAACCAAAATACCTTATGTCCCAGGGAAAAGAGAGTACCGAAATCAGCCATCTATTGTCCACTCCACAGAAATTGGAAATGCATTCCTAATTTTCAACCGATAGCCGGTATAAATAAAGTGCCCCTGATGTGAAATCTGCTTCGTTTCCCTCGTTCTATACAGTGTTAAAGAACTACTCCGTCTTTATATTATTTGCCTGTGTCCTGAGTTATTTACTTATTTTCGTGTAATCTTAAGCATTTTTCTTATAGTAAGCTTGTGCTTACTTTTAAAAAAATAGTGTACAGTGTTCAGTATTATAAAATATCATCACTATCACAGCTCAGATATGCTGATGTTGCATTTTCAGGGGTCTGTCCAGACTTTTCTTATAGGGTCCTGTTTTTGTGAAATTGTAAAGTTTTTCTTATATTTGTGAAAATTCATATCATAATTTTGTGAATTTGAAATTATCTATATATTCAGGTTCTATTATATCAGATTCTTCATATATAAAAAAAGTTAAGCAATATGTTCTTTGATGAGTTCAGCTGTTTTGTTACAGGTCAGATTTTATTTTTAAATGATTAAATTTGTGCAAAGTTCAATTTGAAGTTGGAAAAATTCTTGAAATATCTGTTTGAGAGAAATAATTTTGTGAAGGGTCCTGTTTTGGGAAAAAAATTTTGTGAAGGGTCCTGTTTTGGGATAAAAAAAATTGTGACGGGTCCTGTTTCAGAATAAAAAATTTTTGTGATGAGTCCTTTAAAGAATCTAAAATTTTCCTAAACATATCCCTGATCTTGCAGAACAAGAACTGTGAATTGTACATGGAAAAGCAATATAAGGTAAGATTACTTATTATTAATTTTTTTTTAATTGTGTCTCTTTTACAAGAGTGTTTATTAGTTTGAATTTTTGCGAAATCTTCGAAATTTGTCTAATGTATTTCTTTCTTTTCTCTTTATAACTGTTGCGAAAAAAAAAAAAATCTGGGAGGAAAATTAAATGATATTTTTAATATTTCCCGAAATATGATTTATTTGTTGCTACGAACTAAATTGAATAACAGCGAAAATTGTAGTAATAATGTTAAAGAATATTTGTCTTTCATGCAATTTCAGACTATATATTTATATTTAAACTGTTTAAATAGCGAGATTCAAACCAAACGCTTCTCTGTGATATCTTTTTAATGTTGAAAAAATAAAGAAATAAAACCTTTTTAAAAAATAATTCACGTAAAATAGACGTCATTCTTGCCCTGAACAAAAATAATTTTTCTGAAAATTTTCACACCATAATTAGTATTTGTATCCGAGAGATTGTATTATATAAAATATTACTGAATTGTATAAAATAATGTTTTGCACTTTTGAGTTTTGACCCAACGGAATTGTTTTTGTTTCTTTTATTTTAAAATTTTATTTTCCATTTGGAGATAATTGTATGGAGATTGTTATTCGGATATACGAGGTAAAATTTGAATTAACTCATCAAGGTGATCGGAATTCGAAAATAGAGATAGCTTTTTTAGAAAAGTGTGGTGGAAAAAAAAGCCTCTAAATTGGCAACACTGGTCTAACATCAGACTTTTTTTTTAAGTGCAATGTTTTGCGGGGAATTATTTTTGTGCATAATACATTTCTATAGTATAAAATACTAATTTGGGTGTCATAATTATTTTAGGAATAAAGTTTTCGCTATAGCAATATACTCGTATATATTTTTAAAGTGATTTTTTATACATAATTTATATAGCATGTGTGTATGTGTGTGTATGTGTATGTATGTGTATGTATGTATATATATATATATATATATATATATGTATGTATATATATATAAGTATTTGCGCCCTTTTGTAAGGCAATCGACGCCCTTTTTATCCATTTTGCCACCGCCCTCTCAGTTATGCCAGTACGACCCTGATGCAGAAGCAGTTCGTATCCTAATTCATAGAATTTTGCCATGGCGAGGACACAGGTGTGTACGCATGCATTGTCTTGATGACAGAGAATTTTTTTCTTTGCCAAATATGGATGTTTTTCTTTCACAACATGGTTGAAACTATCCAACAAGTTGGAATAATATTCTCCATTAATCGTTTTACCTTTTTCAAGGTAATCGACGAGAAATATGCCGCATGAATCCCAAATTACTGTTGCCATGATTTTGTTTGCAGATAAAGTCGCTTTAGGCTTTTTTGGCGCAAGTTGGGCACGAAAAACCCACTGTTTGGACTTTTCTTTAGTTTCTGGTGTACAGAGATAAATCCATGTTTCATTAACAGTTATGAATCGATGCCAAAAATCATTTGGATTTCACTTTAGCTCCGCCAAACATTATTTTGAAATTGACACACGAGTGTGTTTAATGTCAATAGTGAGCAATTGCGGCACCCATTTTGCAGAAAGCTTATTCATATCCAAATTTGTTGTTAAAAATTTTTACACCCGTTCAATTGGGATGCCCACAGTCTCAGCAATCTCGTGCACTTTCACTCTCTGATCGTTTATCACAATATCATGGATATTTTCAATCGTTTCTTATGTCGTAACGTCAGTTGAGTGACTTTCTTCATCAAAAATGCTTGTACGGCACGTTTGAATTCAGCTGTCCAATATTTTATGGTTGGTAACTAAGGTTCATAGTCCCCATAAACTTTTCTAAGTTCCGCTTTAATCTCATCAATTGTTTTCTTTTTAGCTCACAGGCTATCAAAGCCTGAGAGCTAATGTGCCCGCCCGTTCTGTATGTATGTATGTATGTATGTATGTATGTATGTATGTACGTACGTACGTATGTACGTAACGCGATAACTCTTGATAGAAACATCCGATTTGCTTCAAAATTTTTTCCTAGGTTCATTGTGATAAGGCGCTTCCCTGATTAGATTTGGGAGTTCATTGGTTAAGGATAAAGGGGGAAAAACGGGGTTAGTCCACCCCCCTTAATTCAGAAAAATGGGTTTTTCATGCAGAATCATTCGATTTGCTCCGAATTTGGTATACCGGTTTATTATGTTAAGGAACATCTCTGATTAATTTTGGGGGTTCATTGGTTAAGGATAATGGGGGAAAAGGGGGGTTAGTCCACCCCCTTAATTCAGATAAATGGGTTTTTCATGCAGAATCATTCAATTTGCTCCGAATTTGGTATACCGGTTTATTATGTTAAGGAACTTCCCTGATTAGTTTTGGGAGTTCATTGGTTAAGGATAAAGGGGGAAAAACGGGGTTAGTCCACCCCCCTTAATTCAGATAAATGTGTTTCTCATGCAGAATGATTCGATTTCCTCCGAATTTGGTATACCGGTTTATTATGTTAAGGAACTTCCCTGATTAGTTTTGGGTGTTCATTGGTTAAGGATAAAGGGGGAAAAACGGGGTTAGTCCACTTCCCCCCCCCCCCCCCCCTTAATTCAGATAAATGTGTTTTTCATGCAGAATGATTCGATTTGCTCCGAATATGGTATACCGGTTTATTATGTTAAGGAACTTCCCTGATTAGTTTTGGGGGTTCATTGGTTAAGGATAAAGGGGGAAAAACGGGGTTAGTCCACCCCCCTTAATTCAGATAAATGTGTTTCTCATGCAGAATGATTCGATTTGCTCCGAATTTGGTATACCGGTTTATTATGTTAAGGAACTTCCCTGATTAGTTTTGGGAGTTCATTGGTTAAGGATAAAGGGGGAAAAACGGGGTTAGTCCACCCCCCCCCCCTTAATTCAGATAAATGTGTTTTTCATGCAGAATGATTCGATTTCCTCCGAATTTGGTATACCGGTTTATTATGTTAAGGAACTTCTCTGATTAGTTTTGGGGGTTCATTGGTTAAGGATAAAGGGGGGAAACGGGGTTAGTCCACCCCCCTTAATTCAGATAAATGTGTTTCTCATGCAGAATGATTCGATTTGCTCCGAATTTGGTAAACCGGTTTATTCAGGCTATCAAAGCCTGAGAGCTAATGTGCCCACCCGTTCTGTATGTATGTATGTACGTAACGCGATAACTCTTGATAGAAACATCCGATTTGCTTCAAAATTTTTTCCTAGGTTCATTGTGATAAGGCGCTTCCCTGATTAGTTTTGGGAGTTCATTGGTTAAGGATAAAGGGGGAAAACGGGGTTAGTCCACCCCCCTTAATTCAGAAAAATGTGTTTTTCATGCAGAATCATTCGATTTGCTCCGAATTTGGTATACTGGTTTATTATGTTAAGGAACATCCCTGATTAGTTTTGGGGGTTCATTGGTTAAGGATAAAGGGGGAAAAGGGGGGTTATTCCACCCCCTTAATTCAGATAAATGGGTTTTTCATGCAGAATCATTCAATTTGCTCCGAATTTGGTATACCGGTTTATTATGTTAAGGAACTTCCCTGATTAGTTTTGGGGGTTCATTGGTTAATGATAAAGGGGGAAAGGGGGGGGGTTAGTCCACCCCCTTAATTCTGATTAGTTTTGGGAGTTCATTGGTTAAGGATAAAGGGGGAAAACGGGGTTAGTCCACCCCCTTAATTCAGAAAAATGTGTTTTTCATGCAGAATCATTCGATTTGCTCCGAATTTGGTATACCGGTTTATTATGTTAAGGAACATCCCTGATTAGTTTTGGGGGTTCATTGGTTAAGGATAAAGGGGGGTTAGTCCACCCCCTTAATTCAGATAAATGGGTTTTTCATGCAGAAACATTCAATTTGCTCCGAATTTGGTATACCGGTATATTATGTTAAGGAACTTCCCTGATTAGTTTTGGGAGTTCATTGGTTAAGGATAAAGGGGGAAAACGGGGTTAGTCCACCCCCCCCCCTTAATTCAGATAAATGGGTTTTTCATGCAGAATGATTCGATTTGCTCCGAATTTGGTATACCGGTTTATTATGTTAAGGAACTTCCCTGATTAGTTTTGGGGGTTCATTGGTTAAGGATAAAGGTGTGAAAACAGGGTTAGTCCACCCCCCTTAATTCAGATAAATGTGTTTTTCATGTAGAATGATTCGATTTGCTCCGAATTTGGTATACCGGTTTATTATGTTAAGGAACTTCCCTGATTAGTTTTGGGTGTTCATTGGTTAAGGGGAAAGGGGAAAAGGGAGGTTAGCCCGCACCTCTTAATTTAGATAAATGGGTTTTTCATGCAGAATGATTCGATTTGCTCCGAAGTTGGTATACCGGTTTATTATCTTAAGAAGCTTCCCTGATTCGTTTTGGCGATTCATTGGTTAAGGATAAAGGGGGGCTAGTCCACCCCCTTAATTTAGATACATGTTTTTTTTTTGCAAGATTATTCGATTTGCTCCAAATTTGGTATACCGGTTTATTATGATAAGGAGCTTCCCTGATTAGTTTTGGAGGTTCACTCGCTAAGGAGGATAAAGGGGGAAACGGGGGCTAATTCCCCTTCACTTATTTTTTTGAGTGGCATTATTCTTTAAAATAAGAGTATAATATACAATTAGTGTGAATAGTCTGTGAGCTCAATGCCATCAGTTTAGCTGGGCACTTTTCTTTTTTATTCAAAAACAGGTTTTTTATCACTGCTCAATATGCAATTTTTTTCATTTTTGAAATATTACCAAAGTTGTTTTATTCAAATGGCTTCCACTCACAAACTAAACAACTTAGTGACTTGGCAAATGGCCAGATTTGATGTGAAAGATCACTTTTCGAAATAAATCCTTTTTTAAATTCTAGTAGCACCATCTCTGGCTGAGGCCAGGTACTTATCATACTGCCCTCGTATGTGTATACAAGATGCAAGCATATTTTTCTACTAGTTTTTTAGTTGTTATAAAAATACTCATCACGGTAGTTTGAGGGAACCATATAGTCATTGAAAAGATGATGGAATCACAAAACTAAATGCTTTTTTATTAATTTCATGTTTGCTAAAGCTTTGATTTTATCAAGTTCAAAAAATGTCTGTATTGTCCGTATCACAAATTTCTGTATTGTCTTTTAATGATAGTCTTCCACAGAGGCAGTACCTTGTATAGGGCACTTTTGTCACAGCTCCACCTATATTTCCATATTCATTTTGCTAAAATTAAGCATTAATTTTTATTAAAATGTTGGCTACTTTCAAGGCTACTTACTCTTTCAAGCTAGGTGCGACTTCTCATACCAAAAAGGAAAAAAAAAAATGTTAATATAGCAGCTACAGTTCTGAAATTGAGCATATAGGCATCTAAGACATTAGGCTTCAATATTCCACATCAACCATCGCAGTACAAATATTTTATGCACATTCGGTACAATAATTATTGAACCACCCTCGTATTATTAATTTTTATGTTTTATTTATATTCTTTTAATATTAATAATTAGTTTATGTATTTATATCTTTTAATTTAATATTAAGTCATATTCTAACGATAACAGCCGAAATTAATTTAAAAAATATTATAACACTAATTCCTTTGTAATTGTACCCCTTTAAATATGTTTTTCTCTCATACTTTTCATAATTTGAACTCTGGATAATTCAAACATTTCTTGTGGTCCCGACGAGTTCGAATTAACGAGACCCGACTGTATATCCATCAGCATATACTAAACTGTCAACTATTCCATTTTTTAGTTATCACTCCTTCCGAATAGTAATCTTTGCCTAATTTTAGTGCTAATTAATTGCAGAATTCTGCGATTAAATATGGTAAGGATTACGATTCGGAAATAGTGTTAACACAAAAAAGCGACAGTTTGCAACTATGCATTTTTATGAAAAAATACATGACATTTACAGAAATTAATATTTATATGCTGAAGAATGAAACAATCTTTTTCAATTTCCTATAAAAGGTGCATATCTTGAACTTTACGCGATTTCTTCTGCATAAAAAATCTTTTGTGATGAGTCATTGAAAATCAGATTAAATTAAAAATTTGACACCATTATCGGAAAGATTCGATGCTTTCATAGAAAAAGGAGAAACACTGCTCGATTGCTTTCTTTCAGAATAACAGTACATTGCAATTATATCTACTTACAAATGAAGGTGACTTCGTAAGTGTGCAGAGCACAGCCTTAGCATGAACAGCGTTCAAAATAAATGGAAAAATCACTAACGTGATTTTTATACTCATATGCAATAGCAGGTAAAAAACCTCAAACATTCAAAACATCAAGCTGATGCTCGTTGGCTAAAAACAGAAAATATTCTTTTCAGGTTAGATATCTAAATAATAATTAAAAAAACAGCCAATTAAAAGTTATCCAACTGTCATAAGAGGAAATCGAACTAAAAGCATATTCATTATTCAGTCTTTTGACGGCGCCGTATCAACAAGTCGCCGCCATCAATTCCTGATATAAATTTCAAATACCACTAGAATATAAAAACACGATTTCTGTTTTCCCTTCATTTTGATCAAAATAGCATTAAAATGATTTGAAATAGTAAAGACTACGTAGTTTTTAAGAAGGAAAGTTTTTTTTCTTCTATGCATGAATAAATAAAATTTTGAATGCAAGACAGATTGAGCTTGAGTCAGTCCAAGCCCAAAAACTAATATAAAAATCGAGTCCGTTTTATCTCCATTTCCTACGTATGCGACACATTACGTCATATATAAGCGTTTTGATAAAAAAGAATGCAAAAGCTTGGAAATGGGAAGGAAAGGAAATAGTAATTTAGGCTTCATTTTTTCGGAAGCGCTATTGCACTGGGTTCCGGAACCCTGTATTTATGAGCTTCGAGGAATTCCTGCCAATATTTAAATATTTAGTAAAAACGGAGAAGTACCCGGTGGCCTCCGACACAAATTAAGCCTTGTATCGTATATTTAAAATGTCTTCTCGAGAAATTAATATTTTTAACACCTTTTTTTCTGTGTACTCTTCTTAAAGGACGTCTCTTTTTTTCTTAGTTTTCAAAATATTTCTAAAATCTATGCTGAATTTAATATTTTATGTGTTAAAAGCAGGCAAACTGTGAGTAAGATTTTAACACTTGATATAAAATTAAGTCTATACTTTAGAAATATTTTGAGAACTAAGAAAAAAAGAAACATCTTTTAGGTAGTGTACACACACACAAAAAAAAAGAAGTTAAAAATATTAATTTCCCGAGGAGATATTTTAAATATACGAATGCATCAAATGTCCATAGACTTTACATTAGTGAACGGAAGTCCGAAGCTGAGTGACCAGCCCCCTTAAGATAGTTTGGATTCCAGCCCATGAAGCCAGAATAAGGATAAAAATTATCTCTTCTATCTTCCAAGAGATCATTCACTCTAAAGCTGTGTGCATATCACATTTTCAACAATCGGCTACAAAATCCCATATATTATTTTCCTGCTATTTCTTTAACAAATGTTCTGTGATCATAAAAAAAAAATTGTGGTGATAAACATGGGATTTCATCCGTTGACCTCTGACCTGCAGCCAAGCTTTTTAGAAAACTCACCACATCAAAGAGAGTGACTGACTACATAAAAGGTTCCACTGAAGCTGAACCTTTAATGATAACTAACCGCTCACTCCTCTCCTGTACCGAGGGTTCCAGAGGTATTTTGCACTACCGTATATCTTGGTATTTATCGCGAAGCAATGTTACGAACAGCTTAAATAGAACACTGTTTGGGGCAAAATCTGCCTGGCCTCAAATAGGAAAATAATATGCTTGTTTAGGAAAATATCAACAAGAATTATCGACATGATTAGCGACTTTTACTGATAAGGATTAGGCCTTATTTCTAATTATCCTAATCTTATTTTTCAATTACAATAAAAATGTCTGTATTTATTTGTATTTAATTCTTTTAAATTTTTTTTAATAATAATAAAAAATGAACATATTAAATTAAATTAATTTTTGAGTTTAAGTAGAAGGTACTTTTTTCTGAATGATGTCTCATAGTTTTAATGTAACAAGATTTCGATAAAAAAATTTCAGCCAAAAAATCTTTGATGACACGATGGCTTGATGTTAAATAGAATAGTAGTGCAATTTGTTGTATGAGTCTGAATTAAGTAGAGCTCTTAAAATCTGTTAAGACTTTTTCATTTACAAAATAAATATTGTCAAAATTGACATAATGGCCGGGATCCAGATAGATTTTGCGCTTTTAGCGAAATGAGATTAACCAATCAAAAGCCTGCATTTTTGCGAACATTTCGCTGTTTTAAGTAAGGAAATTTTTCGATTGGTCAATCTTGTTCCGTTAACAGCGCAAAATCTATCTGGATCCGGACCAATAAATGGATATAAATAATTGAATTAATATAAATATTTACTTTTAATTGATTCTTTTAAATAGTTATATAATGAATAATTTTTAATCGAACAGTGATGAACTGTAAATATACGGTATTTTATGTGCGTGTTGCGTGCTTTTTTCTTTCTAAAATTTATTTTAAAAATCGAAATTTGCTTAATACACACACGAAGGCACGGGATTTGACATCATAGTTGACATCTGTATAAATTATCATTGATCGTTAGAGTCCTCCATGGATCGGGAGGCCCGTAACCAGATGGGGGCGAGGTGGGCTGAGCCCCCCCCCCCACACTAGCCTCCTCTCGAGCCCCCCCTCCCCTAACCATTTCACAATTTTTATTATTTTTTTCAACCACATATATATTTCAACTAACCTGAAAAAAAAATTTTTGCAAGAAAAACATTGTGATATTTAAACTGCCTTGAATCGAATTTTATAATTTTTTTTTAAATTCAGAAGCATGTTAGTTTTGCTGTGTTATCTTGCGGTAAAATTCTCGAAATGCAAGCTGAATTGGAACATTTCCTTCTCCTGAAAAATTCTAGTCCAGATCACCATAAATTAAACCAGTCACCTGCCACATGTTTGGTATATAGTAAATAATCTTTTGCATCTTGTTAATGATGGTTCTTGTCCGCATGAACGGAAATAAACATGTGTTATTCGAGCTCATCGGTAATTAAAGAAGTTCTAAAAACGTGCTCTGTTAATCGTTTGCATTTTGACAATATGCGTTTAGTTGACAGTAGATTTAGATAACGATGAGATATCGCTTATAACGTAGTATCCTTTTAGAAAGATATAAGACTGTCAATTTATACAAATGGAATAAGGAAAAATATTGTATGAACGTCATTAATTGTTTCATGTCATAGGTTTGGGCAGAGCATGTTCGGCTTATTATGCTGGGGTATATTAGGAAATCGGAGGAGTTGTATTCCTGTTTGGTTTATTTAACTTAACTATTTTTTTTCTTTTGTTCATGACTTTGAAAACTGTTTTTTCTAATAACAATTAAACATGCAGCGAAAAAGTATGATTACGGTAAAATCTATTATAAGGCTTTTCACAAAAATATCTTCATTTAAGCAGTGGATATTAAATTTAAATCTGTTTTCAAGTTTGAAACTGCTAATTTCTGAGACATTTGCGTTCAGTAGCGCCAACTTATAGAAGCCCATAGGGCGCGGGCCCTCCCAATAATTATATCTCTCCGCCCACCCAATTTCAATCGATTTAATTCGTATTTTTTTTTTTCTTTATGGTTTTATTAAATTAACGTTCTCAAAATAATTTTGTCTGAAAAATAGTAAGGACATCCATTAGACTTACAGGAGCACTGAAAACCCCTTCTGCGGATGTATAGTTAAATTTCTCAAAAAAAAAAAAAAAAAAAAAAAAAATGCTGCATATTTTGAAGCTATTGTATTGATAAAGCACTTGGTGACTAAAATGTACGCTTTTCTTGACATTTAGTTTTTTGCATTTTCAATAGTTAGCCATTCCAATGTTATTTAAAATAAATATTTATGTATTTATAAGGAAGAACTTAAAAGAATATAACTTAATAAAATTCTTTATAAAATTATAATTAAATTATAACAATTTAAAAATTTGCTTAGCAAAAACATTAATTAATTTTGAATTATCATCTTTAGACATTCGCTCCTCCCCCCTCTGTCAATCCACATAAATACAATCTAAGGGAAAAAATTCTATGTATTATTTTACTCAAAAATTTTTGAGCCCACCCAATATTTTTGAAAAGTTGACGCTTCTGTTTGCGTTACTGATAAAGGTATGAAATTTGCAAATATGGTTATTCACGCTCAAAGAATTGAACTGCTTTTTACGTTTCATAAAGTTGTTTTCAAATCTAAACCAGCTACTTTCTGACAATTTGCGAAAACTATTGCTAAAAGAATAAAATTTGTAAGTGTTTTACGCTATCAGAAAGTAATGGCTTATTTTGACGATTTAGACTGGTTTTCATGACATGACAACGACATAATGGTAGTCATCCTGTAGCAATTGTCTGTAACTCAAGATGTACGAAATGTATAGGAAAATGGAGAACGCTATTGGATTCTTAGGCGCATTGACGTGAGAACTTATTAATTTTTAGACAAGTGAAGGAAAGTTAGTTCTTGAATGTGTCCAGAACATTCTCGTTGTCACGTGAGAGAAAAATATTTTTAGAGACCCTTACAACTGGAGAATATTACTATAATATTGGCCTACATTTAATGAAAACTGTTCACTAATTTCGAAAAAGAGCGGCTTTCACCGAAAATAATGATAGGTGCCTCTTTTTTGAAATCAGGAAATACATGTAAGCATTCTCAAACTTTTTTATTCTTTTCTTTCTTTCTCTATCTCTTTACCGAAATCGTTTCATTAATGTTGAAAAATCAGGAAAAACCGCTAGAAGTTGCAGAAAAAATCGCTAAAATTTCAATAATTACAGAGGAAAACATTTACTTTATTGGGTTAAAGATGAAAATAGGATTTTTTTTTACGAATGTCAAAATGTCGCCGCAAAACCACGAAAAATTCTAAAATTGTTATAAAGATTCCAAATAAACTTTATTGAAAAGAGGACATAATTTATTATATTTAGCTAAAAGATTAAAACTCGATTCCTTTTACTAATGTGGAAAAACTCCGCAAATAATAATTAAAAAAAAACTAAAAATTGTACAAAAAATCGCCAAAAATGCAAAAATAGCAGAGGACAAAATTTAGTACAATGATATAAAACATTGTAACAGGAAATCTTTCCCGAATGTTCCGAAATTGGCGCGAAACGCGAAAAAACATTAAAAATCGCGGAAGACAAAATGTACTATATATTAGGCTAAATGTTTGAAACCGAATTCCCTTGTGTCAAGAAATCTCCTCGGAAGACAAAAGAATTGCTAAAAATTGCATTGAAAATTGCAAAAACTTCAAAATCGTCGAGCAGAAAAATTACGATATTAGGGCTAAAAATCTGAAACTGAATTTATTTCCAAATTAATTATTTTACCCTTAAATCTCAATATTTGTAAATCGAAATTTTACTCGAACAACAGTTAAAAAGTTGGTTTACGGTATTAAATTTTTAGAGGATTAGCGCATAAATAAGTTTACCTAATAAGAGCGTGCAATGTTAAATCTATATGATTTTAAGTGGTCCGCTTCCCCCTTTCCCATAATCTGATAATTTCTGAAACAAATTTATACTTAATCGTTAGCTTAAACGATGATGGATATTGTATTAAAATTTCAAGGCAATTACCGGCGATGACGTTTTAAAACTAAATGTACGCTAAAAAGCGGGGATGTTTGTATTTTGTTTTTCGAAGCCCATGCAGAAAAAACAAATCGCTGAAGTGGCTTTCGGAAAAGAATTATGTTGAAAAGATTAATATTAATATTATTTTTTTTCAAACGGATTGAACCATTCGTAAGAAAAATTAATGCTAAATAAGTATTATATTATTATTATTATTATTATTATTTTGTATTTCGATCCAAAGCGCGGATGCAGATTTTTAAACGTTGCAAAAAAATAAATAAATAAAAAATAAAATAAAATAAAAATAATAATAATCATAATAATAATAAAAAATATCGAAACGTCGTCTAAAGGAGTTTTTTTTAATGGGTTAGTATTCATATTTTTAAAAACAGATTGCATTGTCGAAGTGAAGAAAGTGCCAGTTTTAAACGAGTACTTTTTATGTTTTTTTTTTGTATTTCAAACAATAAAATTTATGCAAGATGGCTGGGGTGGAGAGGCACGAAAAATGACGTTTCAAAAGAATATTTTTGAAAGGGTTAATATTAATATTTTTAAATGAATTGTACCTTTAGAAAGATAAAAATGTGATAATACGGTTATATATTTTATCTTTTCCGTATCTCGATTCGTCTTGCAGAAATACGGAAAAAAGTATGATTAATCCGTTCTTCCCAGCTTTTAAAACTGTGGAACGTGATTTCCGCCACCACGCTGCGACTTTTCATGCCATTTTGTGATGTTTATCATGGTTTTTAAATAATATATCGGCTAATTAACAAAAAATGAAAAATCGGAGCCACAGGTGCATCAGGACTTGTTTTGAACTACCCTCACCTACATATTCAGGCCTCTACGTGTGGTAGATATTACTATCCATTCCGAGTACACAAACCATCTTTCTTTTATTAATATAGATTACTTTTGACTTTTGAATGAATTGAATTACTGTAAAATTATGCACAGTAATATAATAAATTATAAACCACAACCCAAATCAGTGCTCAATGCTCGATTTTTCTTCATTCTACTTTTGTTAAGTAACCAACTGCTTAAATCTTTTTTTTAACACCTGTTAATAATTTCTACTTATTATATCAATTGTGAATGTAATCGGAAATATTTTTGCATACTACATACTCAATAAAGTAAAATATGTAATAGGTTTTGAGAATTGGAAAATTCACGAAACCAGTTGAAATGCATGATTTTTTTCTTTTTAAAATTTTAATGAATTTTTTTCATATTAGGTATCTTGTGCAATCTATGTTTTTGCATTATACACAGTAAAAACCTGCTAGGACTTCACGAGATGCGGAAAAATTCTATTTTAGATAGGTTTTTGTCTCAGCAGATACACTGCTCCTAATTTGTTTTGTATTCTTTTCATCGGATCACGATTTTTTTCTTCCGTTTAAAAATTTTGCTATAAAAATTCCGCTATAGACAGGTTATGTTATAAATGGTTCGTTTATAGACAGTTCCATTTTCGCTGATTTTACTGTATTTTGTTTGCACAAGAGATTTGGATTGTTAAAAGATGTTAGCCCCACAAAAATATTTCAGACCCCCCCCCCCCCCTGACATTACTCGCTGGTTACGGCCCTGGCTTGTACCCGACCCGAACTGGAAATTTCTGCTTAAAGTCAGCCTAAAACCCGACAAAAAAATTTCATCAACACGAAAGCCGACCCGAAGCTGATACACACCAACGCGAACCCGATCCAAACCCAACTATTCAAACGCAGTCCGAAGTGAAAGAAAATTAATCCATATTTTAATGCAATTTTGAATTGGATATTTGAGGATATAAGTTTCAAAACTCGCCTTATCAAAAAAAAAAAAAAAAAAAAAAAAAAAAATCGTTTTTTTCTCTATCTATTTCTACTGGTAAACCTGCACCGAAAAAACACTACAATCTGCAAAACAAAACTAGTTTTATACTGTATTTCTGGCTTTGTAAAATCTTGGTTTTCAATGAATACTAATGGGCGCATTTAGAGGCTTTTCGCGAATTACGTAAATTTGATTTTCTGGATAAGACAAGTTTTAAAACTCATCGTCCTCAATTACATATCTATTATCGATTTTATCTTTTTGTATAAAAAACGAACACATATACACTCATTAATATTCGGGTATATAGTTTTTTTAATTTGAAAATTATTTAAGACTCTTTTTTGAAAAAAAAAAAAAAAAAAAAAAAAAAAAAAAAAAAAACAAGTCAATATGAACCCTACCCGTACCCGAAACATTTAAAGTCAACCCGAACCGCAACGGGAAAAAAAAGAAAAAAAAAGCGTCAATCCGACCCTGGGGATCGAATCGGGTTACGAGACTCTATGCAGGACCCTATTGACCATTGCATAAAATCATTGAGCGGCAATTTTCTATTTGAATTTCCGCAACCATGTAGCAATATTTGTGATCAAATTTAAAAATAACTATTACATTTTAATACGTTAAAATATGTTTGAAATGTTTTATTTTATCTCCGATTTTTCTCCAGAAAGGTATTAAAATTTAGGGTACGCGTGTTACATTAGAGCGCTGCATAATCAGAAAATTACGGTAATGTTGATAAGGATTTTAAACATTTAAAATAAATTAATACTTTAATTAAATATTTATTAAGAATAGTAGTTTTACTGAAATAACAGTGATAAATGATGAATTAAAAATAAGTGATATACTTTTTTTTTCAAGTACGCATTCTGCACTGCGATATGTCGGTACTGTTTAAAGTAAATAATAATGATAATAATAATTATAATAAATATTTCAATAAGTGTTGCAGTGCCAACTTCACTGCATAACGGAAAATCTCAAACTTCAATTTCTCCTTCTTTTCTTTCAAAATCATCAATACTTTCATAGTATGAGAAATGTTGTTTTCAATTATCTAACACGTAAAATAAATACTCTTAATAATTTTAATAAGATGTAAAGTGTATTTTTTTTTCTTTTTTTTTCAAAATTTAGTTGCTTCATTGCTGCCCAAATCTTGTTTTCTGTGCACAGAGTAATTATTCACATAGTTGAAAATATGGTATATTACTCTAGTTTACGGACTTCTACACTGACACACTTATCATATAGGTACCTCACTTGTTAAATAGGAGTCGAGTCCACCACTGGTAGGGACCACTGGTCTCCCATTTCCAGAATGTGAAATTTCAAGAGTGGGTCAATGCGAAAACATCATTAGCAGTAAATGCCTCGCCACTCAAAAGCAAGGAAATGCTGTGGGGAAAATAGTCTAGGCAATAGAGACCGTATAGGGACTCTACCTAGCAAAATTAATGGTAGTACTGGAAATTGGCTTTCTAGATGTTTTTTGGGTCGCTGAATCCGAATTTGTAACTTCCCACCAAATTTTCCCCCGGCAACCCCCCAAATTTTGGTAAAAAGTCCCCCCAAAAAGGTTTTTATTAAAAAATTCCATTTTTTTTATTGTTTTAGGGGAAAAGTAGCTAGAAATTCAGAAAGTAGACAAAATTTGCAACAAATTAGATATATGACATTATGACTTAGGATGAAGGGGAAGGGGGGATCTGCCTCGGAACATGCGCCGCAGTGCTGCGTGGACTAAGTTGCGCAATTCCACTTAACCACTCACACGTTTACATTAGCCCTCCCATCTTCCCTCGGAACTTACTCTATAAGGTTTACTTTAAGTTTTTTGGGTCGCTGAATCCGAATTTTTAACTTACCCCCAAAATCCCCCCCCCCCCCCCCAAATAGTTGCTTTTAACTTAAATTTCTTATTGTTTTAGGGGAAAAGCATTACAAAATTCAGAAACTAGACAAAATTTGCAACAAATAGGATATATGACATTATGACGTAGGATAAACGGGGAGAGAGGGGGCTGCCTCGGAACATTCCCCGCGAGCTTTTCTCAAAAACCAAATTTTTTCAAAAAATCAATTTTTTGGGGGGTTGTCGGGGGAAATTTTGGTGGGAAGTTACAAATTCGGATTCAGCGACCCAAAAAACATCTAGAAAGCCAATTTTCAGTACTACCATTAATTTTGCCTGATAAAATCCCCTATTGCCTGGACTTCATCATTTAGTGCACGTAGCGCCGCAGTGCATGTTCCGAGGTAGCCCTCACCCTCCCCGTTCATCCTAATTCATATTGTCATATATCCTATTTGTTGCAAATTTTGTCTAGTTTCTGAATTTCGTAATGCTTTTCCACTAAAATAATAAGAAATTTAAGTTAAAAACAACTATTTGAGGGGGGTTTCGGGGGGGAAATTTTTGGGGGAAAGTTAAAAATTCGGATTCAGCGACCCAAAAATCTTAAAATAAACCTTATAGAGAAAGTTCGGAGGGGAGATGGGAGGGCGAATGTAAACGTGTGAGTGGTTAAGTGGAATTGCGCAACTTAGTTTACGCAGCACCGCGCGCATGTTCCGAGGCAGATCCCCCCTTCCCCTTCATCCTAAGTCATAATGTCATATATCTACTTTGTTGGAAATTTTGTCTACGTTCTGAATTTCTAGATACTTTTTCTCTAAAACAATAAAAAAATTGATTGTTTTAATAAAAACCTTTTTTGGGGGCTTTTTACCAAAATTTGGGGAGGTTGCCGGGGGAAATTTTGGTGGGAAGTTACAAATTCGGATTCAGCGACCCAAAAAACATCTAGAAAGCCGATTTCCAGTACTACCATTAATTTTGCTAGGTAAAATTCCCTATTGCCTGGACTAAAACTATTTGATTTGAAAAAAATTACAATGTGAAAGTTGTTTTCTTTACTTGTACTTTTCATGGGTATTCATAATTTTAAACCTAGAAGACCAGGCTGTAAAAAGTTAGAAGACAACGAGTCTGGTAATCTGCTTAATAAAACAAATCACATTGAAATATTTGTGGCAACGACAAACAGACTAAGAGTGTTCTGTTAATTAAATAATGCAGTCTGTTTTTTTTTTTTTTTTTTTTAATCGGCTTCCTTTTTTTAAAAGTATTTAATACTTTGAAAGATACAGCGGTTTTTTAAAACTATTCTTTAAAGGAAAAAATATATCGATCCGTTACTTAAGTCACAGAACCATTTTATTTCCATAATTTCCTTAAAGGTATTCTCAATTTTTAATATACTTTCTCACATAATTAAAAAGTGTTTCTCGTATACCTGTCTGCCTGTGTTCTAGATTTCTTAAATATGCTTGTAAAGGTGTGTAATTTACATATGTTAGTGAAGCTCAGAATGTTTGTTGTTATAAATGCTGTGTTTAATACACCAATTATAAGTTATCAATAGTGTACAGGGACTCGTAGAAGAATTCGGATTGTCTATGGGCGATAATTCTTTTAAATACATTTTAATGACGTTATATACTTAAAATTTATTTTATCTTTATTTATGGGAAAATTTGTATAGCTAAGATTTACTTTCGAACGCAGTGCCTTATTCGGTAAAATAAGGAGAATGTGCTATTGGCTGGTTCTGTACCCCATTCTCCCACATAAATAATTTACAAATCATCCTTGTATAGGCAGTGATGTAGCTGACGGCGCGATGCGGGAGAACGACGCCCCCTCACATTTTTGTTTTACCTTAAGCGCCTCCTTGCTTTCCATTTTCAAGAGGGACCTAGAGAACGCAGACCTCCCAAATCTATTACTTTTTTTTTAAATCATAAGCACACTAATAATTTAACCATTTTAAGAAGAAATGCATGCATTGATTTTTAATATCTTCCAATAAAGTTGAAAAGTGTTTATGATTTTGAATTGTCTGTCTGCCTATCCACTTATTCCTCCAAAAGGCTGAAACGCACTTTATTTTTGTACCTTTTGGAAATAAATAGTAATCAGTGGTGTAGTGGAAGGGGGACGGCGTCCCCTCGCTTTTTTATTTTATCTCGAGCGTCCCCTTACTTTATATTTTCAAGGGGGACGCTAGAGACGCGGGAGGACGCAGACTTCCGAAACTTATTATTATTATTTTTTTTATGAACACACGGATAAATTAACAATTTTAGAAATAAGGTATTGATTTTTAACACTTTTCAACAAAGTTAAAAGTTATTTGCTGTGCTGCTTCACCTATTCACATTTTATCTTCCATAAGTTTGCTTGGATTGCGGCAAATTTTTATGTATATTTTTGAGGATCAGTGTAATATATCACTATTGTAAATGTTGTGTATATCATCAGTATTTCGTTTACGCGAAAACAAAAAAAGGATCTTTCATATTACGCTTTACTGGCACCAATTGTTTGAAATAGACATTTATGAGGTTATAATATTTTAAATATAACGAAAATGACATTTGAAATTCGTTACATATTCCCTATCGGAAATAGAATTTAACGTTCGTTTAACAGAACGTTAAAAATATCGAAAACTATGAGAAACGATATTATGGAAAGCGGTGCGCGAAACATTTATAGTACTTTTACAAGGCCACACAAAAGAATCCATATCGTTGTCATCTATGGGCTCAGTTGCTTAAACGTGATTTCGATTATATTATCAGGGCTAGGCAGTTTAATGTAGTAAATTTTGTCTTCTGCGATTTCTGAATTTTTTGTGATTTTTTTAATTCGATTTTCATTGAGTTTAACGTTTTTCCACGTTCCGTGGTGATTTTTTTGTCATTCGTAAAAAAATTTCGGCTACAATGCTTTAGCCCAATATAGTAAATTTTGTCCTCTACAATTTTTAAAGATTTTTCGAGTTTTTGGCGTTTTGCGATGATTTTTCCACATTAATAATTTTTTTTTTCGTCGCCGAAAAAAGACGAAGCGGGCCAAAGGGGGTCTTTGCCAAAGGGGGTCTTTTTCAAAAAAGGGAACTTTAGGGGCGAAATGGCACCATTTGGAAGCTGTGCATTATGCATTTTATGTAATTTTTTTATATTATGCTGAACATTGTATGTAAATGATATTTGTATACAGAGTCACACAAAAATATTCAAATACACTATCATCTATGGCTATGGTCGGCTATTTCTTGAAACGCGTTTTGCAGCTGGTTTAAATTTTAGTGTTTTATGTGATGCGCGTATAATTTTTAATTTCTATATATGGCCACTCAAAATAATTCAAATGAATTGATTATCATTTATAAGCAATTATTGCTTGATGTGTGTTTAAACTGAACAAAATTTTATTTTTGATAAAAAAATGTTATACATGCTTTTTCATCACACATTATTGCTCTAAAATTGATTTTAACACTATTTCTACAAAGAGGTGTCTTTCAAATTTTAACTTAAAATTATTCTTTAAGTTCAATCCTTTCTCTAAAATTAATTTTTTGATTTTTCATAAAGTAATTGTTAAATTAATTCAGCCATATCATCTTCCTCCATCTCATTCATCCCTGATCGAAAAATATGCATATGGTATAGGGTAGACCGGGGCTATTTGGCCATAGGGGCATGTTGGCCCAGTTGCGATATTTTTTTTAACTTTGCGTTAGATGACATTGTCAGTCCAGCCAAGTATGCGTTGCTTCGCTTTCCTCCTCCAACATCAGCACCATTGAAGTCGTTAAAGAATTATTGAAGTCGTCCGTTAAAGAATTATTGAGAATTTTCAAAATTTTGCAAAGGTGACTAAATTTCCTCGCTTATAAATAATCGTTTTTTATTCGTTTGTAGATAACATTTTAGATTTTGATATATAATAATTCAGAAAAATAATTGTTCGTAGTTATTGCAGGGCAAGTTTTTTTATTGAAATACTTTCAGAAAAATTCCTTACAGTCATGAAAAACAAAAATGGCGATACGGGGTTAGTTGGCCCATTTGGCACGAGGCATGTTGGCCCCGGGCCAACATGCCCCGTAGGAATTTGGTTCTGGGGTATTAGAATTTTGATAGTTTTAATGAATTATTTTAATAAACATTTATTATTATTTTAATTAATTTATTATTAATTAATTGTAAGGAATTATTTTATTAATTGAATTCCTAGTTATTCCAATCAATCTTTTTAAAAAATGAAGTTATAATGTTGTTTACCTCCTTTCCAAATGAAATCAGCTGCTCCTGTGGTACAAAAACATTTATAACTTTCGTAATTATAGAAAAATCCCTGTTGGCTTGGTCTACAAGCGCAGGTTGATTTCGAAGTTAAGTACTAATTTCACCAAGAATTTAATGAATTAAGGGAAATGTGATTTTTTTTTTCTTATACAACCTCCCCCCCCCCCCCCCCCCACACACACACACATACTTTTTTGTTTTTAATTTCTTTTTGCTGTAAGAGTTGCTCTTATCAAAAGATTGTCAATACAAAAGTTATAGATAATATTAAGAGGATTTATGATAAATTTAAGTGAATTTGATATCTTGTGAATTGACGAAGTTATGAATATTTTTCTTCTGAAAACCCTATTTTTTGCACTCCTTGAAGCCTTTTTTCCTATCAAAAATCTGTCATGCATAATTTTTTGGCACTTTTCCTAGAAGTTTTGAAAACTTTAAACTGATTGGATACGTTATCGTGTCCATAGAAAAGTAATATATATATAGAGAGATAGATAGATAAAGTTTTGAACTGGAGGTGGTTTTGGGCTCTAGGGGTCATGATCGGTGTAGATCTTCAAAAGTTTTTCCAAAATTCCAACATATGGGAGATTGCAATAGGTAGTATTTCTTACGAAATCTACCTAAAAGTTCGGCCTCCTAGTGTTACATACTACCACTAAAAGTAACAAATATGACAATCAAAATCTACCCGACTCTGATATTTTTCAATTATTAATAAAATCCCCTTGGTCCTCCGTCCAGAGAAGAGTTTGCCACAAATAATGCTTTAATAACATCACATTTTATGAAGAGAAAACCTCTTACCTGGGTAGTTATTCGTTGAAACAAAATACTCCTTTCTGTCTTCATAATCCATAAAAAGGGCAGTTTCAGGAAACAGATTTTTAATTATGAAAAAAAAAAAAAAAAATTCCTGTAAGAGACATGTTGTCCCTTCCACAGACAGAATAGAACTAGACTTCCTGAACCGTTAATAAAGATTGTAGTTCAAACAAAAAATATTAAAAAAAATGATATCATCCAACATAATTATATCAAGCACATTGCTATATCCTAACTTATTAGATTATCTAAATCTCATTATACCAATAATAAATCATGAATGGAATCAATAATATATATATTTCATGATAAACAAACTGGGTTTTTTTATACTTGATTAGGAATTAAAGTTTTATATAAACGAAAATTATCATTATTTCAAAGACTCTGTAATTACCTAAAGCATCATGAAGCAATGTTACATTTTACTGACAAAAATTTGAAGGAAATGATGCGTTAGGAAAACATAATAACCGAAAGAAAAGAATTATTTCATTTAACAGATGTACAGAGGCCTTGATACAATTTATTTATCATCTGGTGTTTATAATAAATCAGCTAATTATGGATGAATGATTTCTTAAATTACTGTACTCTAAGATTTACGGTGTTTTAACACCTAGCATGCCTTTATTAAAATTTATTACTCTTCAGTAATGTATTAAAGACATTTTTTATGAGAAAATAAAATCATTTTTTAAAGCAATTTTTGGTCGAATTAATAATTTGAATAACTCACAGTTTTAATATTTAAAATTTTTATTTTAATTTAGGAGGCTATATTGTATTTTTATTCGCAAGAAATAAAAATTAAGATTTGGTAAAATTTTGATCATTTCTTAAATTTCTACACTATCACAACATTAAAAAGTGACGTGGGCCAACTTACCCCGCAATCGGGGCAAGTTGGCCCAAGCGACTTGGTGTCAATTTGAGCTCCTAAACTAATACTTATAGTTAATATTTTCAAGTTTTACTATTGTGACTTCTTCCTGAAAGTACACTGATAGTGGTAACATTAAAAAAAAATTAAATGTTGAATTGTCATTTTTTAAAAAATTATTAGAAGAAAAAGCTGGCCAACTAGCCCGGTCGACCCTACCTATTTCTACCATGAGGTGTTTTTTGACACCTTAAGGATATCATAATTTCTAATTTCTAATTTTGAACAGTTTTATTGCATCATATCACTTATAATCAGTTTAGAGAATCGCGATTTCAGCTGTAACGGAAAATACAGCAGTTACTGCATAACATTGATATTCGCTTGTTTTCCGCCATGTTGCATTTTAGTCTAGATCATTGCTTGTGACTAGTTCTAAAAAATTTAATAACGCGTTTTGTTCTCCAATTCTGGTAGTGAGTTTAATACACATGAATTTTGTTTTCATTCATGTAATAAAAACTGTGGTATTGAATAAGGAAAAAATTTTATTGCACTGCTGTGTTTATGATTATGTTTGCTGTTGTTGTTGTTGTTATAAAGATTGAATTTTTATACATGAGAATGAAAGTTTGTTAAGTTAATAATATTAAAATGTTTGATTTTCTAATAAAAATTTACAAAATGAAGAAGATAATATTTTTTAATTGTTGTTCCTGTTGACGTAAAACACGTTTGATTACATTTATGTACATTTTTATATTGTAGATTGCTGAATTAAGCCAGAATTTATAACCTGATTAAATAATCTCTAATAAATATTTATCAATGTATTAATATATTTCTCAAATTAGCTATATTTAATTGATAATTTTAAATCCGAAGAGTTTTCGCAATTATTTGCATTCAAACGCAAAGGTATCAAAAGACACCTTGTGGCAGAAATGGATATACACGAAATCGTGGTAAAAATAGTGTTAAAAACATTTGTGAATAATTAATATATTGACCGGTAGGCAGGGTGCATCATAAAGATTTCTTTATGATAATTCTTTACATCTTTAATTTTTTTACATTTTGGAGGTAAATCGGTAATGCAAATTATAAAAATGATTAAATAAGATAACAAAATAATATTGAAATATTATGACAGTGAAATAATATTTTCGTTAAGTTTTAAGCCTTTATGTACTGAATTGTGAATTCACGAAAATTTTATCTACTAAAACATTTTTCGTGAATTGTATAAACTACATTAGAAGATTTACATAATCATTTCATAAATTTTAGAAGGATTTTGAAGGATTAATTAAATTTGAATTTATAAGGATTTTGTGTAATATTTATAACCCCCACTCAGATCTTTTATTTTAAATCTTTTTCTTAGCATTTTGTAGAATTAGGAAATGTACAAATATAGTGTTCTTACAATAGAAATATTTCCGAATTGAAAAGTCCCCCCCCCCCCCCACCCCCAACGCAAAGAAAGTTGAAATGATGCAAAGGCAAAAGAAATCATCCTTTTAAAAATATTTTTGTTTTGTGTAACCAATAAAACTTTTGGAATAAGATAAAGTAATGTATCTATAACTCATTCTGAACTGCATTACAGCTAATCGATGTATTAAAAGAATTTTATAACAAGTTATTTTAATGGTACTTATAAGTACCATCAGTAGATAAAGGATTAAAAAATGCGTAATTTAAAAAAAAACACTTTTATAGGACTCTTCCATTCAAAATTTGTCAGTCAGAAAAATTCTAATTTTTGCTGCAACAAAACCATTAAAAAACTACTTATCTGATCTTTAAAATAAATAAAAAAATGAAGAAAGAAAGTTGACTTATGCAACTTTTTCGAACCATTTAAATATTATTTCACCAGTGAAAATTGGAAGTGTATACATAATGGCGATGGCATTTTCAGAAAAAAATTAAATAATAACAAGTATAAAAAGAAAAAATTGCATTGCAAGAATATGCAAATAAAAAGCTACACAGGCTACTATTGTAAAGAGACAATGTAGTTTTAAAATTTAGAAACATAAGAAAAAAAAATCCTGGCTAAGCATTCTCTAACTTATAATTCTTCAGCTCCAGGAACTGGAGCTTTTCTAAAAACGCATTTGTGAATATTTTAGGTTTCTTTTTCACTAATATTGTTGAGGGAATCGATTATCTTTTATTTAAGGTCAACTGCATATGCTTATCACCTACGATACCTCTTCCTTGTTATATTGCGTAGCTTTTTGAATTTGTTATTATAGTCATCGTCCCTCTCTCCTCTGCATATTCCTACCTTACTTTAAACGTTTTTGTACCTTACATTGGCTACTTATCTTCAACAAGTAAAAAAGTAAATCAAAGTAAATGTAGAATGCCATCAATTCAAATAAATTTAAGATTAGAGTAGATTTTATTCTTGTTAATAATGTGGTAACATTCATTGCGCCGATTCACACATTCAAATTTCAATCCTATTTCATTCTTTCAATCAGAATAATTAATTACACATTAAAAATAACTTCTATGTCAAATTTAAAGTTTCTGGCCCTGACAGTTTCAGAAGAATTGAAATTTTAGAAGGTTTACAACTTATTTCATAACTTAAAATTTCTAAATTTTTAAAAGCCGTTCTTCGTGGCCATTTAATAGTTACCACTATATTTGTTTTCAAGTTTCTTGTAAAAAACAGCTTCAGATAAATCGCGATGAGACGATTTTAGAGGATTTTCCCATCAATTCATCGTATTAAAATTTGAATTAAAAAAAAAAGTTTTAAGCGAGCATGTAAGTCCTGTAAATACATAAGTGCCATTTTTTAAGGTTTTTGAGAAAACGTGAGGAAACTGAAATTTTAGAATGTTCTTTCCGCAGTTCACACCGTTAAAATTCTACTTTTTGAAAAAAAAAAAAATCGAGTTTTGCATTTACACATTAGAAGTTACTAATTTAAAGTTTCTATCTGAAGTTTTTTTTACAGAATTTTCGATGAAACGCAATTTTTGGAAATGTTCTGTAGAAGGGTATTTATCTATCGTCCCTCTTTAAAATTCATATTTTTTTTTGTAAAAATTGGTTTGGGCTAGCATTTGAGTACTAAACATATTCTTCGGACCAATCGAAAACATTATCGATTATCTTCGGCCTTGATCACATTTTTTTGATAATTTTCTCACATAAATAGTACTTATTTGTCACTTCTGGTCAAATAATGGTTTTAAAAATGTCTAGATAGGAAAAACCTGTCGAATTTCTCCCAAATTAGAGTTTGAGCAGTGGCAAATAGTCTCAGAATATTAAATAGTCTATTCATCATGCATAAATTTGAACCCAGTCGAAAACACCGTTTGAACGCTATCATGTTAAAAAAAAGATTTTGGGAGGCTGAAAGGAAATACCAACATACACACATGTATGCGCACATACATAGAGAATTGTAAAAATAGGCAAAATGGATTCAGGGGGCTTCAAAAAGTAAAGATATACCAAAATTTCAGTCTTATTTTTCTTTGCCATGATTACAATAAATTCATTACACAATATCTCACCATAAAGTAAAAATGCAACAAGTTTTAATACTTTGAGTGGAAAACGATTATTTTATAACTATTTCCAAAATAAATAATGCAAAACAAATTCTAATAAAACGAATCTAATAAAAATTCCGTTGATTGAATTAATGTTACTGAATTACGAATTCTGTTTCAAAAAATTTTAGAGATGAAAAAAGGTTCACAATTTTGTAATTCTATAGAAAGCTATTTAATGTCCAACAGATCAAGAAACTTTAATTAAATTAAATTAAATTTACATTTTCAATTTTTAAATTTAAATTTTTAATTACTTTTCTCTGCAACTGAAAATAAAAAGCAAGATTCACAATAAAGTTTGCCCTAATGGGTAATACAGACTCTAATGTCCGAAACTGTGAGCGTCCCCTCACTTTTTTTTCCAGGACTACACCACTGGTAGTAATGTAAATTTCAAAAGTGCTTAAAATAAGGTAGGAAGTAACAATGTTAATGAAATGGACCCTCTCGCTAATTTTCAAAAATGTATACTATTTAAATTTCTGTAAGACTCTTTAATACAAAATTGGTCAGTTGAAAAATCGATCATTTGTTGCAACAAAATCATTAAAAAATCTGCATGTCTGTGTCTTTAGAATTAACTGAATAATGTAGAACAGTTTGTTTATAACATTTTTTCGAACCATTTAAATATTATTTCATCGGTGAAATTGGGAGCTATATATTAGAAATTGACGATGGTGTTCTTTAGAAATGAATTAAATAATAACAAATGTGAAAAATTGCATCAGAAATACATTAAAATTAAGAGTTACACAGGCAGACATCATGCAAAGGGACAAATGCAGTTTTAAAACCTAGAAACAAAATAATAATTCTCTAAGCATTATCTAAGTGTTTTCCGCCAACTCTTCTATAATAACGCTTTTGTTAATATTTTGGAGTTTTTCGTCACTAATATTATTGCAAGTATTGTTTATCTTTTGTTTAAGGCCAACTGCGTATGTATTATCATTCGTGTTACCTCTTGTAATAATATCTGGCAGACTTTCTAATTTTTCATGCAGTCCTTATTCACAATAGGGAATTTTCAATTAAGTACAACTCATTTTAAAGAAAAGCATTTTTTTTGGCAATGAGCTTGTTGAACAAAAAGAGAAAAAAAAAATAATTGATGAATTTGATCTAGGAATATCATAAATTATTAAAAAGTGCAACATTTAAAAAATGATTGGCAGGATTATTTCATTAATATATTCTTATTTCCTACCTTATGTTAAACTATTTTGAAACATACTTTGCCTACTTGTCTCTAAGAGGCAAAAAATTAAAGCATGTTTCAATTTTTTGAGACACCTTGTATATGTCGGCCTTAGCTAAAAATGTGAGGACGTCGTTGTAAAAAATTGAAGATCGAAGGCTACTACTCTGTGTGTTTGGTGACAAAAATTGACGCTTTTAATAAATAGTAGTAATAGTTTAATCAATAATCTGTTTTATCTTCTTATACTAATCATGAAAGACCTATACTTATATTAGTGGCAACCGCAGCGTTACCCAAAACTTAGAAAGTGGACATCATAGAATAGCTACGGACATAAAATCTAGAAAAAATATAAACATTTGAGAACATTTATGAGGACCAATATTCATGGGAAACTTTTTTAAGAGAGCAAAAATAATACATATTCAGTGCTCTCACAGGTTTTTTTTTTTTTTTTTTTTTTTTATTGAATACCAGTATTTAAAAAGGATAATTTTCGTGGTAGCTTTCTAGAACATTTATAATAGAAATAGTCTTGAATAGCCAAAACTTGCAAGGGTAATCTAAAAAGAAGATTATATTCGTTTAAAAAAGTGGTTAAAAGAACCGAATGGAAGTCCCAATTTTTCTAAAATGTGACAAAATTGAACATGTTGTTTTTGTTTTAAATCCATTTTTACATTTAGTTTAAACATTTATGTAAAAAAGAAATGCATTTGATTTATTTTGTTTTATTTTATTATCTACTAAAGTAATTGATTAAGTAAGTACTTCTTAAATAAGTCTTCCGGCACAAGTGCTACACTATATGGCCAATGATGATTGGTCACTTGCGATTTTAGACGTTTTGTTAAATATCTAGAAAAATACACGAGGAATTGCGAAATTTGACTTTCCATAAGACTTTTAGCAATTTCATTGGCCTGCAATTTCATTGGCTATCGGTTCACCGATAGCTAATGAAATTGAATGGAACTTCTTTCCCTGAAAGGACAAGTAAAATATTGTGTAATTGTGGTATTTTGGTAGAAATAAAGTATGAATGATTTAGCCCAGTGGTTAAGACTAGGGCCGGTTAAGGTTTTGCATTTGTAATCCTAAAATTGCGTGTTCTGTCCTCGCTGGCGTTTTCACTTTTTTAGAGTTTTGTTTTTATTTTTATTAAGTCAATTAGTAAAAATCAGTCGATCTTTATTACCAGTTCCTTTGTAAAAAAAAATTTGTCAATTAGATTTTTTAAAAATAATTTTAAATAATTAAATAAAAAAATTATTTAATCTATTTTTAATCATTAAATTAAACATTTATTAAAATGCAATAACAAATCTCCTAGGCTTACATTAAAAGTATTTTCATGTTAGAACGTTATAAAGTTCTGATAATTTTAAATTTATCTGTTACTATAGTAAACGATAAATGTAAAATTATCAGAATTAATATATTAAAGTTTTTAGCTCACAGGTTATCAAAACCTGAGAGCTAATGTGCTCGCACGTTCTGTATGTATGTATGTACGTAACGCGTTAACTCTTGATAGAAACATCCGATTTCCTTCAATTTTTTTTTCTAGGTTCATTCTGATACGGCGCTTCCTGGATTAGCTTTGGGGTTTCATTGGTTAAGTATAAAAGGGAGAATGGGGAGGGGACTAATCCCCCTTAATTTACATAAATGGGCTTTTCATGCAGAATTGTTCGATTTGCTTCAAATTTGGTATGCCGGTTTATTCTGATAAGGCGCTTCCCTGATTAGATTTGGAGGTTCATTGGTTAGTATAAGGGGGGGGGGAGGTAATCCCCCTTAATTTAGCTCAATTGTTTTTTATGCATAATTATCCGATTTGCTTCAAATTCGGTATACAGGTTTATTCTGATAAGGCGCTTCCCTGATTAGATTTGGAGGTTCATTGGATAAGTATAAAGGGGTGAAACGGGGGGGGGGGTTAATCCCATAATTTATTTTTTGAGGGGCATTATCCTTTGAAATAAGAGTATAATATACAATTAGTGTGACTAGTCTGTGAGCTCAATGCCGTAAGTTTAACTGGACACTTTTCTTTTTCTTTTATTTAAAAATTATCCTTGAGACATTAGGAGCTGTATCGAAATAGCTGTTAATTAGTGCGATAATAGCGTTGTAACGGAGCCGATGTCGTAAGGTGGTGTGGTAGCGGGCAACTTCAACGGCCGAGTCTTATCAATATCGAAAAAATATTTTATTGTATCACAAACAATTAAATAAGGATTTCTAGATTAAATAAGTCGTATGTACAACATTCTTCATAAATGGGTTCGAGTACAGCTGTCAATAAAGTATTTGTAGAATCAAGTCCAGTCCTCGAATGGCAAATTGCTTTCAGGGAGAATGTCTCTATTAATATATATTTCACAATTCTCGAAGATGAGAGTCGGTGATACGCGACAGGAATGTCGCCCTTTTAGTGAATGTCCGATCAAGGTCTAGGGACCTCCAATGTCTTTCTCCGGGGTGGAGAAATTTTACCGCCACGCCTGGCTACCTCTTTACTGCGCTTCGGAATATGCTCCGAAGCCAACCCGTGAGAGATTTCTCTTTTGTATGGCTAAAGACCTCAGGACCTACTGGAGCCTCAGCTTAAAAAAAAAGAACTCAAAAACATGAACTCTCGAGAATGCTCCTGCATCCCCTTTTATCAGTTTCGTTTTTCCGTCTAGGACAAAAGCCACTTCCATTAGCCACTCACCATCCGTGACCATGAGCTCATAAACATGTCCTTTCTCTATAGGCTGCAGTCAGGAACCTGATGTCAGGTCAATATCTTGTTTCACTATCTAGTTTCCCACGGGAAATAGATCCTCATGAGCATCAAAAGAATATTTCTCTCGCTAAATAAAGGAGTTCCTTTCACCCTAGTGTCCTCTGCAAAGATTGATTGAAATTGATATATTTGTTTCATCTTTAGCGACATTTTCTAGGACTCTGAAGAAATTTGGAGACTAGGTAAAAATACATTAGATTTCCTATACTGGCTTCTGCTTTGTAAATTAGAGAGTTTCAATGTGAGATATCATCGAATTCTCACAGCGTACGCAATATTGCACGTACTACTATATTTGGATACAACCCCTCACCTTTTTGCTTCCTTTTGGGAACAATGGACTTCGAGCTTTTGCTATCGACGATAATTTTCAGAATTTTCAAGCTATGTTTCTGAGACTTTCACAAAAGTTGCTCTATACACTTAGCTAATACATTATGCACATTATATTGTGATTGCATACGTGCATGCGCCAGTGAAATATTTTTTAGTAAACCTGCTCATTTTTCATCCAATTGTTATTATTTTTTAATTCTGATTGCAGGGTATTGTGTACAGTGTTATTTGTCATATTTTCTGATAAGAACATTTTTTTTATATTAAGAATTCTGCAAATTATAAGCAAAAAAACTTGGCAAAATTTGGGACTGTTTTTATAAAAACCTTAATTTCTCTACTAGTATACATGCTATCCTCATAAAAATGAACACAGTTTATTACAATAAGCCTCTTAATCATGTTCTACAGTTTGAACGCTTTTGCTACATTCGTTTTTACAGGGTTATCCAAAAGATATTCGTTCTTTTTCAATTTGTTGACGGTCCCCTATGGGCTTTCAGAAAAAACTCTTCGCGAAAATATATGACGTGTACTATTCTGTTTACATACCTGGAGTTTCAGGATAATTACTCATGTATTTTTCTAGATATTTAACAAAACGTCTAAAATCGCAAGTGACCAATCATCATTGGCCATATAGTGGATTTGTCATCGAAACTTTACTTCAAACAGACATTTAAAAAAAATCTAGAGTCACTCCATTCGACTTCCCCAAAACTTCATAGAATACAGTGCATTCAAATAAATTTATAATTAGAGTGACTGTTATTCCTGTTATATGTGTGGTAACATTTATTTTACCAATTTACAAATTAAAATTTCAATTTTTCTTAGCGAATATATCTATGCATTAAAAATAACTTTCATGTCAAATTTAAAGTTCTATAGCCTTGATAGCTCCTGAAGACTATTTTAAAACGTTTTCGGTTTATTTCACCACTTAAATTTTCAAATTTTAAGAAATCGTTCTGAGTAAGCATCTACATGTTAATAGTTACCACTATATTCAATTTTAAGTGTCTTGCATTAAGAAAAAAAAGCTTAAAATAAATCGTGATGACAAGGTAATTTAAAAAAAATTACCCCTCGATTCACCCTTTTAAAATTTGAATTCTTTGATAAAACATTTTTAATGAGCATGTACGCCCTGAAAGCAGTAACCCGTGTGTTATATTTTAAGTTCTTTGCTCGAATAATTCTACAAAAATCATGATGAAACATGAAAATTGTTGTTTTTGAACGTTTTCCCCGTATTTCACCTCTTTAGAATCCGAATTTTTGAAAAACTTTTAAATACTGTACAGAGCAAAAATTTTTAATATGTTAAATTAAATTTATTTTTGCTGATTTACTTGAAATGTCATGCTTATTGTACGAAGTGTTTAAATGAGCTCTGATTATCTATTATTTATTAGTTATGTGTATTTTGAAATAGGCGATTTTTATAGCCTTTTTTCGTATAACTCAGCAAAAATTGTAAATATTGTTTGGTTCGTTGGTTGGTTTTTTGGTTGGTTTCTCTCTTTTGTCTTTATTATGTTCCTTGCTCTTCCTTTGGTTTTTCGATGCGTTCAGAGTCACATACAGTAAACTCCCTGTAAGACGGACTCTGTGTAAGACGGAAATCTGTCAAACTCGGAAAGATTTTCAAGTCCCTGCGAATCCATAGACATAGAGTTAAATTTGTCTAAGGCGGAATATTGTCTACTACGGAAGTAGTAGAAAAGGACAGTTCTACCCCAGCAGGCGGTGGGCGGTGGGAGCAAAGAAGCAACTCCACCGCCTGCTCCACCACCGCCTGCTCCTCCACCTGCTCCGCCTGCGGAGAATGTGTGCTCTTAGAGGAGGGGTTAAAAAGGAATTTTGATCTCTAAGAAGAGGGTGGAGTTTAAAAAATTTTTAGATTTTTTTTTTCAGATTGAAATTTTGTAGTATAGTAAACTATAGTACGAGGAGTAATTTTGGAGAATCATTTTTTTTAGCGAACTATAGTACGAGGAGACATTTTGGAGAATGAACTTTGAGAAGTGATGTTTGGTGCTGCCCTCTAACGGTGAAAAATTGAAATAATTAAAAAATTATTTAAAAATAATTTTAAGTTGTGTTGAGGTTTGAACCCTCGTAAAATGTAAAATTAATATTGGAGATTGAAATTTTTTTTACGAACTATAGTACGAGATTTTAATATACATTTTAATAAAGAATTAATTTTTAGGAAATTAATTTTTGGAGAAGGAATTTTATTTTTAAATAATTACATTTTTTTTTTTTTTTTTTTTTTTTTTTTTTTTTTTTTTTTTTTGAGATTTAAATTTTTTAGCGAACTATAATACGAGGGAAAATTTCCAATTATACATTTTAATGCACAATTAATTTTTGGGAAGAAATTTTATTTTACTAAACTACAAAAGATTTTTTTTTTTTGTAGATTTAAATTTTTTAGCGAACTATAATACGAGGGGTAATTTTCAATTATACATGAAGAATTAAATTTAAAATATTTAATTTTGGAACTTAAGAAAATTTTGAATAAAATTTTTTTCGAAAGGTTTTGAATTTTTGCTGTTAGACGATAAGTCTATAAAAAATTTTTAGGGGATTTTAAATAAGTAAGAGATTTATTTTGTAGTGCCCTCTAGCGGAGAAAAATTGAAATAATTTCGGAATTTATTTAGAAATAGTTAAAAATTGAAGTTTGATCCTCGTAAAATGTTAGGAGGTCTTACTCCTCCACCTGCTCCTGGGGTGAGTAACGGGCTCATCCTGCTCCTATCGCGAGTAGCGGGCTCATCCGCCAGCTCCTCCTGTTGCGAGTAACGGGCTACAGCACCTGCTCCTGCTCCTGGCGTGAGTAAATTGCTCCTCCACCTGCGGAGAGCTTGTTGTTTTAGAGGAGGGCTTATTTAGGAATTTTTATCAAACTATAGGTTGAGGTGGAATTTTCAATTTTTAGGATTAAATGTAATAATAGAATGAAAATTATACAGAATTTGAACATTTTAGAATTTTCTCTAGTAAGTTTAGATTTTGGTAATATTACACCCCACCTAACTTTTTTTTTTTTTTTTTTTTTTTTTTTTTTTTTTTTTTTTTTTTACTTGTGTAATAAACTAGTGAATTTTCATTTTTAAACCTAGAATTAGGTGTACTGCAAATAATAATTCGAATTTCCTATAAGGTATGAATACACTACAATTATTTTTCAAACTGAATTAAATATTTATGACATGTTTATTGAAATACATTAATCGTTATTAATACATAATCGTCAGTAATACATAATCGTTATACATTTACAGGGCCGTTCAAAGATACGTTTTCTTTTGCCATGTACCAAAGCTTTTAATCACCCCCACCCCCCTAGTAGGTGCTTCATACTTTTATAAATGAATACCCGGTAAAATTAAAATATACGACCTTTTCTATTATGATAATGAGTCAATTAGTAAATTTTGCTAATGATGTCATGGGAGGTCTAATTTTTTTCTGTTGTTGGCGGGAATTTTAATAATATTGGGGAAATATATTTATTAATTATATAAATTTTTAATGTCGTTGGCAAAATATATGAACTCAATTAGATAATATTTTTAATATTGAAGACATTTTTATAGTTATTCGTGAAAATTTTAATGTTATTACCGAAATATATTTATTGCACTTAATAAATTTTTAATGTTGTTGGTGAAATATATTAATTGAACACGATAAAATTTTAATGTTGAATATATATTTTTTATGTTGTTGACGAGATCTCTTATTAGTTTCCAATAACGCGAAAGATACATTTCATTTTTTTTTTTTTTTTTTTTAATATGAATCTACCAGGACAGTGAAAAGAATTCAGGTCAATTTCATTAGTGTTTATACATATTCTGATATTTCATACGTATACGGAGCGGTGTAAATGAATTCCGATAAATTTCACAAGTGTATATATTTTATTGGTAGTGAAAACCATTTTCTTACAAAAATAATTTGATATACAAAAATTTTTCGTTCCCTTTAGCAATTAGAATTTAAACAGCGATACTGGGATGAGCGAGGGTTTTTTTTTCCCTGATCAGAGAAGAATAAATAAATCACAATTCAAAGACAGATTTAAATAAATTTTAGTTAAAAATCGAATTTTATTTTAAAATTTCGAATGAACTGTATTAGAAAATGCATACACGATTCATTTTTCTACGATATATAAATTATTTCGAGAGAAAATTTATAAATGATAAAGTTTAAGAATGCGTACTAAATTTAGTATATAGTATATAGTATTTATTTAAATTTATTTAAATTTTTAGTATATAGTATTTATTTAGAAAATGCATATACGAGTAATTTTTAGACTGGCTGTATATTAATTATTTGGAGAATTCATTTCTAAACAACATACATTATTTTGCCTTTGAAAACAATTTTAGTAAAAGATGTTCTGACGTATTATTTATTTTGTGTGCGATTAATTTTTTAGACTGAGACTATATTATTTTTGGATAATATGTTTATGAATAATTTTTAGACTAATTATTAACTAATTTTGGAGATCAAATATAGTTTTGATTCATTATTTTCTTTAAGGTGTTGGTCCTTAGACTGCCTCATTGAAAACATGATATAGGCTACTGCATTTTCAAGACTGTATGTTCATTGAACCAGTTACAATTTGAAAACAATCTAAGTAAATCATACTGTATGCTATTATAAGACCAATTGAAATGCTTTCTTCAGAGATTTTTGAACTAGGATTATTTTTAATAAAATTCAAAACTAAGAAATTTTTGGAGTTCGAAAACAAAGTAATTTAGACAAATCCTTTACTTAACACGATATTATTATTTTTTTTAATATTTCGTGTGATTTATTTTACTCAATTATTCAGCCAAAACAATGTATAAGATTTTTGTTTCGCGAAAATTAATATTTCTAATACTATGTTGGAAAATAAATATTAGTATATTCAAAATAGAAATAACATGCTCATAGATTAATATTAATAAATTTCGAACCTGCTTGAAGGTTATTCCCTGACAAAAATTAGAACATATAGTATACGCAGTTTTTATTATACTCAAGGGGAATTTAACGGAAAAGAATAAATACATATTAATACCTAGTTTTAGTTGTATATTTTTAATATTAAACCGAAATATAAAAAGGAATTTCAGTAACTGTTAATAATCCATAATGTCTTCTCGTCAGATCAGCCATGTTAGAAATCACACTATAACTATACTGTTTATTTCATAGCCTGTCCGAACACCTTGGTTATCTGATCCCTCTTTGTCGGAACATGCTTGAACAGATATGTTATCTCAAAGGTCAAAGGCGCCACATTGAGCGGTTCTTTTTAATAGATAAGAGAGATAAGCAGATATTATTCGAATAACAATTAGTAAAGTCTGTCTCAATTACAATATCTATTAAATAAGGGATTCTTATAATTTTTTTTTTCATTTGGGCTAGACTCACATTTTATTACCTTAATATAGATTAAAAGCATTTTAATAACAGCACTAAATGTACTATTCTAAAAATCTATGTATTCATTTTTTAAAAAACATAATGTTAGCCTTTTACACAGTTTTTTAGATGAAATTACTATTAGGTATAATACTTTTTAAATAATATACAATTAGACGTGCACTTTCTGTACATGTTTTATTCGAGAATACTTTTGTTTCCCGAACATACACATCTATATAAAATTTATACTAAGTTTTAGAGACAAATATTATATGCGACTACCTGTATCATTTTTAATACATGTGCATACTATTTAATATAGTTACGCTATTCAAAATACACAAATTAACAACATACATCCCCATTTAATCATAATTATATTTACACCATTTTCGTTTGGATTCATAATGCTAATAGATGATAGGCTATTTTCTAGGGTGATGTAAGAATAACGTTTAATGTTGCATATATAATATTCTTTTATAAAATATACCTCAGTCATTATTTTCACTGCGTTAGAGATAATAATAATTAATCGTTTAAACTTATTTCTATCGATATACCCCGAAGTAATTTTTTTTTTAAGTAAGAAGTGTTTACTCGTTTGATATTATCTTTTTAAATTATATTTTAAATAATCTCACATAGGTCGAATTTACTTTTCAACAACATATAGTAAAGGATTTTCAAAGATTATTCAATTTTTTTTTTTTTTTTTTTTTTTTTAACTTAAGAGGTTCAGAGTGGAAATATAGTCATTTAGGACTAATGTGTGTACACGTAAAGGGTCCGCATAGACTAACTACCCTGCGGCCTTGAGCCTGCTGTGCTGAGTGGGGCCCTTAATCGCGTATGCGTAACTATATAGAGGATGGAATCTATCATCGGTATCTATATTTCCTAAAGTCTGAGTAAGTTATTATTGGGTGAAAATTCTCTCTTCTGCAATTTCTTATTATCATTTTTTTTTTTTTTTTTTACTTTAGCAAAGGAACCCAAAGAAGACAATTTTATTATTTACACATTTTTTATTATTATTAGCGAAATGAAACTTTTTAACATTTGAAAAGCAATTTATTATTATTTGTAAATTTTTATTATTATTAGCGAAACAAATTTCAAACGACTTCTGAGACGGAGGAAAGTGACCCGAATTATCGATTTCATACAAGAAAAACTTTTTTCAGTCACCTCGCCTGGTTCGACAGGTTTCAAACTCACATGACCTGACTTCACATTTTAGGGTGAGCCCGATTAAGATTGCTGGGGGCCCAAGGCCCAACACCTTTTTGCCTGCCCTTCCCTCATCCATTCACCCAAGGCCATGGCCTGGTTGGCCTGTGCGGGAATTAGGTCCCGATTTTAGGACCCAAGGCCATGGCCTGGTTGGCCTGTGCGGGAATTAGGCCACGATTTTAGGACCCAAGGCCATGGCCTGGTTGGCTTGTGCGGGAATTAGGCCCTGATTTTAGGGCCAATACACTAACCACAACAGACCCGGTTGATTAGTCACATGATTTTTATCTTTTAAGTTTTAGGGCTACATTCTCACACACTTATACATAGACTATATTAATTTTAGGAAAGTATTGTTATTTTTCTTTTCATTATTAAAAGTACACTTTTTTAGTTTAGTGGATTTAAACATTGATTTAAACTCAAATAACTTAGTTGGACCTAATCAGATTTTATACTATACACTAGGTAAAAATCGGTAACTTCCCTATACAGTTTGAAACATCGGTCAGATCACGCGACATTCATGTGTTTAGAAGTAAATAGATAATTAATTTGATTGCAACTTTTGGTCGAAATTTCGTGAACTCCTTTTAGGAAAATCTTTGTTAACCATGTTATTTTTTACATATCAATCTGCCACTCGACACTATACATTTCACCCCCCCCCCTTAAACCCCCAGAAAATTAACTAGATATTTGAAACTCGCCACAAGAGGAAAACTATATTTCAAATAATGAATCGATAATGAACTATAAAAATTAAACAACACACTTAAAATTAACAAATGAATAACCAAAAGAATTTCAACTATCACATAAAAATTTCACTATTGTAAGAAAAAATACACGTTTATTAGTTAGTAAAAGTAAATTATTCATTTTATACCTTCTAGTTTTTGAAAATTATCGTCTCAACATACTAGTACACCTTATGCGCATATGCATACTTATAATACATATGCGTAAGTATATGTTTGCCATTTAATGGTTTTGAAAAATATACACGTTATGAAAAATGATTTGTAAGCAGTAAAACTTAACTCAAAAATAATATTTAGAAATCACAAGTAATAAAAAATGTTTTTTAAAAAATACATGATAATAAAAAAGATTTTAACAAATCACAACTTGATAAAAAAAAAGAAAAAAACTGCACGAAGATAAAAAAAAAAAAAGTTTAAAAAAATAACAAAATAAAAAAAAATGTTAAAATTTTTTTCATGTTAATAAATAAAAGTTAAAAAAAATTACAAGTCAATAAAATTTTTGAAAGATAATAAAAATTTTCTAATGGTTATCAAAATAGTTTTTGAATTGTTTGCAAGTTAATAACATGTATACGACAATATATATATATGCACATTCATATATGTGTATTTATACCAAAGTAAGTACATCCAGGCATAGTATTTGCAAGTAATATCTATGTGTGTAAATATACCTGCGTAAAATATTCATTAGTTAATAAAAATATTTTTTTTTAAATCTACAAGTTAGTCAAACTCTCTTTTAAAATATACGTTTTAGACATACCTGTCTTAAGTATCGAATAAATACACCCTTCTCCCGAAAGTTAATGAAAAGTTTGAACGAAATTAACAAAACGTTTTCAAATTATTTACACCTTTAGAAAAATATTCGTATGTGTATGTACGTGTGAATATGTGTGCTTACGTATCTATGCAAAAATTCACCAAAAAGATTACGAATATCTACAGATGAGTCGAAGTGTTTAAGAAATTGACATTATATGTTTATACATGTATGTTTGTAAAGTTTGAATGATTTGACTAACGAGCGAATACATCCAACCAACCAACCTGGTCTACGCATTCCCTTAACCAACCAACTGCTTACTTTAGCAATCAAATATTTTATATTTGCACATGCGTAGAAACGTAATTCAAGACACAATACTTGTCTAAACTTGAAGTAGACTATTACATATGATTTGATAAATTAAGTAAACATTGAGCTAGGGTGCAAACTTTGACGATAATTCACTTATACAGGGTGTCCGGTCTCAACGGTGTCCAATGGCTAATTCCTAAACCGTTAGTCATAGACATATAGTTCCAATTGCAAAAATGTTTTAAATGAGGTAAAGAAGTATTTTTAAAGCGATTTGGGTCAAGAAAAACATTTATTAAAAAATTACGAAATTTAAATTTTTATACGGTCCCCAGGTCCTATAAGTGACATTTAGGAAAAATATCCTATTGCACTGACAAGTAATACAAAAAAAGTCCCATTCCTCTGCGATTAAAACTGACCGAGTAATAGATGTTTAAAGTTGGAGTATCTTTTTTGCTGCAAAATAGGGGTCAGTCACAAATTTACTAGAAATAAAAATAATCGTCAGATATAAAATTTAACATTAAACATTGAGAGTAAATTAACATTACAATTATATTTTGAGATTTTTGTTCATTCTGACATATTAAAACAAAATATTCAACTTGTACTAAAAATATAAGTAAAAGAAAAAAAAAACAGAAATTTTGTTAAATGATTATAAAAGCAACAGTAAAACTCTTTAGAAAATGATACATAGTTAGATTACTTAATCTAAAACTTTTTTGTTGTTTTTTTTATGCGTATATTTTTATACATAACTTTTGAATGGCTGCTCTGAATATGTTAAGGAAATTAAAATGTCCCTTTTTGAAAAAAATCCTCATATCACTTTTATTTTCTTTTACATTAAACATCAATTTTTTGAATTATATGATTCTACCTGCGCGATTACTTCGATGATTTAAATAAACATAACAAAATTGTTACAATATTTCAATATTTCGTTCTAATAGAGCACAGATTTATCCATTAAAGGTCGGACATCATCGGAGATCTTGTTCCATTTGTCATTTTATTGTAATGATAAAAAAGTGAAAATTATTATTATTTTTACATTACCCCTTCTGAAAATTCCACTGTCTCTCCCCTCAGCAAATATTCATTAGAGCAGTTATTATTATTTTTTTTAATTAAAAATTATGGGGGAAATACTCTTAAATCAAAACATATGTTAAATTATTAAATTTTAACATTTAACAATTTATAATTTTTTTTGCCGCACTTCTCGCTAAGCAAGTTTCAAAAGCATATAAATCACTTTTGCCATCAAACACTTGCCTCTGTACTTGCCAAGCACGAATACCGCCAAAATGAGTCACTTTGATACCGAAACCTCTGACCAAACAGATTACAAATTGGTAAAACATGGTTGGGAAAAAATATGCATTTTAAACCTTAGAAAGTATTTGTATGTGCATGATTTGATGCCGCAAGTGTTTTGGCACATCTATTGTACAAATAAAGTTGTTTACCTCATTTTTCTTGTCCAATAGGAAAAATTTTCACCCCATTTAATATTTATTTTTTGTTTAGCAAGTATAAATTGCATTTTGATTTTGGTCTCTAAAATATTTTTTTCAAACAATTTTTTATAAAGACCTAAAAAGTTGAATTTGAAAAAAGCATAATATCATCAAAATGTATAATAAGCAATCCCTGCTCATACATCGCAATGTATCTGACATCTGTTGTGCGGCACTGTATAAAAAATATAAACGCAACGCACTTTCATGTGGAAAAATTACATTGTGAATCTTAGTGCGCCTTACATAAATGTTACTGATTTTAATTTTAAAATTTCTGTTTGTAGGTAATAATGTATACGAAATTTTTGGAGTTGTCCTGTAAAATAAATATAAATGGTATGTACCTAAAATCATATTAATATTACATTGTCATTGGATTTTCATAATTATGCAAAATTTAATCTTGATCGGATATTTGGAAGTGAGTTAAAATTGGAATACAAATTTTGAATTAGGAAGACATACATACGAACGTCGAAGTTAAAAGCTTATAAAAATAATACAACTTTTAAAAATAAAATCATCAAAAGAAGCACACTCATTTCCTTACAAAAAAAAGAGTCAAAATACAATTGAAGACGTCAATTTCGAAACTCGCCTTATCCGAAATTTAAAAAATCGTGTTTCTCTATCAAGCTATTCCATTGGTATAAATTAGGGATGCACAACCTGTGGCCCGCGATGGGTTAACGTGTGGCCCGCGAATTTCGTCAATTTATAACTGGAAAAAATTGAAATTTTTGTCCATAGGTCGCAGGAAAAAAATCGTGAATTTCGTCAATTTGCCTCGGACAATTGAAAATTTCGTCAGCCAGTTAAGAATTGGGAATTTCGTTGATCGGGCACAGAAAAATCGAGAATTTCGTTGTCGGGCGCGGAGAAATAGCGAATTTTGTCAATGAGGCTCGGAAAAATCGCAAATTGCGTTGATCGCCACGGAAAAATCGCGAATTTTGTCGATTAGGCGAGGAAAAATCGCAAATTTGGTCATTGAGGCGCGGAAAAAATAAAAAATTTCGTCGATCGAGCAAGGAAAAATCGTGAGTTTTGTCGATGGGGCTCGGAAAAATCGCGAATTTCGTTGAACGGGAACGGAAAAATCACAAATTTTGTCGATCAGGCGCGGAAAATTCGCGAAATTTGTTAATCAGGAACGGAAAAATCGTCAGTTTTGTTGATGATGCACGGTAAAATTGCACATTTTTTGATCGGCTGCAGAAAAATCGTCTGCTTATTGTGAGAAGTAATCGCAAATTTCGTTGATCAGGCACCGAAAATCGTAAATTTCGTCGATTAGGCGCAGAAAACTCGAAAATGTCGTCGATTGGGCTAAAAAAATCGCGAATTTCGTTGATCGGGCACAAAAAATTGCGAATTTTGTCGATCAGGCGCGGAAAAATCGCAAATTTCGTCGATCGAGTACGGGAAAATCGCAAATTTTGTCGATGAAGAGCGGGAAAATCACAAATTTCGTTGATCAGGCACCGATAAATCGAAAATTTGTCGATCAGGCGCAGAAAACTCGAAAATTTCGTCGATTGGGCTCCGAAAAATCGCGAATTTCGTTGGTCGGGCACAAAAAATTGCGAATTTTGTCGATCAGGTGCTGAAAAATTGCATATTTCTTTGATCGGCTGCGGAACAATCGTGAGTCTCGTCAGTTTAACGTGAGAAAAAAATCTCGAATTTCGTCAATTTACCGCGGAAAAAATTTCAAATTATGTTGATCGGCTTCAGAACAATCGTGAGTTTCGTCAGTTTAACGCGAGGAAAAAATAACAAATTTCGTCAGAGACAGTTAAGAATCGCGAATTTCATTGATCGGGTATGGAAAAATCGCGAATTTCGTCAATCTGGCTTCGAAAAATCGCGAATTTCGTTAGTCGGGCACGAAAATGTTACGAATTTTGTCAATCACGCGCGGAAAAATCGCAAATTTCGTCGATCGCGCACAGAAAAATTGCGAATATCGTCGATCAGGCGCGGAAAAATAGAGACTTTTGTCGATCGGCTTCGGCAAAATCGCGAATTTTGTCGAACAGGTGCGAAAAAAATCGCAAATTTCGTTGATCGACTCCTCCTCCCCCCTTCGTTCATAAAGCTCACATTTTTTCTGCACTAGCCACCTTCATGCTTATGTTTGTATTGTAGCACTTTTAATTAAAAAAATATTACTGTCCCGAATAAAATCAAGGAATATTATCACTTCTTGAAAATAATCCTTGCTATATCTGTTATAAATACAAACGTAAACTCTGTTGATATATCTTTACCAACTGAATTGGGTATGTTGACTGGGTAGGGGAACCTAGAGGGGTAATCGTCCCCCCTCTGAAACCATATATTTTATCTAATTATACGCCACAAATCACCTCCTCGAAATAGAATTATCTCAGTGTTACTATGTGGCCCTCGACACCCAGACATTTTTGTAAGTGGCCCTTCTCTTAAAAAAGTTGTGTATCCCTAGTATAAATGTACCAATTAAGCACTACAATCTCCAAATTTTCAATGAATACCAATGGGTGCATTAAAAGGTTTTACGCGATTTCCCAAAATTTGATTTTCTCGATAAGGCGAGTTTTAAAACTCACTTCTTCAATTATTTTAACCAATCTGAAAGTTAATTACTAAAAATTAACACTACCGTAATATTTATACGGGGGCAGCACCTTCAGTTAAATCGCTTTAAAAAATATTTCTTTACATTATTTAAAACCTTTTTGTAATTGGAACTATATGTCTTTGACTAATGGTTTAGGAATTAGCCATTGAACATCGTTTGGAGTGGACGCCCTTTATAATACTTTAAGCGCTTCGTCTACGACCCCTGAAAGCTCGGTCCAACTCATCTGTTTTCAGTTACAGAAAAGTGGTTTAAGTCATAAAATTGAAAATGTCATAACTCGGTCAGTTTTAGTCCTAGTTGAATGGGACTTTTTTTGCCGTACTTGTTAGAGAAATAGGAAAAATTTTCTAAATATCACTTATAGGACAGGGGGACCGTATAAAAATTTAAATTTCGTAATTTTTAAATAAATGTTTTTCTTGACCTAAATCGCTTTAAAAATAATTCTTTACCTCATTTAAAACATTTTTGTAATTGGAACTATATGTCTATGACTAATGGTTTAGGAATTAGCCATTGGACACCGTTGAGACCGGACACCCTGTATATATGTAATAATAATAATGAAGAAACCTGCAAAGAGACTATTGAACTCTTCTGTGATGTTACTATATGTTTGGGGAAAATTAGCCCCTAAATGGCATATTTTCCGCTAAGGTGGGGGGTGTCAGGTTCTGAGAAACATCTGCTATTAGAACTGGGGTTCTATATTATTTTTGTCTTAATATATGATATATTGTACGGCCTGTGCACTGGAATTTCAAAATAACATCCTTTCCTTGTCTAAAACTGGATCTAAGTCGGGGAAAATGTGCAGATGGAATGAAGGGGAAAAAAGATAGTTGGAGAGGGTTTTGCCCAAACTTTTGAGATGTCTGTGGAAGATGGGGAGACATAAGCATTCCACGAACGAAGAATAGAGCTTGGAATGCGAGCAAGGTAGAAAACCCTGAGGGGTTACGTTGAGAAGTAGCAAGGGGTTGCTGGAAGGCAGTCTCTTCTGCTGAGGGGGTCATTTGAAAGTTGGCGTGCAAGGCGCAAGGTGAGTTGGTGTGTGTAGCTCTTAGATAGAGCGTAGGGTTCAGTTGGAGCCGAGAACGCCAAACGCAAGGTAGTCACTGTGTATAGTTCTTAGAGATAGAGCGTAGGATTGAGTGAGACTCGGAGAGCTTAGGCTTAGAGCACATATGTGTTGGGAAATCGAGATTGATCTCTGGAAAGCTAATTTAACGTGTGTAGAGTGAGAGTGGTTTAACGTAGTTTAACAGTACACAGCCAGCATTTACTGTATTCAATTTAATGTTGAACCGGATCACCTGTATCCGAGTTTGTAAGTGTAAATAGTGTTTTGTTGTTGTGTAAATAGTGTGTAAATAAACTGTTAATTTAGTTAATTGAAAGCGTTGGTTTTCATTTAAACAATCCTCTCAGTACGTGACCAATATCACGTAATCATATCGGTGGTGGCAGCATATAAATAATAAGGATTTTCTTCGAAGTTGTGCGGACTAAGAGGAAACTCCGACAGAGAGTATATGGTGTTCCTTAAAAAAATCCAGAAGGTATACGGCGTATACCACCGTATGCCCTCCACTACATTCCTGGTGGAACAGCACTCCCCGAAAACTTATCGATCATGTCATCGAATCCATAGAAAACAGGTGTGCGACAATTTTTCTATTAGAAAGGACCGCACGCCATATTAAATACCTTGCCTCATTCCTGAACTGTACTTTTTTTTGTCATTTACATGTAACAAAATAGTTGCCCTAAACCATCTTTTCACGTTCTATTCATCGTTTCAAAGATTTAAAGCTCTCTTGCAATTTATTTTGCGTTTTCTTTCTGAATTGGGCATTGATACATATGTTATTCTCAATTTTAAGCCCATGCATGGCTGTCTCGCACTGTTTATCTTCACTTTTTTGCTAACTCCTCTAATTTTTCTGAGCACTGTATACTATACTATACTATAATATAATATAATATATGTGATAATAATATAGTGGCCCTAATCGGGTTCTATATGAGTAGTATGCCACGCACTATAGTAGGCGGAAGTGAGGGGGCGGGGCCAGCTGTTAATCAAAGGGAGGGACCGGAAGTGGGGGGTCACGTGACTAGATCGTCTAAAGGAGTACGAGGGTAAAGGTTGAGTTGTTTTTTGCTGGATATTTTGAGGGGGGAAAGGGGGTCGCAGGATTTTTATCGTCTAGGAGTACGAGGGTAAAGTTAGAGTTGTTTTTTTGCTGGATATTTTGAGGGGGAGGAAAAGGGGGTCGCAGGATTTTGTACGAGGGTAAAGGTTGAGTGGTTTTTTTTTGGCTGGATATTTTGAGGGGGAGGAAAAGGGGGTCCCAGGATTGTTATCGTCCAGGAGTACGAGGGTAAAGGTTGAGTTGTTTTTTGCTGGATATTTTGAGGGGGGAAAAGGGGGTCGCAGGATTTTTATCGTATAGGATAAGGGGGTTAGGAGGGGATGAAATTTTTCAAGATGGCGTCAATGTTGAGTTGTATTTTACTGGTTGTAGGGGGGGGTGGAATGAGGGAGGAAAAGGATAATTAAGGTTTATAATTAATTAATGAGTTTTAATAAATTTATTTATAAGTAAGTTTTGAATGAACACATGGTGTGTCATCTGACAACATGCTTTATGACGTCACACATCAACCTTCATGTTAGTACTTGAACGCTGACCCACGGGGTGCATGACATTACGCATTCATGTTATTACACGAGAAATAGCTTTAACTGTAACCAAATGTAAAATTGAGTTGTTTTTTAAGTTCAAGTTTTCATTTAACTGTAACCAAATGTTAAGTTGAGTTGTTTTGTGCTTCTTCTAATTATTTGATTGGCCTACAGCATTAGTTATACTGAAGTGGCAACACTTGAAAAGCCTATTCGTGATCAGTTGCTTGGATTTTTTTTTTTTTTTTTTTTTGCTGGTGTTGCGTTCTGTTTTATTTACTGTTGAACGGTGTAATTTTATTTAGTGAAATCTTTCTTAGTTCTTTTTAGTATTTTACATTAGTTAAAGATGAAGCGTTCATACCAAGAAATTCCGAACATTTGTTCTTTAGAGCAACTAATGAGTAAAAAAGCTGCTTTGGACTTAGCAAATCTACCTAAATGTGATAATTTGCCTTTGGATAATCCAAAGGATTTAATTAATCTTGGTAGCGAAAACTTCGTCACAGTCCAAGGATTTACTGGACACACACGTGTACATATCAGGAGGTATATTTCTGACAAAGATTCTGGTTTCAACCCAACTAAAGATGGAGTGTCCATATCACCAAAAGTGTGGTACTCTTTGCGTAAAGAAATACAAAATATTGTGAATCATAGATCTTGTGATAAAGTGTTCATTATAGACAGAGACTTGTGCATTTCAAAACAAATTAAGGATGGAGTGCTTGTGTTTATATTTCAAAGGCTGTTTCAGAGAAAAAACATGTGTTTGGATTTTGTGCCCGAACGAGTAGTGCTTAATAATACACAGATTGAAAAACTTATTCAGAAGATGCCTATAGTCACGGACGGTGTAAATAATGGACTGATAACTTACACATTGTTCCACTGCATCGAAAAAGAGTTGAAAAATTCAAACCTACAGCTAAAACTTGACAACAGTGTAGATGGATTTTTACAATTGTTACTGTCATTGAAGGAGTGTCTACGTGTTTCAATTTCTATTAAAATTACAGAACTTATAAATTGTTTTGGCTGTCGCGAATCACATCTTGAAGGCTTTATGCATGATTGTAAAGTTTTAAGACGTGAGCAAAAATGGGAACAGTATTTTGAACTGGCCTTGTACTCCATCGATATGAATAGTTTGGCTAGAGACATTTTACAAAAAAAACTTGAACATTGATTTTAATAGAATATCCTATGAACAAAAATTTTTTTTATTCTTTAATAGTAAGTGAATTGTTCACATCTATACAGAAATTGTATATTGATGACGAGCTAGATGATAATCTTATAATCTGTTGAAAATAACTTCTGTTTTTGCTACTGTATTTTTACCGAATAAAATTTTGTATTTTTATTTATACTTCATTGCATTTCTGTCTTGAATTTTTTTCTAAGTGTTGGATATGTACCTTTTCTTTTCAGCTACTTTTTATTTCAGCGAAACTTTAATTTTTTTCAGATTTATTTAGAAAATTTTATTTTAGAAAAACCGTACAATTAACATATCTTTTCTAAGTGTTGGATATGTACCTTTTCTTTTCAGCTACTTTTTAAGGGGGCGTGGCCAAAGGTCACGTGACCGGAAAGGGCGTGGCCAGCTGTCAATCAAAAAAGTGTGGGTATATATTTTTTAGTTCAAATTTATTATATTAATACTTTTAAATTATTTGAATTTAATTGTTAATTATATATATTTATACTTTTAAAATTTAGGTATATATAAAAGGTTTTATCATAATGCTTTTCATTTTAAGTAAAACATTGATGAGATAAATATAATTTCGTATTTGTAGCTGAAAAAATACAAATGAATGTTAACTTTCGTTTAGGTCATAATCATTGTTGTAATGCAAGCTTTGAATCAGATGTATCGGGATCCGGGGCTACCAGCGAGTTTCGGTGGTATCAGTGCTTTACAACGTGTTTTAAAAGGTCCCGTAAAAGCCAAAGACATCAAGAATTGGCTGCAAACGAAAGATTCGTACACTTTGCACAAGCCTTTACGACACAAATTCCCGAGAAACCGTGTCATAGTAGGAGGCATAAACGAGCAGTTTCAATCTGACTTAGTAGACATGCAATCTCTATCTTCTTTGAATGACGGATATAAATATTTACTGACATGCATTGATATTTTGTCGAAATATGCATGGGTCATACCTCTAAAAGATAAGAAAGCTCCAGGTATTAAACGGGCTTTCGAAAAAATATTTTCAGAACGTAAGCCACAAACTCTGCAGTGCGAAGATGGGAAGGAGTACACGAATAAGCTTGTGTAAGATTTCTTAAAAAAGCAGAACGTTCACTTTTTCACAACTAATAACTCCACAAAAACTTCTGTAGTAGAACGGTTTAATCGTACACTTAAAACGAAAATGTGGAAATATTTTACTCAAAAAAATACAAAAAGATATATAGATGTAATCGATAAATTAGTACACAGTTATAATCACACATGGCATCGTAGTATTAAAATGGAGCCAGCATCAGTAAACTTTGACAATCAAAGTCAGGTTTGGAAAACATTGTATGCAAACAACAAAATCTCTCCAATGAGATACGACTTGAATCTTGAATGTTGGTGATACCGTTCGTATAAGTAAAGAGAAACTACGTTTTGAGAAAGGATACGACAAAATTGGACAAGAGAGATTTTTACTATTCATAAAATCATACATCGAGTGCCTGTTGTCTATAAATTAAAAGATTTAGCAGGAGAAATCATAAAAGGAACATTTTACAAGCAATAACTGCAAAAGATTTCGGATTCAGCTTTTTATCCTGTGGAGAAGGTTTTGAAGAAAAAGAATCGTAATGGAAAAGTTCAATATTTTGTGAAATTTCAAGGCTATCCGGAAAAATTCAACGCATGGGTTAAAGATATTCGAATGATA